>CM061753.1:151186338-151754970 GCA_030979885.1 Lolium multiflorum | reverse complement strand
CGCCGAGGATGACACCACGGATGGTGCCGCCGAGGATGACACCGGCGCACCGAAGAAGCTACGGAGGGAGCGTCGCCCGAATGTGCTCAGCACCGTGAAGCAGGCATTCACCGAAGTGAACGCCAGTGGGCATCCAACGACGCCCCCTGATTTAGTCAAAGGGTACTCTGCCCAACTCGGGTGCATCCTCCGGAGCACGGTCTCGATCAACACCGAGAACCTCAGGCATCCTGACCGAGCGAATTTGCCTTCAAGAAGCTGCACGAACGATACGAGTTCCCGGTGGACTGCTCAGAAAAGCGTCTCATGCGGAACAAAGTGCACAATGCCGCCCTCACGAAGATGAGCACCGCCCTCGCTAGTTGGAGGAACCGAGTGAAGAAAATGATTAATAGTGGTGCGAGTTACGACAAGATCAAGGAGTCAAATCCCTCGATCACCGAGCAAGACTACGCTGATTTCAAGATCAAGTGCGAGAGCGAGTCAACGTCGGATTCTAGTCAGTGGGGGAAGGACATGCGAAAACTGAACTTAGGCACCCACAAACTTGGTCCTGGCGGTTTTAGGGCGGCGCAACCAAAATGGGATGCCGCGGATGAGGAGCGTGTGAAGAACGGCCTCGAACCCCTCTTCTCACAATACAAAAACAAGCAAACCAGGAACTTTCTCCTGGCCCGTTACCGTATTGACCCGAAAACAAAGGAGCTCACCACCACTCCGGATGTGAAGCAGTTTGAGGCTCTTCTGGTAAGGAATGCACCCGCTTAATTAGCTCCTTTATGGTTGCATTCTTATTGATGAATCCAAATTTCTAAATGGTTCATGCATGTTCCTCCCGTAGGCTAAGGAGATACTGCGGAAAGTGAAAAGGAAGCTAGTAGCGGCGCGGGGTCCACGAGCTCCTCGCAGTGTGCCCCTTGGGACAACCCTTTAAATAGGGCGTTGAATGCCCACAAGAAGAGGGATCCATTGAGTAAGCCGACGTCGGCTGGTCGTGTGGTCGGCGAAGGATGCTCTATGAAATGGTCAGACTACTATAAGTCGGGGAAAAAGGAGAGAAAGGCCCCCATCGATGAGAAGGAGGTCGCACAGCTCAAGGCACAAGTTGCGCAGATCCCGACATTGGTCGAGGAGCAAGTGCGGCAACAAGTGCAACAAATCGTGGAGACCCAACAGAGGACGCAACGACAGCAAGTGGAGGACCAAGTGGGCACGACGCTTAGCTCCATCATCCCTACCTTGGTTGCCGGTCTTGACGAGTGGTATAGGGGAGGAAAAAAGGGGCCTCCCCCGGTTCTCAGTTTCACGGGCAGCAACTCCCACAACGTGGAGCCATCGGTGAGTCCGCAGGCGGCAACAATGGTGTCTCCGGCGGCGCCAACATTGGTGGCTCCGGCGGCAACCTTGGTGGCTCCGGCGGCGCCAACCTTGGTGTCTCCCGCGGCGCCAACGTTGGTGTCTCCCGCGGCGCCATTACTTCAGCTCAATGCACCCGTCTCTGCGGATAATACGCCGCCCGGCACCGCGCCAACAAGCGGCCACTCCATCAGTTGCACGCCCGCCGCCGGTGGTGCCTCGACCTTAGCCGAGCTGGACGCCATCACGGTAACCAACCCTCGGCCAATGACTTCCATATCCTTGCCTTTGACTAGCTAGCCATCCCTAACGCCCTACATGTTTTCCGCAGAGCTCCGCCATCGACGTCCCATGCACTCTCCTGCACTTTGTGAACGGCGAGTTGATCGATGTTGCCAAGGCCAAAATCGTTCAACCGAGCAACCGCCAGTTCCACGGTAGACCCATGCAACCCGACGTGTATAGGATTCAACTGGTTCGGGTGCTTAGCGGCTACGACGACGTGGTACCTCCCTTTCAACCCCATGGTGCCGACGAAGATGAGGTCCTTACCCTCCAGCATTGCTTCAATTGGTCCATGGTTTGGCCAAAGAGCCAGATTCGTTTGGGGGCGAGGGGCACCACCCCACAGACAACACCCCCAGCCCTGCCGGCGCCAAGCCATGGCAAGACCACCCCAACGGTGCCGCCATCAGCTGATGAGGACATGCGATGGCACGAGGATGAGACATGCGGATAGCACGGGGATCGAACGATGGTCCCAAATCGAGGACGTCGTTGCCAACCTTGACTGCAACTTCGATTTTGGGGTGGACTACGATCTCAGTAGCCAACCCTCTCAAGCTGCCGCCGAGGGGAAAACCTATTGCAACAAGCGGTGCCTATTCAGTTCTCAGGAGACGCCTCCAGCTGCCGACTTCACCGAGACTCAGCCGATAGCCGGGGTGAGAAGTGTTATCAGTCCTAACACACTGAAGAAGGCTTGCGCAGAGGAGAATGCAGTCCCAGTAAATACGAAGCCGAAGGGACGGAAAAGAAAGAAGAAGGACGACAAGTCTGCCAGCCAGCCAGCACCTATCCGTGCTCAGGACGGGCCACCAGTGCCCAAGAATTTCAGGGTGCATGTGTCGGGTGAGCGGATGCTAATTAAAAGATTGTACGATGCTGCACCCGGTCCTATGCGATCTCTGGTTGACGGTATTCAGTTTATGGAGGAGCGGCGTATCAGGGAGAGAGATCATGGATACCCGGTGTATATTGCCAAGGTGCCCTCGGGACATGGCTTTGTCGATAGTGACTTCGCGGCGAAGATCTTCCTGCGGTATGATGACATCTTCGCCATGTTGAACAGTTATCCGCTGCACTACACCTTCATTCGCCTATATACTCGCTCAGCAAGGCGATGCGGATCATTAGAGACAACACCCCGGGCATCGCGATAGCCGACCCCTTCTACATGCGTGCCGTCCACTTGGCCACCGCTGGAGACCGGGCAGTCGCGAGTGAATACCTCAAGGGCTTCTTTCTAGCGAACCAGAAGAAGTATAACCTCCTCCTGCCTGTATTTCCCGAGTAAGTCACCCCCTCACCGTACCGGTCTTAACTCGTGATTATTCTAGATTTCAATCGTCCTGTTCTTAAACATTATGTGTTCTACGCAGAGAGAATACCTGCACACTCATCTCCGTAACCCCGAGACATTCCATGGCCACATACTTAGATGCAGACGGTAAGTCAAGCACGGACTACACGAATGTCAAGGCCGTACTTGATGATGCTCTCAATGGCTACGTCAAAGCGAAAGGCCACATGGAGAGGCCAAATGTTAGGTACGGGAAGCATGTGTTCAAGCACCAAACAAAGTTTCCCTGCGTCAAGAAGCCGCCTTCTAGTACGAAGGATGCCTACTACGCCCTCTATCACATGAATAAGTTCATACGGGACCAGCAGCAGCTTACGCTACCTGAGCATCTCAGAGACTGGGCCAACAAATTGGCGCGGGTCCCTGACGACGGCATCAAGCAAGACTTCTTCCGCATCCAAACAGAGTTTTGTGAAATCATCCATCAAGATGTCATTAGAAGCGCGGGGGAGTTCTACGCCGGCTATCAGCCGTCAAACAGTGATATAGACACGATGCTCCAAATGCAGGGTGACGACTACCGCTCATGGATGTGCTTGAAGAAAGGCGGCGGTTTTATCCACGCTCCGAGTGGAAAGTCTTGATGTGCGAGCCTAGTTATGTAGTTGTGTGAACTAAAGACGTGATTGTGTTGTAATAAACTTTATCCAGCACTTTTACTTGCTATTAATTACTAGTTCGGCTATGTTTGTGAACTTATATATATGGCTCTGTCGTTTTCCGCACTTGATTTGGTTGTTAATTTTGTTTGCATATGCCGATGATTAGAATGGTTGGTCATCCGTACACTTGGGGATGGCGTGAGCGAGCCTGGTGTGATGGCACAAATATCCATGTCTTGTGCATCCTACCTGGTCTCGCTCACTCCATCCCTAAATGTTAATATTTTTTTGACCGACAAAGTATGAGGCATTCCATTTAGTTCATACTAGCTACTTATCTTCTTATTTGAGTTGGCACTTCTTAATTGCATTGGCCGATGATTAGAATGGTTGGTCACTTGTACACTCCGGGGTGTCGCTAGTGAGCCTGGTGTGATGGCACAAATATCAATCTCTTGTGCATCCTACATGGCCTCACTAACGCCATCCCGGGATGTTCATATTTGTTTCGACCGACAAAGTATGAGGCCCTTGTCATTCTTCCATTTGCTTTCGTATTTTAAAATGCCGATGATTAGAATGTTCGGTCAATTGTACACTCCGGGGTGTCGCTAGTGAGCCTGGTGTGATGGCACAAATATCAATCTCTTGTGCATCCTACCTGACTCATCCCGGGATGTTCATATTTGTTTCGACCGACAAAGTATGAGGCCCTTGTCATTCTTCCATTTGCTTTGGTATCTCAAAATGCCGATGATTAGAATGTTCGGTCAACTGTACACTCCGTGGTGACGTAAGCGAGCCTGGTGTGATGGCACAAATATCAATCTCTTGTGCATCCTACCTGGCCTCGCTGACACCATCTCTGAATGTTAATATTTGTTCCGACCAACAAAATATGAGGCATTCCATTTAGTTCATACTAGCTACTTGTCTCTTATTTGAATTGGTACTTCTTAATTGCATTGGCCGATGATTATAATGGTTGGTCAACTCTCTGGGGAGGGGCAAGTGAACCTGGTGCGATGACACAAGTATCAATCTCTTGTGCATCCTACTTGGTTTCACTTACCCCTTCGCAGAATGTTAATATTTGTTCCGACCAACAATGTATGAGGCATATGCTATTTAGTTGATACCACTTGGCTCTTTCTTCCATTTTAGTGCCGATGATTAGAATGTTCGGTCAACTGTACACTCCGGGGTGTCGCTAGTGAGCCTAGTGTGATGGCACAAATATCAATCTCTTGTGCATCCTACCTGGCCTCACTAACGCCATCCCAGGATGTTCATATTTGTTTCGACCGACAAAGTATGAGGCCCTTGTCATTCTTCCATTTGCTTTGGTATCTCAAAATGCCGATGATTAGAATGTTTGGTCACCTATACACTTGGGGGAGGGGTCAGTGAACCTGGTGCAATGACACAAGTATCAATCTCTTGTGCATCCTCCTTTTCACTGACCCCTTCCCTAAATGTTGATATTTGTTCCGACCAACAATGTATGAGGCATGCCTTTTAGTTCATACTACTTGGATCGTTTTTGAGTTTGCTCTTATTCGTTGCAAACATCTATGAGCGTGCACTAATGTTTCTTTGGCTTGTTCATATATGTGCAGATATGACGTGGTATGTCATGTACAAGGGCAAGGTTCCCGGAGTCTACAACGATTGGGAGGAGTGTCGGAGACAGGTTCACCGTTTTAGCGGTAACAGCTACAAAGGTACACCACTAGAGGACGGAGCGGAGGAGGAACCGGATGAAGACCACTTTCATCGGGACGGTGCTAGTAGTGACTCTAGCTCTCTTCTATGTGATGCTAGTTTAGATGATCGACCTTGTGTAACCACTAGCTCATTTGTGACTTGTAACACCGTAACACTTATCTAATATTTGAAATCTTGTGAATCATGGAGGCTAATGTGAAGGACTATGTATTGGTATACTGTGCTAGCTGCTTATATGTGTTATATATATTGTATTTGTGTTGTTATAGTGTGATATACAACCTGTACAAATACCTGCCAGGAATACAAAAAATAAAAACGAAATACTAGCAGTGGCGCACTAGAGGACCATCAGTGGCGCACGACCAGTAAGTAGCAGTGGCGCACTAGTTTGGACCTTGTGGCGCACTACTCTCTGATCCCCTCTCGAAAGTAGCAGTGGCGCACCGCTGCTGCCAGCAATGGCGCACGTCTGAGAGACTGCAGTGGCGCACTTGTACAGGCAGCAATGGCGCACCAGAACGCCATAACAGTGGCGCACCCCAGGAGGTAGCAGTACCAACAACAGACAGTAGTGGCGCACTGCTGCTCAACAACAGTGGCGCACCCCTTTGGGGTAATAGTGGCGCATCACTGGACTTGTCAATGGCGCACCACGTAGTGCGCCACTGTTACTTAGGGTAGTTGTGGCGCACCACTAGTGCGCCACTACTAAAACTTAGCAGTGGCGTGATAGTAGTGGCGCACCAGCAGTGCGCCACTGATGGGGAATAGTGGTGCGCCACTGAATAGCTTTTTCCTAGTAGTGCGGCTCCCGGACTTCACCAAGTTCAGTGGGTCAGAAGGTCTAGCTCAATCGAGCACGTGAGCCGATACTTGGCCCAGCTGGGCATGGTTTCGGCATCGGATCAGCTACGGGTGAGGTTCTTTTCGCAATCCCTCACCGGTCCAGCTTTTGGATGGTACACCTCGTTGCCACCGGTGCGATCATGGAAGCAGCTAGAGGAGCAGTTTCACACACAATATCATTCGAAGCTACGAAGGCGGCATTCTTAGGAACCGCCTGAGGATTCGGCAAAAGGCGGAGAGGAACGATGTCGAATACATTCAGCGTTCGGACGGCATCAGAACCGATGTTATTCGGTCCATTTGCTTGAAAAACTGATCGGCGACATGGCGAGCCTTACGGCGTCCTTCAAGAATCGACGTTCCAAGTGAGTACAACTGTTGGCGCACATAGTCCGAGAGACTGACCTTATATGAACAGCGCCATCAGAATTGTACCAAGACAAGTTCAAGCGCGCGATAAGCCTGGTCAATACTGATGAGGATGAAGATTCTGCGGAAGATCAAGAAGTCGCAGTAGCCGAATGGACTCGGACGCCAGTACCTGTGTCCTGCAAATGGGTGAACCCACCAGGGCCTCCAAGAGGGTTGGACTTTGATGTGACACTGAGCAGATCTTCGATCTGCTGCTGAAAGAGAAACAGTTGAAGCTACCCAAAGGTCCCTCTGGCGAGAGATAGACAAAAGGCCATACGCAAATGGCATCATACGTTCACGCATGCCACCAACGACTGCAAAGTATTGCGCGCACAAATTCAGATAGCGATAGAATCAGGCCGATTAACTTTCGGACGGTTTGCCATGAAGGTAGACATGCGTCCGTTCGGACGTCAACATGGTGGACCTAAGTCACTCCATAAAGGGAACCAGGGTTCTCTTTTGATGTCAATATGCAGGGCTTGTGGGCCGCCATGGCGAAGATAAAGAGAGCAGCCACTCTCTTGGCAAAGATAAAGAGGCCGTTCCACGCGGCCGGCCCCAAGATGATGATAGACGATACCTAGAGGAGGTGAGAAGCATACGGTATCAGCGCCCACTATCCGTGCATCTCCTCAACAAATATGAGCAGCGGTACGAGACCGACGTCGGCACCACGACGAAGACGATGAAAGATATCATCGGTCTGATGCAGAGGACAGGAGGTATCGCATGTGAAGGCTGTGACGAAAGGCCACGCTAGAGGGAGGTCAAGGAGCAAGACAACATGGATAAGCACTGGAGCTGTCCTTTCTTCAAACATTGTTGGGTCACGAATGAGCCGATTGCCAACAATCGAAGCGCGGAGTGCAAGCATCAAAGGAGGAGGGCAAATGAAGTTTCAGTGTTCGAGCGTTAGGGCCTCTCCCACCTCATAATAAACAAGTTGGGTCATCTCAAGAAGAAGACTTTGAGGAGTCGATGGAGAAGAAGATAGGTATCACCGCCAAGGTGGTGCCACGATGGACTCAGCCATTCTCGAGCGAGGCAGCGGCTGCGAAACTTGGAAGAAGCCGAGCACGTACTGTACACGTTGCGCGCGGCCCCGATCGGCCAAAATTCAGCAAACATTGGAGACAGACGCGCCCGCCAAAGAAAGTGTGGCGACCAAGGGACAAAAGCCGATGGGACATCGGCTGGTACAAACATGGTATCCGTGATCCGGACCGAG
Source organism: Lolium multiflorum (assembly GCA_030979885.1). Taxonomy (NCBI): domain Eukaryota; kingdom Viridiplantae; phylum Streptophyta; class Magnoliopsida; order Poales; family Poaceae; genus Lolium; species Lolium multiflorum. The sequence continues at coordinate 151,747,148 of CM061753.1, read as the reverse complement.
TAGCAGGTCCAAGACATTGGACGTACGTGGCAAGGCCGATCCTCGCGATCGGCCCTCAAAAAAGGGAAAGCAAAGGATCTTATCTCCAGCATGCCACGTAGCTACAGTGGAAACCAAGAAGTACTAAACCTTCACGAGGCATTGCAATGAAAGGGAGGCCGATTCCCGCGATCGGCCAAAATTATCCTCGACATGCGTTTTGTCCGTGTTCAGCATTGATCCGGATGCCTGAAGAGCCGATACCATCAAATACTTGACAGAATCGCTCGGGGGCACATAGATGGATGAGACACAAGGATACAAAGCTTGGAGTGGATGTCAAATATCAGCAGAGCAGCTCAAGTGGGGGCCGATGCATACAATATAAAAAACCAATAAAAAATACAAAAATACAAAAATTTTGGGCACACCGATGCGTAGACATCGACTTAAGAATTCAAAGCCGATGCACGGCCATCGACTCAAGGGATACGACTGTTACAAGCAGAAGCCTAATGGAGCAGTCATCGAGTTGCGTAGCATGCAGATCAGGTTAGGATCGTGAGAACGGCCGATGGCCATCCAATTGGCTGTGACGTTTCTTCCTGGGGCTTGACCAAGGTGACAACTTCATCAAACATCTTCACCCAGTGCATCATCTGCTCTATGAGCTAATCTGAGCAGCAAGACGCAAGAATGGAGCTAGGAAGAGTTCAAGGGCCACTACGTTTGAGGCTTCTTAGTTCAAGGGAGCTGCCTTCCAGAGCCGTCCTAGTGCATTGTCTCCTTGGGCGTAAGCTTTCCTGCCCTGTTTTGATGAAGAGCTGGAGTGGCTCGGAGGGCAGCTCACCTGGAAGGTTCTCTACTTTTGAAAGACGATTTGGTCAGGATCGGCTGACGCTGCACTACAGTTGGGAAGCCGATGATGGCCCATTCGGTTGGTACACTTTTATCCTCGCCTTGACTGAGGCTCGGGGGGCAGCTCGCCCTCAAGGTTCTTTGCTCTGAGGAGCTAGAGCCACCAATTTGAAGAGGGAGCCATCGTAATTGATAGGCTTTGGGCCAGTTTGCTGTTGCAAAGAGACACAGCATCGCGAGGAAGGTTGTAGGCGATCCAGATTTTCAGCAATGGTCCTAGAGTTCTCCTGAAGGCATCAATTCTGGAGTCTTGCCTTAGCTAACATTAAGCTCAGGGGATCTGGACTGAGCTATCTCGAAATTTATCATAACGGACCGCGGGCCATCGGCTTATTGAGCGTCGATCGCTAACAATCGGCAAAACCATTGAGGGGACATCGAAGCAAAATAGCATAAAAGGAATCTGCAAGACTGTTGAAGAAAATTTTCATTGATGGCAAGATTTCTTACACAAAGAGCTGATTACTCTCGAAAGAAGGAACTAGGGGATACATGGCCCCGACTGCTACTGGTCCTAATCTAAAGCCTATCTACGGACCAGTGTTGCCCTCGTCGTCGCCATCGCCTCCGCTATCGGCGGACTCGTCGTCGCTGCTGCCGCGACCACCGGGAGGACCTTCGTTGTCCTCGTCTTCATCATCAGCGCGTCGTCGTCGCTGTCAATGTCGCAGCTTGCCCGGCCAAGGGCAGAGGCGCTTGGCCGCGGCTCGTCGGAAGAAGTATCGTCCTCCTCCTCTTTGTCCTCCTTCACCTCCTGAGGAGGTGAAATCATCCAGGAGAAGCGATCGTCGTCGCTCTCCTCCTCCGATTCTCCATCCGCGAGGAAACGGAGGTCGCTCTCCCCATCGGTCGAGGACTTGTCGTCCTCCGACCAGACGGAGAAATTGTGGCTCGACCCGTCGGCTTTGCGCGGCGGATATTGGCCGTGTGGGCCTCCTGCGGATCCCACTCCGGTGTTGGCTCGCGGAAGGGGGAGGACTGGGTGGAAAGACCCGATGAGGAGGAGGAAGAAGAAGACATGGTGACAGAGGAGGGCTTTTGGAAGTGCTAATAAGGGGATGAAGAAGGGAACTGCAAGAAGTGGCTAAATAAGAGGGGATATAGCGATTTAATGCTTAAGCAGCTTTCGAGACATGGTGCCAAAACTGTCAAATCGTGCGAGAAGTTGGGAAGGCAAGTCGTCATGATGAGAAAATATTGCGACGGTTCTGCTGCCACGACATGACCCCTCGAAGGAAAAACGGATGGTTTTGAAATTGGGATATTTTCGTGCCTCGGCTCCTTAGTTGTACTCGGTTTTCCCCCAGCTCCTTAGTTTTTCCTCGGTTTACCCAAACGTTTGTACTCAACAGGAAGGAGCTCGGAAGATGAAGTTGTTGACCGTCGGTGCTGACGAGTGGGGTCGTGTCGTTTGTGGGGTCGCGTCGTGTGGGACCGCGTCGTGTGGGGCTGGTAGGAAGGGACCGCGTGGGACAGGACGAGGCCGTGTTTGTGGGGCCGTAGCGTGTAGGGCCGTAGCGTGTGGAGCCGTGTGGGTCCGGGACGGGGGCACGAGTGGTTTCTGTCTCTTTCGCCCAGATTAGCAGTTTTCAATGTACCTTTTTTCTCTCTATCGCTCGATCTCATTCATATTTGATAGCCCAAATTGGTAGCAAATCTAGAGAAGCTTCTCCTTCTGTTTTTTAACGCCATTCATTTCTTTATGCCTTCGTTTTTACCCAATCAGGTAGGAAATCTAGGGCACAAATCCAGAGAGAAAATATAGGATAAGCTGCATACAGCAACCAACATAGCATAGATATATTCAGGACAGATCCAAATGTAGTACCGATAGATCCAACATAAGCTACATTTAACATGAATTTAAGCTGCTCTACAGATAGAGCAGTCACATACAGAGAGTGCAGTAGGCACGTTCAACGCCTCCAGGTAGCGCGTGTGACTCGCTTGGAGGTTGCGCGGTGAATCCCAAGTGCTTTGTGTTTGGCCATGTACGCATGCACGTTCACGGTCCTTCCAACTCTAGCGCCATATCTGCCAATGGATTCAACATGGTTCAGCAGGGTGTAGAAGTCGGTGTCGCGGGCCCCCTGTTGCAGAAGGGGCACTTGTAAATGCCTCGAGCAAAGGGGCCATCGTATTGGCCGGACTGCAGCCTCCTGAGGACGTGACGAGTCTTGGTGTGGAAGGACTCGTCGTCGCTGTCGACGTCGCTGCTCTCCACCATCACGTAGCACCAAAGATCGTGCAAAAACACGGAGTCAATTGCAACGATGATTGAACAGAGAGTGAACAAAAAATCATGCATGATAATATGGGCTCGAAAAAAGAGGTAGCCTCAGTTACATTGGACACACTTATATCCAGGATTTGAGTAAGTAAACCAAAGATCATGCACAACAAATTTGTACACACCAATTGTTTACTGACCAAACCCTGAATCAATTTAGGGATGCCCAAATATTCATCATCATCGGCACAAATCTTAAACAAAAGCAAATCACAAACACTAATAACGCAAGATCTAACACAAAAGGATCGAACTAGGAAGACGAACAGTAATAACGCAAGATCTAACACAAAAGGATTGAACTAGGAACAGACGAACAGTATAACGCAAGATCTAACACAAAAGGATTGAACTAGGAACAGACGAACAGTAATAACGCAAGATCTAACAAAAAAGGATTGAACTAGGAAGAGACGAACAGTAATAACGCAAGATCTAACACAAAAGGATTGAACTAGGAACAGACGAACCGTAATAACGCTAGATCTAACACAAAATGATTGAAATGAGATAAGAACAAGGGAACAAAGGGTTACCTCGGCGCGTAGTCGATGATGGTGGTGTCGTAGGGGTTCTCCGGCGCGACGTACGCACTGGTTCGTACGGGTCCCAATCGACGGGGGCTGGACGGGCGGCGGCCGATGCGCCGGCTGCTACGTTGGAAGCAGCGACAGGGGCCGGACGGGCGGCGGCCGATGCGCCGGCTGCTACGTTGGAAGCAGCGACGGGGGCCTGGACGGGCGGCGGCGATGCGCCGGCTGCTACGTTGGAAGCAGCGACAGGGGGCAGGGCGGCGCGCGATGCGCGACAATGGGCATCTCATTCTTCTCATCCGGCGGTTTTCTTCGGGGTTTTTCTTCGGTTGTGGAGAAGATGATGGGACAGGGAGGCGGTTGCAGTGTGTAACAACCCAACCTTTTGTGCATTTGTTTAAATCTTGAAATGCAAAAATTTGGGCCAACAAAAACTTTTCTGTTTCTCAAAAATTGCATGCATATAGTTCCTCATACTCATGCATTGTAGAAATTTGGTGTTAATTGTTTGTGAATGTTGTGTTGTGTGTGGAACCTTAAAACCCTAAACCTATTTATTAAATTTGAGAATCCCTTTTCTTATTAGGGAGAAATTGGAATGGCCCATAAAACCCTTGAGCATATGATCATGCTCACATGAGATCTTCTAAGATCTAGTCCTACTCCAATTTCCCTCTTCCATATCTAATTCTTCTTTACTCCAATTTCCAATCTGAAATTTCTCCCAAGCAAGAGGGCCATTGACTCATCACTTTATGCATCAAAAATTAAATTGGATCATCTCTATGTGATTACTCCAAAAATTTCGAAAATTAGAAATTTTGAGAATGGCCATGCCGGCCATGACACTTCCTTCTCCCTTGATCATTCTCCTCACATTTTCTCCACACTCACACTCTAGTGCATGTGATCATGCTCACATATGATCTTCCTAGATCCTAATTATTGCAAATTCCACTCCCCCATATCTTTTTGTTCTTTTCTCAAATTTGATCTCTGAAAATTCTCCAAGGTAGCACACCCCTTGACTTATCATATTTATGCTCTGAAACTATTTGAGAGCACATATTTGTGGCTCATTTAAAAATCCCAAATTTGGTGAATAAGTGAGGATGGCCATGCCGGCCATGATCTCTCCCCTCTCCCTTGCTCACTCCCTTCACCCCCTCTCCTCTCCAACCCTCGCACACGACCAGGAGGAGCTTCAGCACCCTCCCAAATCCCTGCATCCGACCCACCTCTCTTTTTCTGGTCCCTTGGGCACCACCTCGGGAACCTGCAAAGAATCAAGGAAATCTTCTCCCTCCCTCCATCTTTGGCAGCATCTGGCTGTCCTGCTCGACCTCCAGACGCCTCCCTTCCTCCCAGACAACCTCATGCACGCCACCCTACCCTCCCTCTCCTCGACCCGCGACGGCGACCCCCTATGGCCGGCAGACACGTCTGCCCCGACCCGGCCACGTCGTCCACCCTACCTCCCTCCTCTGGTCACCCTAACCTCGTCTAGCGCACGCCCACGACCCGACCATGCCTCGGGGACACGCCGCAGCCTACGCCCGAGCCCCCACCGACGCTGCGCGGCGACGCCACCGCCAGGTCTTTTCGTCGAGCGCCTGGCAGGCAGGTCGCCCCGTCGCGTCTCACCCTTCTGACCCGCTGCAAGACGCGCGCTAGCCTCCAAGCCACGGAACCGCCTCTCAGAACGGCAGCGACGCCGCCCATCTCGACCAATCCTCCGCTGCCGCTCTTCCTCCCCGTCGGTGCACGGACTTGGTGCACGGTGCACCAGCCGCCACCCTATATAAACAGCACCGCACCCTCCTCTCCCCCATTTGCTCCACCACACCCTCCCCAGAACCTCCCCTTCTCAACGCCCTGGGCGGAGAGGAGCTCTGCTCCTCCCTGCCGTCGACCTCGCCGCGCCGCCGTAACCTTGCGGTGAAGGTTGCGTCACCGCAGACCCTCTGCGCCTCTCCCTCTCTTCACCACGCGACGCACCTCCTCCTACTGAATCTGACCGCCGTTTCTTTCGCCGTAGGTCGTCCAGGAACGCCGCCAGACGCCGCCTCGCCGAGCAGCAGTTTTTCGCCGTCGCCGTCAACCGCTGCTCCGGCCACCTCTGTTCTCCCCGCCGTGACCACCATTCGACGGAGATCTCTCCGGCGCATCCGACTCGCCCGTCCCCGTCGTCATCTGCTCGCCGAGGTGAGCACACCAGCCTCCGCCGTTTCCCAGGTCGCCGGTGCCCGTCGTGCACGTCGTGCATGGCGTCGTGGGGACGACGCGCAGCAGCCGTCGATCTCCGCTTGATCGGACGGCTGCATGCAACCGCCTCCCCTGGCCCGCGCCAACGTGGCCGCCGTGTCGGCCGGGTTCAAACCCGCGGTTCCCGCGCAGCGACGGAGCTGCCGGGCCGGATCTGGCCGAGCCCAGCATCTCCGGCCCGTCTACTTTTTCTCTTTTTCCTCTAATTAACCTGCCAGTAAATTCCTGTGTAGGTTTCGAAATTCCATAAATTCATACAGTAACCAAATTGATTGATTCAAAGTTCTAAATGCTCACAAATGAAATCTCTACCACAAATAATTACCTGCATGTCATTTTGTGCTGTGAATATGTGCTGCAAAATATAAACCTAAAAAGTGTCTGATTGTGTAATTTAATTATTGTGTGATATTTATGCAACCTTTCGGCATGAGGTCAATTTGGTTGTGAAGTGTATGTTAGTAGCTTCATTTTGACACTAGTGTAGCATGCAGGAGCTTTCTGGATTTTAATTGTTTTAGAAAATAAGATCTGTCCAGAGAGGCAGTAAAGGATTTTTAATTCGAAAAATAATTATGATTTTGAAATGAAACCAAGTGCTACTGGTAGATATACCTATAGGGTAATTTTGTGCCAAAGGAAATATTTTTAAGAGCTATAGTTTAATTCTAAGGATTTAACTACTGAAACAGTATATCTTTTCAGTATTTGATTTTTATAAAATCATTCACAAATCAGAAAAATACAAATCCAGTGGGGTTAGTTCACATTTGTTCTTAGCTATCCAGGGGTATGCTTTGTTTTGGTAGGAGATGCTCTGGTTAGTGTTGGTTTAAGTTTTGGAGTGCTCTGGTTTCTGTATTGATTAAATTGTTTGGGACAGTAGGAATTTTATTTGCATATGATTCTTGTGCAGGTGTGTTCTACATGCCAATAGCTTTCTGTAGATATGCTGCATGCATTTTTGTGACTTCCAGAAACATTTAGGTCATTTAAATGGTGCATAAGTCAATTCTGGAATTGCAAAAATCATATCTTTTGATTTAAAAATCATAAATGGGTGAAACCACTTTCAGTAGCTTGCATTTGTCAACCTCTACCTACTGTGATTTTATCAAATTTTTGTGTGCATTATTCTGGAAATAGTTTGTTGATTGGTGTGGTATGTTTCTTTTATTTTTGCGACGATAGATTCGAACGCCGCCGGAGAAGAAGGAGGAGGTGACTTTGGGGGATTTGAAGAAGAAGACCAAGGACACTTTGCTGAGCAAGGCAAGCCACCTCTTGATGCATCTCTGATCCTACATATCTTACTCTTGCATTATTACAAGTTTTATAAAATGCATGTCCTTTTATTTTTCATTTCGGTGGTTAGTGCCACCCGGAGTTTTATTATTCCACCCTTAGGGTGCAGCCCTCGTTGGTACCTACTGAACACATCCCTATTAGTGATATGGTGCTTATCACCTTGTCATCCTTGTCGCCCTTTTTCGAAGAAGAATTGGACTATAGGTGGGGAGCCCTGGAAGAATGGTTACGAAAATGTTTTCCTAAAAAGGAGTTTTTTCGAAAACCTTGGAATGGGGTAGCCCTGCCCAAGTGTGAGTTTATCAAATGAGAAATGTTTATGAAAAGGAGATTTGCTGAAGGCAAGTTGAGGAAAGAAAATATTTTCGAAAACTTTAGCGCCTAAGTACTCACCCGGACTGAAAAACAGTGCAACCACATTACCCCAAAGTGGGCACGGGGCGTAGTGTAGTAGTTTGTCTCGCCTTAGACTGAGTCCTGCAAGTGTAGTGGCAGTCCGACCATGGACGCTTCGACCGGGGTTCTTCCCATGAGAAGGGACGCAACCCATTTGCCTGTTTAGGTACGCGGGGTACAACTTATGAGCTCCCATTGAAAGATGCCTAAGTAGTTGGATGGCATTCCGGAGGGTCGGGTGTCGGGGACTTTGCAACTCCTGGGAAAACGGCAGCCCGGACTCTGGTGTTGGGAGGTACAACTCATTAGGCATGTCTTAGGCTAAGGCGAGCAGGCGAAAAACTGCGATCGTGTATTTGTCGTGGCATAGGTTATTATGCAGGGATGATGCCCACACGATGAGTACCCGGATCTTGTGGAGAAAGTGTACAACCTCTGCAGAGTGAAAACTATTCGAATAGCCGTGTCCGCGGTCATGGACGGTCGGAAAGGCTGCTGCTTAGCACTAAAGAGTTTTTGGCTTTTAAAAGTGTTTTCTCAAATATTGTTTTGGGAAAGTAACGCCAGTGCGACTGGTGGAAAGTGTACCTGCGAGGTACGGTGGAAAAATCTGGAAAGGAGTTGGCCATATGAGATGGCTGAAGTTAAATTGGGTCACCCTTACCTATTAGTCTGCAAATCAAGGTGTTTATAAAAGTTTTTCCAACAAAAGTATGAAGAAGCCATACTCTCGAGAGGAACCACCTCTCGCTCTTTGTCGCCTTAGTTAGTGCCTGTTCCTTGCTACTGCCATATTGCATTTCCTTTACTTCTCTCTAAGGTGGTTTGCGAGTACATTCAAAAGTACTCATTGGCATTGTTGTCCTGGTTATCTACTTGACCAGGTGAAGAAGAATACTTCGAAGAAGAGGAGTACGACGCCGAAGACGCGAACTAGGTCGCTCTCCCAGTCAGCCGCCTGTAGGGTGAAGGCCTGACTTGGGTTCCACCGCTTTTGGATTCAAGTTGTTTCCGCTGCTGTTTGGTGAACTACGGCCTTGATGGCCTATGATGTAAGACTTCGTATTATCTAAATTCGGTATTGTAATGGATGATGTAATCTGGTATCAGTTCGGTTATGTATTCACGATGGAATGATCTTGGGATCGTGAAATTGTATGCATAACAGGAGTTCTGGTGGTAAGTCCGGCCCCTGAGTGGTATCAGAGCCATCCTGACTGTAGGAGACCTTAGTTAGCATGGGCGTTAGGAATAGAACAAAAACTACTTTCTTAAACAAAAAGGTTGACTAAGTGCTGAAAAATGCTTAAGTCCCTTATCTCCTTCTATTTTCCAGAAACTTTACTTGCATTAATTGTTTTATTATGCTTAAAATTTTGCACACTGTGGTCACTAACTTAATCTACTTTAAAATTTGTGTAGATGCCGATCGAGTACACGCACGTCCGTCAGGTCGGGGTGAGGCCGCCCCTCTACTACTTCGAGCGGGCCTTAGCCGACCTGGCTATTCGCTGCGGACGTATGGTGCCCGAGATTAAGGGCGTCCGTACTGAGAGGTCCGCAGACTCGGAGATGGCCTGGCTGGTCACCTGCGTCGTCAGGGGGAGCGGGATTTCCCCCGCTACTGAGGAGTTCACCATCGACGTGATGGAGCGCACGTGGACCGACGGGATGATTCGAGTCTCTCAGGAGGCACTTGCTCGACTTGCCTTTCTTCACCCGGAGGTTGTCGCCGGCACTGGCTACCAGTACTTGGGCCAGCGCGACCTCGCGGGTAAGCCCGTGGCCGGCGCCCCACACGCCGACACCGCCCACCAGCTGCACCACCTGGAGTACCTGCTTCACCACACTCAGACTCAGCAGGACCGCGCCCGTGAGAGGTGCGATCTGCAGGAGGATGAGATCGCTACACTTCGCGCTCAGCTTGCCGCCTCACAGGCTGACCTTGCCAGTGAGCGCAAGCTGAGGTTTGCCGCACGCCGGAGGGTTACTCGCCTGAAGGCGAAGGTGACTTCGTTGGAGGCTCTGACTACTCAGATGGAGGCCACTATTGAGGAGCTTGAGGACGACGGTGAGGACCTCCGCAAGGAGAACGAGGCTCTCCTTAGTGACGACGACGACTACGAGGACGAGGACTTCGATATGGAGCCCGATACTGAGGATGAGGCCTTCATCAACGATGAAGATGAGGAGCCCGAGCCACTGCTGTCCGAGGAGGACCCCGAGGAGCCAGCCTTTGTTGAGGAGGACGTCCCACCTGCACCTGAGGTTCCTGTCGTGGACCTCGACGACTTCTAGAGCACCACCTTGGACTCGCACCACCTTACCTTAGGGCGATGAGATAGGCCCCCTTTTGCGATGCGAGTAGACTTGTGATAATGGTTCCATGAAACCATTCTTTTGGTTGTGTTGTATGAGACTTATGTGTGATGATGTATGCTACATTGTGCCATCGGCACCCCTGCTATGTTATGCTTTCATTGCCTACTTTGCATTTGTTGTGCCCGTTTTCGAATTTCCGTTTTAAATTGCAATCCCTCCCCTTTTAGGTGGCTGCCCATCTACTTGTTCTCTTTTAAAATCTGAATCCAACCTTCTTCAGGATGGTGGAAACCCGTAGAGGAGACCACGGCGGGGCCGGCCAAGACGCCCCTCCACCTCCACCTCCGGAACCAACTATGGCTCAACTCCTGCGCCTTATGTTGGAAGACCGTGAGGCAGCCCGTGCGGAGCGTCAAGCTAATCTTGCTACCCTTCAGCACCTCGCCCAGATTGCTACCGGTAACGCCAACAACAACAATGACGGGGATGGAAATGGAGACCCCCGCTCCAAGCTGAAAGATTTCCAAAGCACCAACCCACCCGTCTTCTCCAAGTGCACTGAACCCCTCGACGCCGATGATTGGCTTCGCACCATTGAGAACAACTTGGAGGTTGCCGGAGTCGGCGATAATGAGAAGGTTCTGTTTGCCACTCATTACCTCTCCGGACCTGCCCGCGCTTGGTGGGAAAATGTCAAGGCTATTCAAGCCGAAGGACACGTCATCGGCTGGGAAGAATTTAAGACCAAGTTCCGCAAGACCCACATCCCCTCAGGACTGATCAAGCTCATGAAGGATAAGTTCATGAATCTGAAGCAGGGGAGCATGTCCGTGGTGGACTACATGGATAAATTCACCACTCTGTCCCGGTATGCTCCAGAAGACACCGACACCGAAGAGAAGAAGAAAGATCGCTTCTTAAACGGACTGCATGATGAGATGCAGGGTATCCTGGTGGCCGTTCCATACCCTGACCTTGAGTCGCTCGTTGATGCCTCCATTATGGTGGAGAGCAAGCGCAAGAGTGCGTTTGAGAACCGCAAGCGCAAGGCGATGATGCAGCAAGGCAGCTCCAGCACTCAGCGCCCCCGCAATTTTCCTCCACCAAGGCCGGCGCCCCAGCAGCAGAGGGCACCACCCCCTGCACCTCGCCCCAACAACCCCAACCGCAGCTACAACCCTCAGCGTTCTGGAGGAAGCAACTACAACCCCAACTACAATCGCCAGAGCAACACTGTCCGCCCCGCCACCACTGGATGCTATACCTGCGGTCAGCCGGGTCATTTCTCCAAGGAGTGCCCCAACCGAGCTACTTCTGGACAGCGCCCCAATGCGCCCAAGCCTAATCCGGGACAAGCTCGCACTGCTACTGGTAGGAATCTGAATCAGAAGAAGCCAGCTGGACCAGCTAGGGGACACCTCAACCACGTCAATGCTGAGCAAGCTCAGGAAGCTCCGGATATTGTCCTGGGTACGTTCCCCGTCAACTCAATACCCTCGACTGTTTTGTTTGACTCCGGTGCATCGCATTCTTTCGTTACCAAGACCTTTGTGAGAAAAGGAGGTTTAACCCCCACCCCCATGAAGCGACCTATGTTAGTGCAAATCCCTGGATCCACTAGCAAAACCCAGAGTTCTTGCAAGGAGGTCCCCATAGAAATTCAGGGAAAACGTTTTCACGCGGATCTGATTGTGTTGGGTGAGCAAGGCCTAGAGGTTATTCTAGGGATGAATTGGATGGTCAAGTATAAGGGCCATATAGATTGTGTTCGCCGAGCCATAACCTTGACTACTGAGGACGGAGAAGTAGTTGAGCATGTGGCGACCATACCTTCATCGAAGGTCTTATGCAAGACGAGTGTCGCTAGCCCAGCCCTGCATGAAGTACCCATAGCTTGTGAGTATCCTGAAGTTTTTCCCGATGAGCTACCCGGTATGCCCCCTGACCGGGATATCGAGTTTATCATCGAGTTGGTCCCCGGAACCGCCCCCATCGCTCAGCGACCTTACCGGATGAACCCACAAGAATTAGTTGAGTTGAAGAAGCAGTTGGACGATATGTTGAGAAAAGGATTAATCCGCCCAAGCGCATCACCTTGGGGATCTCCCGTTATCTTTGTGGATAAGCGAGACGGTACTATCCGCCTGTGCGTGGATTACCGGAAACTAAATGACGTCACCATCAAGAATAAATACCCCCTCCCGAAGATTGAAGATCTATTCGACCAGATGAATGGTGCCCGCATCTTCTCCAAAATTGATCTCCGAACTGGTTATCATCAACTCAAGGTTCGAGAGTCAGACATCCCCAAGACTGCTTTCACCACACGGTATGGACTTTTTGAATATACCGTGATGTCTTTCGGACTGACCAATGCTCCTGCCTATTTCATGAATCTCATGAACAAGGTGTTCATGAAGTACCTCGACAAGTTCGTCGTGGTTTTCATCGACGATATTCTGATCTACTCAAAGAGTGAAGAAGAGCATGCTGAACATCTGCGGATTGTTCTGGGAACGCTCAGAGACCATCAGCTTTACGCCAAGTTTAGTAAATGTGAGTTTTGGCTGAAAGAGGTAGGATTTCTTGGTCACGTCATATCTGCCGGAGGAGTGTCTGTCGACCCGTCCAAAATTCAGTCCATCATGGAGAAGAAGGCCCCCACCAATCAGACTGAAGTTCGCGCCTTTTTAGGATTGGCGGGATACTACCGCAAGTTTGTTGAGGGATTCTCCAGCATTGCGAGACCCTTAACCCAACTCTTGAAGAAGGATAAGAAGTTCGAGTGGACCGACAAATGTGAGGCCAGTTTTCAGGAACTCAAGAAGAGGTTAGTCACAGCCCCCGTCTTGACCATGCCCGATATTACCAAGGATTTTGATGTGTACTGCGATGCATCAAAACTTGGATTGGGAAGTGTGTTGATGCAAGAAGGAAAGGTGATAGCCTATTTATCAAGACAACTTCGACCGCACGAGATGAATTACCCCACGCACGACTTGGAGCTTGCTGCGGTAGTTCATGCCCTGAAGACCTGGCGTCATTATCTAGTTGGAAATCGTTGCGAAATTTATACCGACCACAAGAGTTTGAAGTACATCTTCACCCAGCGGGAGCTGAACATGAGGCAGAGCAGATGGATGGAACTCATCAAGGACTATGACCTCGGTATTCATTATCATCCCGGTAAAGCCAATGTGGTAGCTGATGCCCTTAGTCGAGAGCCCTGTTCGCTGAACGCCCTTATCAAGATTGCTCAACCTAAGCTGTATGAAGAACTGGAGGAGTTCGGCCTCGAACTCGTTAGCCATGGTTTCCTGGCCAATCTTGAATTGAAGCCTACCTTATTCGATCAAATCAAAGAAGCTCAAGTGGGTCATGAGAGTATAGAAGGAATCAAGCGTAGGATGAATAGGGAAGAAGTTCCTGGTTTTGAGGTTGACGCCAAAGGAGTTTTGTGGTACAAGGGACGCCTGTGTGTACCTAATGTTGAAGACCTGAAGCAACTGATCATGAAGGAAGCTCACGATACCCCATACTCAATCCACCCCGGAGGAACCAAGATGTATCAAGATCTGAAGAAACAATTCTGGTGGCACGGAATGAAGCGCGAGATCGCCTTTTTCATTGCTCGCTGCGACGTGTGCCAGAAAGTGAAGGCTGAACATCAGCGACCAGCTGGACTACTCCAACCCCTCCAAGTTCCTGAGTGGAAATGGGAAGAAGTTGGGATGGATTTCATCACCGGACTCCCTACATCCCAACGTGGCCATGACTCTATCTGGGTTATTGTTGACCGACTTACCAAAGTTGCTCATTTCATCCCCGTGAAGACCAAGTATAATAGCGCCAGACTAGCTGATCTATACATATCCAGAATCGTGAGTCTCCACGGTGTTCCTAAGCGGATCGTATCGGATCGTGGTACCCAATTCACCTCGAGATTCTGGAAGAGCCTTCATGAAGCCCTCGGTACCAAGCTCGCCTTCAGCACTGCTTATCACCCGCAGACAGGTGGCCAGACCGAAAGAGTAAATCAGATCCTTGAAGATATGCTTCGTGCTTGTGTTCTCGCCTATGGAGCCAAATGGGAAGATTGTCTCCCCTTCGCGGAATTCTCTTACAACAATAGCTACCAAGCTAGTCTGCAGATGGCCCCCTTTGAAGCTCTATATGGTCGCCGTTGTCGAACCCCTCTCAACTGGTCCGAGACCGGAGATAGTCAAGTTTTTGGACCTGACCATCTTCGCGAAGCTGAAGAGCAAGTTCAATTAATCCGTGATCGCCTCAAGGCTGCTCAATCCCGTCAGAAGAGTTATGCTGACTCTAAGCGTCGTGAGCTGACATTCAATGTTGGTGATCATGCCTACCTTCGCGTCACTCCACTCAAGGGAATGCAGAGATTTCACGTCAAAGGGAAGCTTGCCCCCAGATATATTGGACCCTTCAAGGTTCTCGCTCGTAGAGGTGAAGTATCCTATCAGTTGGAACTGCCGTCTGAATTAGCGGATTTCCATGATGTGTTCCATATCTCTCTTCTTCGACGATGCCTCCAAGTGCCTGACAAGCCTGAGACATTCAAGAACATCGATTACCGCACCCTCGACCTCAACACCGACTTAACCTATCGAGAAGTACCCCTTCGGATCCTAGAAGAAGCTGTTCGTCTCACCCGTAGAAGGAAGATAAAATTTTGCAAGGTTCAGTGGACAAATCACTCCGAGGAGGAAGCCACTTGGGAAAGAGAAGATCAGCTCCGAAAAGATTTCCCCTCTCTCTTCAGTTCTTAGCCACCGAATCTCGAGGACGAGATTCATTTTAAGGGGGGAAGGTTTGTAACAACCCAACCTTTTGTGCATTTGTTTAAATCTTGAAATGCAAAAATTTGGGCCAACAAAAACTTTTCTGTTTCTCAAAAATTGCATGCATATAGTTCCTCATACTCATGCATTGTAGAAATTTGGTGTTAATTGTTTGTGAATGTTGTGTTGTGTGTGGAACCTTAAAACCCTAAACCTATTTATTAAATTTGAGAATCCCTTTTCTTATTAGGGAGAAATTGGAATGGCCCATAAAACCCTTGAGCATATGATCATGCTCACATGAGATCTTCTAAGATCTAGTCCTACTCCAATTTCCCTCTTCCATATCTAATTCTTCTTTACTCCAATTTCCAATCTGAAATTTCTCCCAAGCAAGAGGGCCATTGACTCATCACTTTATGCATCAAAAATTAAATTGGATCATCTCTATGTGATTACTCCAAAAATTTCGAAAATTAGAAATTTTGAGAATGGCCATGCCGGCCATGACACTTCCTTCTCCCTTGATCATTCTCCTCACATTTTCTCCACACTCACACTCTAGTGCATGTGATCATGCTCACATATGATCTTCCTAGATCCTAATTATTGCAAATTCCACTCCCCCATATCTTTTTGTTCTTTTCTCAAATTTGATCTCTGAAAATTCTCCAAGGTAGCACACCCCTTGACTTATCATATTTATGCTCTGAAACTATTTGAGAGCACATATTTGTGGCTCATTTAAAAATCCCAAATTTGGTGAATAAGTGAGGATGGCCATGCCGGCCATGATCTCTCCCCTCTCCCTTGCTCACTCCCTTCACCCCCTCTCCTCTCCAACCCTCGCACACGACCAGGAGGAGCTTCAGCACCCTCCCAAATCCCTGCATCCGACCCACCTCTCTTTTTCTGGTCCCTTGGGCACCACCTCGGGAACCTGCAAAGAATCAAGGAAATCTTCTCCCTCCCTCCATCTTTGGCAGCATCTGGCTGTCCTGCTCGACCTCCAGACGCCTCCCTTCCTCCCAGACAACCTCATGCACGCCACCCTACCCTCCCTCTCCTCGACCCGCGACGGCGACCCCCTATGGCCGGCAGACACGTCTGCCCCGACCCGGCCACGTCGTCCACCCTACCTCCCTCCTCTGGTCACCCTAACCTCGTCTAGCGCACGCCCACGACCCGACCATGCCTCGGGGACACGCCGCAGCCTACGCCCGAGCCCCCACCGACGCTGCGCGGCGACGCCACCGCCAGGTCTTTTCGTCGAGCGCCTGGCAGGCAGGTCGCCCCGTCGCGTCTCACCCTTCTGACCCGCTGCAAGACGCGCGCTAGCCTCCAAGCCACGGAACCGCCTCTCAGAACGGCAGCGACGCCGCCCATCTCGACCAATCCTCCGCTGCCGCTCTTCCTCCCCGTCGGTGCACGGACTTGGTGCACGGTGCACCAGCCGCCACCCTATATAAACAGCACCGCACCCTCCTCTCCCCCATTTGCTCCACCACACCCTCCCCAGAACCTCCCCTTCTCAACGCCCTGGGCGGAGAGGAGCTCTGCTCCTCCCTGCCGTCGACCTCGCCGCGCCGCCGTAACCTTGCGGTGAAGGTTGCGTCACCGCAGACCCTCTGCGCCTCTCCCTCTCTTCACCACGCGACGCACCTCCTCCTACTGAATCTGACCGCCGTTTCTTTCGCCGTAGGTCGTCCAGGAACGCCGCCAGACGCCGCCTCGCCGAGCAGCAGTTTTTCGCCGTCGCCGTCAACCGCTGCTCCGGCCACCTCTGTTCTCCCCGCCGTGACCACCATTCGACGGAGATCTCTCCGGCGCATCCGACTCGCCCGTCCCCGTCGTCATCTGCTCGCCGAGGTGAGCACACCAGCCTCCGCCGTTTCCCAGGTCGCCGGTGCCCGTCGTGCACGTCGTGCATGGCGTCGTGGGGACGACGCGCAGCAGCCGTCGATCTCCGCTTGATCGGACGGCTGCATGCAACCGCCTCCCCTGGCCCGCGCCAACGTGGCCGCCGTGTCGGCCGGGTTCAAACCCGCGGTTCCCGCGCAGCGACGGAGCTGCCGGGCCGGATCTGGCCGAGCCCAGCATCTCCGGCCCGTCTACTTTTTCTCTTTTTCCTCTAATTAACCTGCCAGTAAATTCCTGTGTAGGTTTCGAAATTCCATAAATTCATACAGTAACCAAATTGATTGATTCAAAGTTCTAAATGCTCACAAATGAAATCTCTACCACAAATAATTACCTGCATGTCATTTTGTGCTGTGAATATGTGCTGCAAAATATAAACCTAAAAAGTGTCTGATTGTGTAATTTAATTATTGTGTGATATTTATGCAACCTTTCGGCATGAGGTCAATTTGGTTGTGAAGTGTATGTTAGTAGCTTCATTTTGACACTAGTGTAGCATGCAGGAGCTTTCTGGATTTTAATTGTTTTAGAAAATAAGATCTGTCCAGAGAGGCAGTAAAGGATTTTTAATTCGAAAAATAATTATGATTTTGAAATGAAACCAAGTGCTACTGGTAGATATACCTATAGGGTAATTTTGTGCCAAAGGAAATATTTTTAAGAGCTATAGTTTAATTCTAAGGATTTAACTACTGAAACAGTATATCTTTTCAGTATTTGATTTTTATAAAATCATTCACAAATCAGAAAAATACAAATCCAGTGGGGTTAGTTCACATTTGTTCTTAGCTATCCAGGGGTATGCTTTGTTTTGGTAGGAGATGCTCTGGTTAGTGTTGGTTTAAGTTTTGGAGTGCTCTGGTTTCTGTATTGATTAAATTGTTTGGGACAGTAGGAATTTTATTTGCATATGATTCTTGTGCAGGTGTGTTCTACATGCCAATAGCTTTCTGTAGATATGCTGCATGCATTTTTGTGACTTCCAGAAACATTTAGGTCATTTAAATGGTGCATAAGTCAATTCTGGAATTGCAAAAATCATATCTTTTGATTTAAAAATCATAAATGGGTGAAACCACTTTCAGTAGCTTGCATTTGTCAACCTCTACCTACTGTGATTTTATCAAATTTTTGTGTGCATTATTCTGGAAATAGTTTGTTGATTGGTGTGGTATGTTTCTTTTATTTTTGCGACGATAGATTCGAACGCCGCCGGAGAAGAAGGAGGAGGTGACTTTGGGGGATTTGAAGAAGAAGACCAAGGACACTTTGCTGAGCAAGGCAAGCCACCTCTTGATGCATCTCTGATCCTACATATCTTACTCTTGCATTATTACAAGTTTTATAAAATGCATGTCCTTTTATTTTTCATTTCGGTGGTTAGTGCCACCCGGAGTTTTATTATTCCACCCTTAGGGTGCAGCCCTCGTTGGTACCTACTGAACACATCCCTATTAGTGATATGGTGCTTATCACCTTGTCATCCTTGTCGCCCTTTTTCGAAGAAGAATTGGACTATAGGTGGGGAGCCCTGGAAGAATGGTTACGAAAATGTTTTCCTAAAAAGGAGTTTTTTCGAAAACCTTGGAATGGGGTAGCCCTGCCCAAGTGTGAGTTTATCAAATGAGAAATGTTTATGAAAAGGAGATTTGCTGAAGGCAAGTTGAGGAAAGAAAATATTTTCGAAAACTTTAGCGCCTAAGTACTCACCCGGACTGAAAAACAGTGCAACCACATTACCCCAAAGTGGGCACGGGGCGTAGTGTAGTAGTTTGTCTCGCCTTAGACTGAGTCCTGCAAGTGTAGTGGCAGTCCGACCATGGACGCTTCGACCGGGGTTCTTCCCATGAGAAGGGACGCAACCCATTTGCCTGTTTAGGTACGCGGGGTACAACTTATGAGCTCCCATTGAAAGATGCCTAAGTAGTTGGATGGCATTCCGGAGGGTCGGGTGTCGGGGACTTTGCAACTCCTGGGAAAACGGCAGCCCGGACTCTGGTGTTGGGAGGTACAACTCATTAGGCATGTCTTAGGCTAAGGCGAGCAGGCGAAAAACTGCGATCGTGTATTTGTCGTGGCATAGGTTATTATGCAGGGATGATGCCCACACGATGAGTACCCGGATCTTGTGGAGAAAGTGTACAACCTCTGCAGAGTGAAAACTATTCGAATAGCCGTGTCCGCGGTCATGGACGGTCGGAAAGGCTGCTGCTTAGCACTAAAGAGTTTTTGGCTTTTAAAAGTGTTTTCTCAAATATTGTTTTGGGAAAGTAACGCCAGTGCGACTGGTGGAAAGTGTACCTGCGAGGTACGGTGGAAAAATCTGGAAAGGAGTTGGCCATATGAGATGGCTGAAGTTAAATTGGGTCACCCTTACCTATTAGTCTGCAAATCAAGGTGTTTATAAAAGTTTTTCCAACAAAAGTATGAAGAAGCCATACTCTCGAGAGGAACCACCTCTCGCTCTTTGTCGCCTTAGTTAGTGCCTGTTCCTTGCTACTGCCATATTGCATTTCCTTTACTTCTCTCTAAGGTGGTTTGCGAGTACATTCAAAAGTACTCATTGGCATTGTTGTCCTGGTTATCTACTTGACCAGACTGTGAAGAAGAATACTTCGAAGAAGAGGAGTACGACGCCGAAGACGCGAACTAGGTCGCTCTCCCAGTCAGCCGCCTGTAGGGTGAAGGCCTGACTTGGGTTCCACCGCTTTTGGATTCAAGTTGTTTCCGCTGCTGTTTGGTGAACTACGGCCCTGATGGCCTATGATGTAAGACTTCGTATTATTTAAATTCGGTACTGTAATGGATGATGTAATCTGGTATCAGTTCGGTTATGTATTCACGATGGAATGATCTTGGGATCGTGAAATTGTATGCATAACAGGAGTTCTGGACTGGTAAGTCCGGGGCCACACAAGGAGAGAACGTGCGTCGAGGGAGAGAAAGAGGGGCTCTATAAAGACGAAGGTGGCGTGTACCGCAACACGCGTCCGCTATGCACGGCTGCAGCGTGCACCGCTACACGAGTCTAACCCTGGGACGTTTGGTGTACTCAGTTATAACCTCAGGCCTTATACATAAATTTTATCTGTACTCAGTTTTCCCCTCGAGGACTTAGACCGGCAAGTGCAATATACTCAGTTTTACCCTCAAGTAGTTGGTCAACAGAGAGTCAACAAATGAGATTAACATAGCTAATTGAGTCATTTCATGCGCAAAAAATTCCAAAAAATAAAAACATAGTGGCAACTACTCATGGAGTCTTCCTACGCAACTGCCACCTAGAAAACCTTAACAAACATATATAAATCAAGTTTTACCACAAATTGCCACTTCTCAGAATCACTAGTGTAGCTATGAAGATGCATGGTTTTCCACCCAAACCCCTTTGCAAAACATCTTTCCCAAAACATAGTTTGTCTAAATGATGCCATAATTGTCACACTCATGTATATTTGAATTGCAAATAATTTGATGTAGCCCAATATGAATTATATTGTACAAAACACACATTTTTCATTTTGTAATTCTTTTGTTTGAATCCCTTAGTCTATTTACTATTTATGTGCCCTTGGATTCTTAGTACTACTCAGTTTTGCCCTCAAGTACTGTCACAAATGCTCGAGAAGCCCAAACTTATCCTGATTGGTTGAGCCGTTGTCACACGGATCGACTCCACGAACCGTTGATCCACTGATCTAACGGGCAGTATACCCCTATCCGTCTCTTCATGGCAACCTCTCTCTCTCTCTCTCTCTCTCTCTCTCTCTCTCTCTCTTCGTGGCCACCTCTCTCTCTCTCTCTGTCGGTGGAGAATAAACATGAGGCATACATATTTGCGGATTTCGGTGATTGCATTATTTGTCACCCCTCTAACAATTATCAACTATCTTGAGCTGTCCTTTTCTTTTAGGGAATATAGTTTGGGATATAGTATTGGTATTTTGAAACGGCCTAAAAGTGGTATAATTTTGTTATAAACATGAGGCATACATTTTTGCTGATTTCGGATTGCATTATTTGTCACCCCTCTAACAATTATCAACTATCTTTAGCTGTCCTTTTCTTTTAGGGAATATAGTTTGGGATATGGTATTGGTATTTTGGAAAGGCCTAAAAGTGGTATAATTTTGGTATAAACATGAGGCATACATATTTGCGGATTTCGGGGATTGCATTATTTGTCACCCCTCTAACAATTATCACCTATCTTTAGCTTTCCTTTTCTTTTAGGGAATATAGTTTGGGATATAGTATTGGTATTTTGAAACGGCCTAAAAGTGGTATAATTTTGTTATAAACATGAGGCATACATTTTTGCTGATTTCGGCGATTGCATTATTTGTCACCCCTCTAACAATTATCAACTATCTTTAGCTGTCCTTTTCTTTTAGGGAATATAGTTTGGGATATGGTATTGGTATTTTGGAAAGGCCTAAAAGTGGTATAATTTTGGTATAAACATGAGGCATACATATTTGCGGATTTCGGGAATTGCATTATTTGTCACCCCTCTAACAATTATCAACTATCTTTAGCTTTCCTTTTCTTTTAGGGAATATAGTTTGGGATATAGTATTGGTATTTTGAAACGGCCTAAAAGTGGTATAATTTTGTTATAAACATGAGGCATACATTTTTGCTGATTTCGGCGATTGCATTATTTGTCACCCCTCTAACAATTATCAACTATCTTTAGCTTTCCTTTTCTTTTAGGGAATATAGTTGGTAATTTCGGTGAATGCACACACTAACTTTGAAAACAACTACAAGTACATGTAATTGAATAATGGATTTGTAACAAGGTATCCCTTGTAACAACTTCTAGCGCCTGGTGAGCAATGATAAGAATCCGATCGTAATTATACAACAAAAAAAACAACCAGCCATCAGATTAGCTTGCTTCTTCAACTCGATCAGCTGCCTTAACTGCTTGTTCATTTTCTTCAGTTCTCCCTTCACTTCCACCAGTTCTGCATTGGGAGCATTAGGCATAATCGGAAGGTCCCTAATCGGAACGGCTCCTCTCTCCGTCGCATTCTCTACAGCAAGTCCCCCCTCCCAAATTGCGCCCCCAATAGCGCCAATTGATTCCTGCAACTGAAGCCTCTGAACGTACACATCGATCCACTCGAAATGCCTACATTTCTTCAAGATCTGAAAACAACAACGTGAACCCTAAATCCCAAATTCGAGGGAATAACAAGAAAATCGAGAGAAAACAGAGAAATTGGAGCGAGATCTAACCTTATCCCCCTCTCTATATGGCAAGCTCTCGCATGCAACGAACTCACGTCCACGGTTGCCGTTCTCGTCCGTCTTACAGATCGACCGCTTCAGAGGCTCCTGGCGTGGGCAGTCAGGGCATCTTGTCAAAGGCACGGGTCCATACTGCGGCCATGAAGAACGGGAGGTCGAAGAGAAACTAGACATCACCCGCGTGCCGGAGAAGGGCTGCCGCTGGAGAAAGAAATGGGAAGCAATGGCACGGGCACGGGCACGGGGCTAGCTCGGGCTCCCATTTTGCAACGGTCAGCTGTGGGTCCGGCGCGCTAACGTGGACAAGTTGTGGGTCCCACGATGATCTGGATAAGTGGAGACGTGTCCACGCGGGGCACCAACAGTGGCCCACTGCAGCACCAACCAACGTCAACTAAGCGGGATTCCTTCCGTCCGAGCTCTTTCTGCGGGTTATAGACAAGGGGTTGGGGAAAACTGAGGAAAAACTAAGGATGGGGAAAACTGAGTACAACTAAGGAGCCGAGGCACGAAAATAGAAATCCCTTTGAAATTATCATTACCAAAACCAGGGGGGCATGTGTTATCACCAGATTTTGGCCAAATCAAGAGATGGGCCGTAAGTGAAGATGGGCTTTGAAGATTACACGTGGAGCATCTTTGAAGCGGCCTTGCGCTAAGAGTTTGGGCTAAATTGCCCGTGTATCCGTAATATAGTAGATCGCATTATAGTTTAGATTAACAGATAGAGTCTGGCCCGTGCACGGTTAGGTGCACGCCTCAATTAGAAAGTCCCTTGGACTATAAATATGTATCTAGGGTTATCGGAAAAGGAGGACAATCACGTTCACAACAAACACAAATCAGGCGCATCGCCACCCCTTCCTTCGAGGGTTTCTTCCGGGTAAGCATCATGCTGCCTAGATCGCATCTCGCGATCTAGGCGTATACGTTTATTCGTCTACCTTGTGCTGCGTGCTTAAGCGTTGTTGATGGCGAGCAGCACTATTTATCCTTAGGTGTTTAGGGGCTTGCATTGATGCTTTCTCGTGCATATATGCGTGGCAATGCCGTCCCTCGACACCTAGCTGCCCTTACATCTATCTGGTGTAAGGGCAGCATCTTGCTTGTTCGTTACTTAGTAGATCCGATCTGTTATAGTTGCTCCTTGCTGGATTAGTTTAATATCTGCATAGTTAGGCCTTATGTGGGGTCGGACGATCCGGTAGTGCGTTAGGTGTTGTTTACCGTTCCTACAAGGGATGTTCCGGGAATTAACGTTATGTTGGTTTTTAGGCCTCTTGTAGGGGTAGTTTGCATCATCTTCGTATCTGCCCGATTACACGTAGGACGTTCCGGTTATGCGGTGAAAACCCTAACTGTCGTAGATCGGTTTAGCTTTGTTTTGATCAAGCAGGATCCCCATGTCATTGCAAATCCAACGTGAACATGGGGCGATCGGCTCTTTGAGCCGATCCGCAGGGCAACCTGAGAGCCGATAGGGCTCGTATTTAATGTTTACGTGTCTACCATGCAGAACAATCGAAGCAATCTAACACCTTCCTGATCGGGTCTAGGTCAGGCGGCACGCCCTAGCAACCGCCAGGACGTGGCTGGAAGACTTGCGGGACGACGCGAGGTGCCAGGGTCCACTAAGTGGCCTTGGGAGCCTCCCGGCTCTTCGTGTTGCTTAACCATTGCCTGCCGGTGGGTTTTGGCAGGTAACAGCGGGGTGCTAACTAACTTGTAGCTCTTTAGGCTAAATTTGATGCTCTTGTAATACTCCATATCTAGAACAAAGTTAATTATGAACAAAATAAACTTTGATAACCAAAGTAAAATCTTGCAAGGTAAAAACTGGGGCTTGGAAAGGAAAATCCTTAAACATAAAATAGTATTGCAATGGTGCCTTGCTCAAATAGAGCTTGCATTAGGGTAGCTTGCAAGAGTATAGCTTGCCTTGATTGGTACAGCGATCAAATTTTTCCTCTTCTTCTTCGTAGAAGACCTCCTCCTCCTCGTAGCCTTCGGCACTAGCGTCTATAAACCGATACGAGGTATACAATCACCAAACAATACTTAAGTACTTAACAATCAAGTGGCTCACACAAGGTAATCTAACATCACACCATTTTGGTTGGCTTTGTTTTCTTTTAAGAAAAATAATTTCCTCTCATTGAAACATTTACTATGGTTTCTATTTATTTCCTCTGAATAATAATTTCCTCTCACTGAACATTATTAAGATTTAATATCCTCAAATAAATAAAGTATGAGATTGTGTTGACCAAAGTCACCACTTCATATTTATCCATTTGGGGAAATGATTTAAGTGAGACACTACATCTCATACAATTTAAACACTACTTTGGAAAACAATTTTATATCATCAAGTAATAAAATATGAGGTTCTATAGACTAAGGTCATTACCTCACATTAAATTACTTGGGACATTGATTTAAATGAGAGGCTACCTCTCATAATAATTTGCTAGTATTTTGGGTCATTTAAATGAGCTAGAAATAGCCACATAGCCATTATTTTCCTCTAGCCCATGATCATGGTAACCACTACTGTCATATTTTTACATATTTATGTAGAGCATTTGAAATGTGAATTAAGAGAGTTGGAATCAACTCAAAATAAATTATGGTTATTTTTTAATAAATGTTTGAAGTTTGAAAAGGTACTGCCTTGTTATTTTTACTACATAAGTTCTACCATAAATCTAGGGTTGAGACCAGTGGGGTTGGATAGAGATTTTCATAAGCTTTTCAACAATATTTAATTCATAAATTTTGGCTTAGTATATAATTCCCTATTTAATTTTGGCATCAGTATTGAATTTAGGTTTAAAGAATTAATTCAAATTTGAATTCGTGGGCTAGGCGGGAAAGTTAAACGGGCCAGAGAGAAAAAGAAAAACGGGCCGGCCCAGCTGCGTGTCTCGCACGAGTGGGCTGCCTGGCAGTGGGCTCCACATGTCAGCGGCGTTTAAACACCGAAACGGTATGAGTGAAAGGGAGCTGTTGGATTAGACAGCGATCGAACGGCTGATGCTCGTCGTCGTCGACGGCGAGCACGAACGCTAGTGGCAGCGAACCTAGGGGCTCGGCAGCTCACCGGAGGTCCGGCGATGATCGGTGTTGATGTAGGGCGATGTTGTTGACGACGGCGAAGCTCCTGGTACCGGCGGCAACTCCTGGGGTGGCTCCAATCTTCAGCTCCTTCTGCGACGACGCCGCGGTACTCCAGCAATCGATTGGGGCACGGTGGGCTAAATTGGGCAGGGGGCTTGCTCGAGGAGGCTCAGTGATGAGAGAGGAGGAGATTGCTGTGGAGAAAATGAGCGGGGGAGGCCTCCTTTTATAGGGTCGACGAGGTGCCGAGGCGCACGAGCAGGTCGACCATGGCGACGGCACTCTAGGCTGCAAAGGGCAAGGCGAGGATGGCATGCTGCTCTATACGTCATGGCGAGCAGGACGGGCTTGATTCCACAGAAAATAGAGGTCTCCTGCGGTCAGGAGCGTGACGGGAGCTGGCAGTACCGTGGCGGACGTCGGTGACGAGGACGATGCGACAGGGCACGAGGATAGAGGGGAGCGTGTCTCGTGTTGCTGGTGTCGTGGAGACTCTCTGGCGGGCGGCGAGGCGAAGCTAGGTCGTGATACGTCTCGACGTATCGATAATTTCTTATGTTCCATGCTACATTATTGATGATATCTACATGTTTTATACACATTATATGTCGTATTTATTTTTACGGCACTAACCTATTAACAAGATGCCGAAGAGCCGATTCTTGTTTCTGTTTTTGGTTTCAGAAATCCTAGTAAGGAAATATTCTCGGAATTGGACGAAATCAACGCCCGGGGTCCTATTTTTGCACGAAGCTTCCCGAGACCGAGGGGGAAAGGAAGTGGGGCCACGAGGCGCCGCCACACTAGGCGGCGCGGCCTAGGTCTTGGGCGCGGCCCTAGTGTGTGGGGCCCTCGTGTGGCCCCCGCGTTGCCCTTCCGCCTACTTAAAGTCTTCGTCGCGAAACCCTGCACGAGAGCCACGATACGGAAAACCTTCTAGAGACGCCGCCGCCGCCAATCCCATCTCGGGGATTCGGGAGATCGCCTCCGGCACCCTGCCGGAGAGGGGCATCTCCCGGAGGACTCTTCATCGCCATGATCGCCTCGGAGTGATGAGTGAGTAGTTCACCCTGGACTATGGGTCCATAGAAGTAGCTAGATGGTCGTCTTCTCCTAATTGTGCTTCATTGTTGGATCTTGTGAGCTGCCTAACATGATCAAGATCATCTATCGTAATACTTTATGTTGTGTTTGTCGGGATCCGATGGATAGAGAATACTATGTTATGGTGATTATCAATCTATTACCTATGTGTTGTTTATGATCTTGCATGCTCTCCGTTATTAGTAGAGGCTCTGGCCAAGTTTTTGCTCTTAACTCCAAGAGGGAGTATTTATGCTCGATAGTGGGTTCATGCCTCCATTAAATCTGGGACAGTGACAGAAAGTTCTAAGGTTGTGGATGTGTTGTTGCCACTAGGGATAAAACATTGATGCTATGTCTAAGGATGTAGTTGTTGATTACATTATGCACCATACTTAATGCAATTGTCTGTTGCTTGCAACTTAATACTGGAAGGGGTTCGGATGACAACCTGAAGGTGGACTTTTTAGGCATAGATGCATGCTGGATGGCGGTCTATGTACTTTGTCGTAATGCCCTGATTAAATCTCACTATATTTATCATATCATGTATGTGCATTGTTATGCCCTCTTTATTTGTCAATTGCCCACTGTAATTTGTTCACCCAACATGCTTTAATCTTATGGGAGAGACACCTCTAGTGACTGTGGACCGGTCCTATTCTTTACATCGCATACAATCTACTGCAAGTGTTCTTTACTGTTTTCTTGCAAACAATCATCTTCCACACAATACGGTTAATCCTTTGTTACAGCAAGCCGGTGAGATTGACAACCTCACTGTTTCGTTGGGGCAAAGTACTTTGGTTGTGTTGTGCAGGTTCCACGTTGGCGCCGGAATCCCTGGTGTTACGCCGCATCACATTTCGCCACCATCAACCTTCAACGTGCTTCTTGGCTCCTCCTGGTTCGATTAAATCTTGGTTTCTTTCTAGGAAAACTTGCCACCGTGCGCATCATACCTTCCTCCAGGGTTCCCAACGGACGTGTACATCTACGCGCATCGTCGGGGGGACGTGGCGCTGGCGCGCTCGTGTCGCGACCATGCCGACCCTGGCATGCTCTGGGTGACGTGGGCATGTACTGTGCTGGACGGTGCGTGCTTCTCCTTGACCAACGACTTGCATCGGCAGGTTCAGAAGAGAGAGGTGAAGCTCAAGGACACGGTGAGGTAGGCTAGATGGGAGTGGAGAGGATGATGGCATGTTGAGTGACATTGGTGGCTCGGCATGGTCATGTACTTGTTGATTTACAGTTGTGATCATTGTGGCAATGACAGGTCTTGTTCCAGGGGATGTAAGAGAGCACTGTGGTAGTGATGATGGTTTAGGCTAAAAACCTCTGGATATAAGAGGGTATGCACATATCAGATTGGTGCACACCAGGTGCTCGACACAATGGCCGCAAGAAATGTAATTTGGAATTTTGTCCAAAATATTTTATGGGTGTGATTCAAATAATGTTTGGCATCTCCTGGTGGTCTTGGTTTGCAAAGTGAAGTCAATTTGGTGAAATTGAAATTTGAGGTGATCTTGTTTCTGTTTCAAAGTTGCAACTTTGCATGCTTATAATAAGAGTTTGAAAATGAATCAGCAAGGTTGGTCAACACCATTGTGATCACCTTGATGTGTTCTTGGATGAGGAGACGAGAATTGGGAAAGTTTAGTTTAGAAATTGTTTAATACAGGGGCTCAAAGTAGGCCTCATGCTATAAAAGTCAGAAATGACCATTATCATATGTGACTTGGTTTTGATTTTTCTTTTGATTTTTTTGCATTTCTTTGATTCAAATGTTATTATTTTGAGTTTAGTAATGTTTCCAAACCATTTACACAAGGTAAACATGGCCTAGTTTAGGATTTGCAATTATGGCCATAGGCTCATATATGCTTCCATTTTTATTTTTCTTTTCTTTTGCATTATTTCTCTTTGATCCAAATGATCATGTGTAGGATTTAGCAACATTGTTAAACACTCAAGCAAACATCATGGCAATATCACACATACATGCATTAACACTATGCAACACTCTTAAGTTCAATTCATGTTTTTGTTGGTTCCAAAATTTGGAATAATGGAAATTCCTTTTATTCATTGCTTTGAATTTTTGGGATGTTACACGTCCTTCGTAAATTCCGGCACGCGCGCAGTAACTTCCGTCCAGTAACTTCAGACTGAAAATACCATTTCACCCCTTTGGACACGCGCAAGGCTGAAAATGCATCCCTTCTTCATCCAACGGCCCGGCGAATCGGCTCCTTACTATATATTTACCCCGTCATCCTCAATTGTCCCCTTCGTCGTGCCGCACATTGTCTTCCTCTATCTCTTCGCCATTGCCATTGCTTGAAGCTCCGCACGCAGTTGCTCCTTGCACTACTTCCTCTTCCTCCTTTTGCCCACTTCATGGCCCGCACCAAGCGATGCACATCCCACACTCCTGACGCCAACGCACCCATGGAGCAGGCCAAGATCTCTGGATGGGAGCGCTCGAAGACCACCCCCCAAGACCAGACGATGCTGAAGAAGCTCGGCCTCTTCACCAAGGACTCCATCATCTTCCCTGGTGATGAGAGCACTCCGCGCCCCCCCATCAACTTCCGGGTAATCTTTGTTGATTTTCTCTTCCGCGACCTCTCTGTTCCTCTTCATGAATTTCTCTGTGGTTTACTCTTCATCTACGGGATTCAGCTTCACCAGCTGACTCCCAATTCCATTTTGCACATCTCCATCTTTATCACTCTCTGTGAATGTTTCCTTGGCATCCACCCCCATTGGGGCCTTTGGAAACGTATCTTTTACCTCCGGCGCAACAACTCAAAAAACGTCGCCTATAACATAGGTGGCATTGTCATATGCGTTCACCCATATGTCGACTATTTTGACATCAAATTCGCCGACTTTGTCCAAGGCTGGCGCAGGAAGTGGCTCTATGTTGAGGACAAGTCTTTTGTCGGCCAAGAATACGGCATTGCTCCCTTTTCCGCTGATGAAGAAATCAGAGGCGTCGATCTTCGGATGCTGAAGCAACTGCCGAAGAAAAGGCGGCCTCAGAAGCCCTGATCACTCGCATCCACGAGCTCCAGAACACCAATGGAGCCGAATTATCGGGTGTCCAGATCATCGCCCATTTCCTTCTCATTCACATTCAACCTCTTCAGGCCCGAATAAATCCCATGTGGATGTATTCGGGTTCCGCAGATTCTGACAGGGTTTTCGCTGATCTTCCTCTGAAGGTCTTGGAAAAACTTGTTCGCCGCTTACTTCGTTGAGCAAAAACAACGAAGTTCCTTCATCTTGTCGCGTGGTGCCATTCAGTGGTAGCCACGCTCTTCCCGAAGTAAGTAAAGTTTCTTCGAGTTGTTCTTCTATTTATTCGACTGCTATTTTGTTTTCCTAGTGCATTTACCTTAGACTTGCTCTTGAGTTCTAGTAGAACGAGCCGTTGTCACCGACGACTCGCAAGAAACTACTCGTCCTGAGAGTGAGGCCGCAGGATCTCAAAAATCCGCGGCATCCTCCAAAAAAGAGACTAAGTCAGACCGTTCTGACTCTGGTCGATCCATCTCTCCTCCACTCGCCGTTTCTCCGAGGAACAAGAGGAAGAGAGATGATATCGAAGATTTTGGCACCTCCGTGCGTAGGTTCCTTTGTGGACACTGTTGCCGAAGATCAGCATGTTGATGCGAGAGCGTAGGTTCTTCTTCGACTTGCTCAACAACACAATACTGACTTCTGGGCTGACACGGACCACACTCGCTGGATTGTACGATTCCAAGACCGCGCAGCCCAGGTTCGAGATTTCCTGGACTTCTGCACCAGTATGTTGGCCATGGTGTACAATGCTATGTTTCCTCGGAATCATCAACCTGCAAATCTTCCTGAGTTGATGAGGAAATTCAAGAATGTGCATCAAATTCACGACTTAGTAAAGGCTCAGCTGATGGCCGGCGCCAGGTTTGCCTTGATCTGGTTGAAGATTTGCCATCCGAAATTTGATTTGAACAATGTTATCGACGTCTGTCGCTCCAAGCTAAAGCAGAGGATAAAAAACATCGACAAACTTAATGATGCGGTGACACCTATTGCTGAGAAGATGATTGAAGAGCTTCTGCGGGCGGATGTTGCCTTTTTCCAAGAGTATCATTATGCTGATGCCCTAGATGCTCCTGCTGAAGGCGAAAAAGTGACCATAGATGATTTGATATAGATATCCATCTTCTTTTTCCCCTGTTTTGTTTGTTCTAAGATAGAGTGTAAAGTTTGTATATTGCGAGTCATGTATATTGCATATGCTGCGAAACTTATGTAAAGTTAAAACAGTGTATAATTTTTCTCGAGTCCTTGAGTGACCCTATTTGACGTGACTATATTTTATTCGCGAGGTTTATTATGAAACCAAGGCTTTGTATTTTGCGAGTGTCGAATATATTGAGGATTTTGTCGGGTGCAAGCCCCCGAGCCTTGTTTGCAAGAGAATCATATGCAATCAATATTTTTTATTTCAATCATACTATATTGCAGCTTCGCAAGACCGCCTCATTAAAAACCTTTCAGCCCCACTTGGTGGAAAAAGAGTGCGTCGTAAACTTGCGAGCTCTTCGATACAATGTATGTTTCCGTAGGTTGTATTCCTTGGCCTTCTAGGCGTAGAACCGTCGTAGCTGCGCCACGTTCCACGGGTTCCCTTCTTCCCTGCCCGATTTTTTGTCCTTCAATCTGTAGGCTCCTCCTGGGATAACTTCAGTAACAATGTATGGACCTATCAATGGAGACTTGAATTTTTCATGGCTGTCATGGGTGAGCCGAAGAACCAAGTCGCCAACCTAAAAGGACCTTGGTCGCAAGCGTCGACTATGGTAATTTTCAGGTTCTGATGATATGTGGTGACTCTCGACAACACCTCGTCCCTGGCTTCGTCGAGTGCGTCAACATCGTCCTCTAGCGCCTTCCTTGAAGTTTCTTCATCATATTCTGCGACTCTCGGAGAATTATGCTCTATTTCTATCAGGAGCACTGCCTCAGCTCCGTGGACAAAAAAGAACGGAGTTTCTTGCGTTGCTGTGTTGGGTGTTGTCCGTATGCTCCATAGCACGCTAGGCAACTCATCAATCCATGTGTGTCGAGCTTTCTCCAATGGTGTTAACAGCCGCTTCTTGATGCCGTTGCAAATTATACCATTTGCTTTTTCGATTTGGCCATTGGTTTGCGGGTGTGCCACTGATGCAAAGTATAGTTTGATGCCTACCTCTTCACAGTATGCCTTGAATTCTTTGGAGGTAAAATTGTTGCCGTTGTCCGTAACTATGTTGTTGGGGACGGCAAATCGAAAACTATGCCCTTGATAAAGCTCACCACTAATGCTGCATCTGCCGAAGTTACTGGTACTGCTTCGATCCACTTGGTGAACTTGTCGACAGCCACTAGCAAATATACGTGTCCCCCTGGCCAGGACTTGTGTGGTTTTCCCACCATATCGAGCCCCCATTGTGCGAAGGGCCAAGCTCTGCTGCCGGAGAATGAGGTTTTGCCGCAAATCTCTGGCACGCATTGCATGTGCGCACTATGTCTTTTGCATCTTCTATTGCTGTTAGCCAATAAAAACCCGCCCTGAAAACTTTGGCTGCTATTGCTCGACTGCTTGCGTGGTGGCCACATATTCCCTCGTGTACATCCTTCAGTATAACTCTTCCTTCTTCGGGTGTGACGCACCTTTGCAATACTCCTGATATGCTTCGCTTGTATAACTCTCCCTTAACCACGGTGAAGGCCTTAGATTGTCGGATGACTCGCCTTGCCTCGACCGGATCTTCGGGTATCTCTTTTCTCATGATGTATGCCAAGTAAACCTGCATCCAAGGAACTTGTATCATCATAACTTCTGCGGGTTCCTCTTCATCTTCCGATGTGTTTGCTTCTGGCTCCGCTGGAGCCCCCGAGTCTTTCTTGGATTTTTCCTTTTTCTTCGATTGCTTTGATATTTTCTTCGCCTTGGTTGATCGCTCACTTATCTCCTCCCAGAATACGCCAGGTGGTATTGGCAAGCACTGTGATCCGATGTTTGCCAAAACGTCGGCTTCGTCGTTGCTGAGTCTGCTGATGTGGTTAACTTCACAGCCATCAAAGAGTTTTACAAGTTCATTGTATACCTCCTTGTATGCTATCATGCTATCATTGACTGTGTCGCACTTGTTCATCACTTGCTGTGCTACCAGCTGAGAGTCGCCGAAGATTTTTAGGCGAGTGGCACCG
This sequence comes from Lolium multiflorum, assembly GCA_030979885.1. Lineage (NCBI taxonomy): Eukaryota > Viridiplantae > Streptophyta > Magnoliopsida > Poales > Poaceae > Lolium > Lolium multiflorum. Next base: position 151,714,701 of record CM061753.1, on the reverse strand, counting down.
CATGCCTTTGCCATCTTCATCCTGTGTGTGAGTGCTTCATACTCCGCCTCATTATTGGACGCATTGGGGAACGTCATCCGCAATATACACTTCATTTTGACGCCTTGGGGATACAAGTATCACGCTAGCTCCAGCTCCTTCTAGTCTCTTGGACCCGCCGAAGTTCATATGCCAGGTACTCGATAAATCTGGAGGTCCCATGTTTTGCAGCTCCATCCACTCTACGAAGAAGTCTGGCAGAATCTGCGACTTTATTGCTTTTCTTTTTTCATAAGTGATGTCCCGAGGTGAAAGCTCTATTCCCCAAAGGGAGACATGTCATGTAGCTTCTGGATTATTTAGGATATTTGAAAGAGGTGCTTCATTGACCACTACTATCGGATGTGCCGAAAAATAGTGTCGCAGTTTTCGTGCTGTCGTAAATACTCCACATGCTAATTTATGGTACCGCGGGTAACGCTTCTTTGATGGCGATACAATTTCGCTGATGAAGTATACCGGTCGCTGAAGTCCATGGATTTTCCCTTCTTCGTCTCTCTCCACCACGAGGACGGTGCTGACCACCGAGGTGTGGCCGCGATATATAACAAGAGAGGTTCTTTTTTCCTTTGGAGACACCAGTATTGGAGGTGTCGAGATTGTACGCTTGAGATGCTCAAAAGCCCTGTCTGTTTCTTCATTCCACTCGAACTTTTCCCCTTGCTTGATCAGTGCGTAGAAAGGCAACGCTTTTTCTCCCAACCTGGTGACAAATATACTCAAGGCTGCGACTCGTCCAACCTGGCTGCAAATCTACTCAACGCTTTTTCTCCCAACGTTTTCTCCCAACCTGGCGACAAACCTTGAGCTTGGTTGGTTTCCTCATCGTCACGATGGCTTGAATTTTCTCTGGGTTGGCCTCGATCCCTCTTGCCGACACCAAGTATCCGAAGTTCTCCCGCAGGAACACCAAAGGAACATTTTGTCGGGTTCAGCTTCAGGTGAAACTTGTCAAGGTTGTCGAAGTTTTCCTTGAGATCGCCGATCAGGGATGATCCTTTCTTTGTTGTTAAGACGACGTCGTCGATGTACACTTGGACGTTTTTGCCAATATGCGTGGCTAGACACTTCTGCATCATCCGCTGATAAGTGGATCCCGCGTTTTTTAACCCAAAGGGCATTGTTCTATAGCAACACGCCATAAGGGGTTATGAAAGCTATTTTTACTTATATTCTTCTTTTAAAGGGATCTGGTTGTAACCAGAATACGCGTCCGGAAGGAAAGACGTTCGCAACCCGCTGTGGAGTCAATGATTTGATCGATCCTCGGGAGGGGAAAGTGATCCTTTGGACAATGCTTATTGAGACACGTGAAGTCGACGCACATGCAAAGGACATCAGTGTTTTTCTTCGGAACCAGCACTGGGTTAGCGACCCATGTGGCCTCGGTTTGCAACTCCTTGATGAATTTTTCCTCTGTGAGTCGATTAATCTCAGATTGCATGGCTTTGCGGTTTGGCTTGGAGAAACGCCGCAAAGGTTGTCGAATTGGTCAGCTCGTGGATCCAAATTGAGGGGGTGCTCGGCAAGTTCCGGGGTACTCCTGGCATGACAGCTTGACACCATGCGAAGATTTCCCAGTGCTCACGGAGGAACTCGACGAGCGCGCTTTCCTATGCGCTATCCATGTTTGTTGCGATAGCTGTCGTCTTCTTGGGATCTATCCGGTGAATCTGTACTTCCTTAGAATTCTTGGAGGTGTCGAAAGTTTTCTCCTTAAGTGGCCTTCCTCCGTAAGGTAACACATCGTAATCAGTTGTTAGTCTGGACACGTCATACTCCGCTTGCATCCCGAAGGTTTCCGATAATTTGTGAAAATTCCTGTCGCACTTATCTGCCAACGCGAAGCTTCCCTTCACTGTGATTGGACCATTGGGACCAGGGACTCTCCATAACAAGTATGTGTAGTGTGGCACCGCCATGAACCTAGCATACGCGGGTCGTCCCAGATATAGTGTGATATTGCAATGAGAAATCTATAACTTCGAACTCCAGCTTCTCTCTTCTGTAATTCTCTCGAGTTCCGAACTGAACGTCGAGTGAGATCTTTACCAGTGGATAGTTCGGCTTCTCAGGTGTGATGCCATGGAAGTGCGTGTCCGTTGGTGTCAGGTTTGCCAGAGATATATTCACCTTCCTCAATGTATCAATGTACATGAGGTTCAAGCTGCTTCCTCCATCTATGAATATGAGACCTCGAATCCCGATCACAGCTGGAAGATCATAGCTGATTGTCCTGGCCGTGGAACTTGAGGCGGATGGTCCGCTTGAGTGAACCCGATGTCATGTGCCACCAATTCAAATACTCTATCGTTGGTGGAGGCATTGATACGTCTCCAACGTATCTATAATTTGTTCCATGCTTGTTTTATGACAATACCTACATGTTTTGCTCACACTTTATAATTTTTTATGCAGGAACTAACCTATTAACAAGATGCACACAGTGCCAGTTCTGTTTTCTGTTGTTTTTGGTTCCAGAAAGGCTGTTCGGGCAATATTCTCGGAATTCGACGAAACGAAGACCAAACATCATAATTCACCGAGACAGACCAGGACCCGAAGGAGAGTCGGAGGGAGGCACAGGGCCCCAGACCATAGGCCGGCTGGAGGGCGCGCCGCCCTGGGGTGGGCCCCCTGTGCGCCTCCTTGCGCCGCCTCTTCGCCTATAAGACCCCTCGCGACCTAAAACCTCGATACGAATTGACGAAACTCCAGAAAGACTCCAGGGGCGCCGCCGCCATCACGAAACTCCAATTCGGGGGACAGAGTGTCTCTGTTCGTGCAGGCCGCCGGGACGGGCCCCGGAGCCATCTCCATCGACACCACCGCCATCTTCGCCGCGGTTGCTGTCTCCCATGATGAGGAGGGAGTAGTTCTCCCCCGAGGCTAGGGCTCTACCGGTAGCTATGTGGTTAATCTCTCTCATGTACCTAAATACAATGATCTCATGAGCTGCCTTACATGATTGAGATCCATATGATGAGCTTTGTATCACTATTAATCTATGCGCTACTCTAGTGATGTTATTAAAATAGTCTATTCCTCCTTCATGATGTAAAGGTGACGGTGTGTGCATCATATAGTACTTGGCGTAGGTTATGATTGTAATCTCTTGTAGATTATGGAGTTAACTATTACTATGATAGTATTGATGTGATCTATTCCCCCTTTCATAGCTATTGGTGACGATGTGTATGCTATGTTAGTACTCGGTCTAAATTGCGACGGTCTATTATGCACTCTAGAGGTAACTTAAATATGAATTCCGAATGTTGTGGAGCTTGTTAACTCCGGCTTGAGGGAGCTCTTGTAGCCCTACACAATGAATGGTGTTTGTTATTCAACAAGAGAGTGTGAATGTAGCACAAGTGAGGAGAAGTTATTTATTTATTATGTGATCAATGTTGAGAGTGTCCACTAGTGAAAGTATGATCCCTAGGCCTTGTTTCCAAATACGCAAACATCGCTTATTCTTTTACTGCATCTTTACTTCTGCAATATTACCACCATATATACCACCTGTGTTTTACTATCTCTTCGCCGAACTAGTGCACCTATACATCTGACAAGTGTATTAGGTGTGTTGGGGACACAAGAGACTTCTTGTATCTTAATTGCAGGGTTGCTTGAGAGGAATATCTCTGACCTCTACCTCCCCGAGTTCGATAAACCTTGGGTGATTCACTTAAGGGAAACTTGCTGCTGTTCTACAAACCTCTGCTCTTGGAGGCCCAACACTGTCTACAAGAATAGAAGCACACGTAGACATCAAACTATTTTTTGGCGCGTTGCCGGGGAGGTAAGGTAAAGGTATTCACATCCTCCGACTACTAAGCTATTTCCTAGCACTGTTGCCGGTGTGTGAGTGCTCAAAGGTATCTCCTTTAGATTCTGCAATTTTATCTTTTTGTCTCTTGTTTTTATTTTCACTAGTTAGGCATAATGGAAAACAACAAAAAATTTAGTGAGCTTTTTAATCTTTTTCCTGAGTTAGAATTGTTTGATGCGAAAATTAAAAAACCTATGGAACCTTATTTGCATGTTAGTAGCAATGTTATTAGTACGAATGCAATTACTGCTAATACTATGGAAAAGTCTAAGCTTGGGGAAGCTAGTTTTTATGATCTTTGTAGCTTCCCAGTTTTAGGGGAGAAAATTTGCTCTGATAATACTTTATCTCCCATATGCGATAACTCTAATGATGCTTGTGATATTTTGAATCCACCTACTGAAAATATTCCTTTCAAGATACCTATGAAAATTATTGAACGTGTTATAGATAACCGCTATGAAGGGGATGGAACTGTCCGTCCTGGAGATCATTTACTGTTTTTACATGAATTATGCGGGTTATTCAAGTGTGCAGGTATTTCTATGGATGAAGTTAGGAAGAAATTATTCTCTATGTCGTTGTCTGGTAAAGCGGCGCATTGGTATAAACTGCTGAAGGATGGGCATTCTCTTGATTGGAAGGATATTGTGCCTCTCTTTTATTCTAAATTTTATCCTCTTCATGAAGTGCATATTGATAGGAATTACATTTATAACTTTTATCCTCGTGATGGAGAGAGTATTTCCCAAGCGTGGGGGAGATTGAAGTCACTAATGCTCAAATGTCCCATTCATGAGCTCCCCGTAATGTTATTACTAATAATTTTTATGCAAGGCTTTCAGGACACCACAAGGACTATCTAGATGCCTGTTTGGAGGGATCTTTCACAAGCAAGAAGGATGAAGCTAGATGGGATCTTCTTGAAAGAATTCAAAGCAATACTGAAGATTGGGAGAATGACAAAGGTAAGGAATCAGGTATAAACTACGAGTATGATTGCATTAAGTCTTTCGCTCAAACTGCTGATTTTCAAGAGCTTAGTGCTAAATATGGTCTTGATCCTCAAATTATGGTCGATTGCTATAGAGCCTTTGCTTCTCATATTAATGTTCCTAAAGAAAATTGGTACATGTATCATGAACCTTTTAAAGACACTTGCATGGAAAATAAAATTGTTGTTAATGATTGCAATGAACATGTTCAAACTTCTGAAAATGCTATTTCCTATAAGCATGTTAATTTTTGTGGAGTTCATAGACCTTGTGAAAAGAATGAAATTGAAGAAGAATATTGTATCCATCATAGGAATGAAAAAACTAGAAAGTGGTCTAGGACTCTAGATGATCTTGGTAAAAAAGTTTGTGCCCTCTATCCTTTTATTTGTGAACTTTGCCATAGAGTGGGTCATTTTAATTTTCAATGCTCCTACAATAATAATTAGAACCTTATGAGTGCTGCAAATTTGTATTGTGATGATGAAATCACTCCTAATCAGCATGATGAACTTACTTTATTTTTGGGGTGTGAAGAGTTATTGAGAAAAACTTCTTTGGTGGATATGAGTGCTCTTGATATTAATGGTGTCCTGCATGGGTGTCTTTCTTATTGCATTGATAATTGCCACACAAATACTTACATACAAAATATTTTAGAAGATGACACTTTGCCAAAATATGATAGGACCATTGTGTGTTTCAAACTTATTAATGAAAAGGAGGAATCCTCCCAAATTTCTTCTATTGTTTCTGGAAATAAATCAGGTTATGTGGAAAAGCCTCCCTTCAAGCCTCTTCCTCCTAAAGAAGGGAACGAGGAGAAGGAAGAAGAAGAAGAAGGGAAGAAAGGAAGAAGAGGGGGAATAAGAAGAAAGAGGTAATGGCATATCCCCGCGTATGGTATGACAATAGGTAACCGTAAGTATGTTGCTCCTAATGATTATTATGATAATGAATCTGAGTAAAATGATCTTCCTATGCCCTTTAACCATATTAATGATCATGATTTGGAAGAGCACACTACCTTTGATATTGGAAATCTCTTTGGTACCGATTATGAAAGTAATGATGTTAGCACTATTCATGTTCCCTTAAATGATGATATTGAAAGCTCTAAGCTTGGGGATGTTATGCTTGAAGATCCTATATTTGAGACCTTTACTTTTAGTGAAAATGATGATATTATATATTCTGGTTTAGATAATCGCTATAGAGATGGATATGACACATGTTACAATTATCCTTATGAAACTTGTCATAGTTATGATGGGATTGCCAAAAACCATTCCCTTAGTATGCAACTTGTTTACCATGTTCAAATTCTTGATAATGATCCTGCTCCAATTACTATTAATGAGAAGAGTTTTTCTTATGTCAAAAATAATGATACTTTTGTGCACACGAACCATGATAAGAATGTTTTAAGTGATAGTTATATTGTTGAGTTTGTTCATGATGCTACTACTGAAGTTATTATGAGAGAGGGAAACATGGTTATATGCATCTTAATAATATTAAGTTTCCCCTCTTTATGTTGAGAATCTTGAAATTGCGCTTGTGTTGCTTTTCTATGCTTGCCACTTTGTTCTTCATGAATTTAATTGTGTAGAAGATTCCTTTTCATAGGAAGTGGTTTAGGCTTAAATGTGTTTTGAATTTGCTTCTTGATGCTCTCTTTTGCTTCAACTCTTATTTCTTGCGCGAGCATCATTAAAATTACTGAGCCCATCTTAATGGCTATAAAGAAAGCACTTCTGGGGAGATAACCCATGTTTTTATTTTACTACTGCTTTGTTGAGTCTTGGAAGTTGTTACTACTGTAGCAACCTCTCCTTATCATTTTTATTAAGTAAAGTCTCTATGGTAAAGTTGATGCTAGATTTGGATTACTGCAGAAACAGAATTGCTGTCTATCACGAATTTTCGTAGATCTCTCTGTAGAAAAATCAAAAAAAATCTGCCAATTTACATGCGTGATCCTCGATATGTACGCAACTTTCATTAGTTTTGAGTTTTTCCGTCTGAGCAAGTTAAGTGCCTCTGAAAAATTCGTCTTTACGGACTGTTCTGTTTTGACAGATTCTGCCTTTTATTTCGCGTTGCCTCTTTTGCTATGTTTAATGGATTTTTTTGTTCCATTAAATTTCAGTAGCTTTGTGCAATGTCCAGAAGTGTTAAGAATGATTATGTCACCTCTGAATATATGAATTTTTGATTATGCACTAACCCTCTAATGAGTTTGCTTTAAGTTTGGTGTGGAGGAAGTTTTCAAGGGTCAAGAGAAGAGGATGATACAATATGATCAAGAAGAGTGAAAAGTCTAAGCTTGGGGATGCCCCCGTGGTTCATCCCTGCATATTTTAAGAAGACTCAAGCATCTAAGCTTGGGGATGCCCAGGCATTCCCTTCTTCATCGACAACTTATCAGGTCACTTCTAGTGAAACTATATTTTTATTCCATCACATCTTATGTTCTTTACTTGGAGCGTCTATTTGTTTTTATTTTTGTTTTGGTTTGAATAAAGTTGGATCCCACCATCCTTGTATTGGAGATATTACGCTCGCTTTTTCATTTGAACACTTGTGTTCTTAGTTATGCTTTAATGTTCATGGCGAAGGCTGAAAATTGCTTCGTTGATTGCTATTTGGTTGGAATCAGAAAATGCTTCATATGTTTTTGAATAACATGATACTTGGCAATTGTTTTGAGCTCTCATATATCATGTTTAAGCTCTTGCATCATGTAGTTTAATTTATTAGTGGAGAACTACCATAGAGCTTGTTGAAAATTGGTTTGCATGATTGGTCTCTCTAAGGTCTAGATATTTTCCGGTAAAAGTGTTTGAACAACAAGGAAGACAGTGTAGAGTCTTATAATGCTTGCAATATGTTCTTGTGTAAGTTTTGCTGTACCTGTTCATACGTGTGTTTGCTTCAAACAACCTTGCTAGCCCAAAGCCTTGTACTGAGAGGAAATGCTTCTCGTGCATCCAAACACCTTGAGCCAAAACCCATGCCATTTGTGTCCACCATATCTACCTACTATGTGGTATTTTTCTGCCATTCCAAAGTAAATTACCTGAGTGCTACCTTTAAAATTTCATTCCTTTGTCTTTGCAATATATAGTTCTTATAAGTTGCTTGTTTAGCGGTAACCATGTTTCCGGGGACGCCATCAACTTTTTACACCTTTGTTGAATATCATGTGAGTTGCTATGCATGTTCATCTTGTCTGAAGTAAGGGTGATTTATCATGATCAAATGGTTTGAGTATGCATATGTTAGAGAAGAACATTGGGCCACTAACCAAAGCCATGTATCATGGTGGAAGTTTTCAGTTTGTACATTCATCCTCAAATTTCTTATGAGAATATTTTTTTGTTGTTGAATGCTTATGCATTAAAGAGGAGTCCACTATCTGTTTTCTATGTTGTCCCGGTATGGATGTCCTAAGTTGAGATCTATTAAAAACAAGAAATCAAATGCGATTGATCTCCTTGGACCTTTGTACAGGCGGCATAGAGGTACCCCTTTGTGACACTTGGTTGAAACATATGTTATGCAATGATAATCCATGTAAATCCAAGCTAATTAGGACAAGGTGCGGGCACTATTGGTATTCGATGCATGAGGCTTGCAACTTGTAGGAAGTTTTATGCATAACACATATGAATTATTACTACCGTTGACAAAATTGTTTCTATGTTTTCAAAATAAAAGCTCTAGCACAAAAATAGTAATCCATGCTTCCCTCTGCGAAGGGCCTTTCTTTTACTTTATGTTGAGTCAGTTTACCTACTTCTTTCTATCTTAGAAGCAAACACTTGTGTTAACCGTGTGCATTGATTCTTACATGATTACTTATTGCACTTGTTATATTACTCTATGTTGACAAATATCCATGAGATATACATGTTACAAGTTGAAAGCAATTGTTGAAACTTAATCATCCTTTGTGTTGCTTCAATGCTTTCTACTTTGAATCTATTGCTTTATGAGTTAACTCTTATGCAAGACTTTTGATGCTTGTCTTGAAAGTACTATTCATGAAAAGTTTTGCTATATGTTATCTATTTGTTAGCAACTATAGATCATTGCCTTGAGTCATTGCATTCATCTCATATGCTTTACAATAGTATGATCAAGGTTATGTAAGTAGCATGTCACTACAGAAATTATTCTTTTTATCGTTTACCTACTCGAGGGCGAGTAGGAACTAAGCTTGGGGATGCTTGATACGTCTCCAACGTATCTATAATTTCTGATGTTCCATGCTTGTTTTATGACAATACCTACATGTTTTGCTCACACTTTGTAATGTTTTTATGCGTTTTCCGAACTAACCTAGTAACAAGATGCCACAGTGCCAGTTCCTGTTTTCTGTTTTTGGTTCCAGAAAGGCTGTTCGGGCAATATTCTCGTAATTCGACGAAACGAAGACCAAACATCATAATTCACCGAGACGGACCAGGACACCGAAGGAGAGTCGGAGGGGGAGGCACAGGGCCCCAGGACCATGGGCCGGCGCGGCAGGAGGGCACGCCGCCCTATGGTGGGCCCCCGGGCGCCTCCTTGCCGCCTCTTCGCCTATAAGACCCCTCGCGACCTAAAACCTCGATACCAATTGATGAAACTCCAGAAAGACTCCGGGGCGCCGCCGCCATCGAAACTCAATTCGGGGAATGAAGTCTTTGTTCGGCACGCCGCCGGGAGGGGAATTGCCCGGAGCCATCTCCATCGACACCACCGCCATCTTCATCACCGTTGCTGTCTCCCATGACGGAGGGAGTAGTTCTCCCCCGAGGCTGAGGGCTCTACCGGTAGCTATGTGGTTAATCTCTCTCTCTCATGTACCTCAATACAATGATCTCATGAGCTGCCTTACATGATTGAGATCCATATGATGAGCTTTGTATCACTATTAATCTATGTGCTACTCTAGTGATGTTATTAAAGTAGTCTATTCCTCCTTCATGATGTAAAGGTGATGGTGTGTGCATCATATAGTACTTGGCGTAGGTTATGGTTGTAATCTCTTGTAGATTATGGAGTTAACTATTACTATGATAGTATTGATGTGATCTATTCCCCCTTTCATAGCTATTGGTGACGATGTGTAACATCCCTGTTTTGCTAAACCTAATTAGGGTTTGATTGTGCATCATTTGCATCATGTTATTTTCCTTAGAAAATATGCACAAAAGTTTGAAGTTTCAAATAGATTTCAAAATACAAAAGAATTTGGATTCAAAATAAAATAGTTTTTAGAGAAAGAGAGAGAGAGAGAGCTCTCTTCCCTCTCCCTGGGCTCGGCCCAACTCTCCTTCTCTCCTTCCATCTCTCTGGCCGCAGCCCAAAACGGCCCAAAGTGGCCCAGCTTCAGCCCAACCACCACGCAGGGGGTTTTCTGCAAAAACACCTCTTCTTCCCCGCCGACCGAAGCAGCTCGGTGGAGAGCTGCCGGCCGCTCGATGCGCCGGCCGGCCAGGATCGTAACCGCCGCCCGCCGACGCCTACAAGACCCCCTCTGCCGCCGCGGACGAACCCTAGCACGCCACTCTCTTCTTCCCCCTCTCTCTGGCTCTCTTCCGTGAGCGCGCCCGGAACCCTAGCCGGCAGACCTCGTAGCCCCGCCGGTACGAGCCTCCCCGAGCCAGGCGAGGTTCCCTGGAGATCCGCCTCGCCGAGTTGAGCCTCCCCGTCGACGCGCGCTTCCCGGGAAGGCCCCAGGCGACCGAATCGGGCCCTCTTCCCCGACTCCGGCCACCACCGCTCGCCGCCGTTCCCGAGCTTCTCCGCCCTCGCCGTCGCCACCAACGCAACCAGGGTGAGCTCACGAACCCGCCGGTACCCTTCGCCCTCTCGATCTCGCTCTGTAGCCCCCTCCACGCCGTGCACCTGCCCCGGCCGCCGCTCGGCATCGCCGCCGGCGATGCTCCGGCGACCCCCTGCTAACGGCGCCTCCACCGTCCGACTCGTCGCGTCCCCGCGCGTCGAACGCGCTAGCCCGCGCGTCCAGGGGCGCGCCACAGCGCCGCCGCGCTATGGTCACCGGCGGCAGCCACCGGTGGTTGACCACCGTGGTTGACCCCGTGGGACCCGCAGCCTTTTTCTTTTTATTATTTGTTTTTCCAAAATTCTTTTCTGTAAAAGAAAAATCCATGACAGGTGGGGCCCCTTGTCAGGATTTTATTATTTTCGTAAATATTAGGAAATGATTAAAACTATGACATGTGGGTCCAGTCTGTCAGGTTTTTATTATTTCTTCCAGGATTTTCAGAAATGATTTAAAATGAATAAAACTTGTAAAATTCATAACTTATTCATTTTAAATCAGAAAAATATGTATAATATATCAAAATTTTCAGAAAAACAAGATCTACAATTTGGTAGCAAAATCATGCATTGTTAAACAACTTTGAACCCTAGTTGTATTAGAAGAACTAAATGAACCCCTATGGAGTGTTCGGAACTGCTAACCCTAGTTCGTTCCAACTTCATTTAAAATGTTCTTCAGTAATAGGGAGCATCTCAATATGTTTAACCTGTCATGTCATCATTCTTGTATGCGCATTGCATAGATGCCATGTGTTGATTGTTGTTCTACCTTTCCGGTATTTGCTTCTTCGCGATCGATAGAGCAAGTGCCGAGACAATGAAGATCGACAGCACCGAAGGTCGATGTCTGTCCACCGACGAACAATTCAAGCATGGGATCTCCGAAGATCCATATTGGTTTGTCAGGGACAAAGGCAAGCCCTAGCCTGGTTCATATTATGATTTCGAAATGCTTTTATTTCTGGTTCCTACATATTGCATATGATTCCAATATGTTTTATCGGCAGATATAGTTATCCTATGTGTTGCATATTCCATCCTTGTAGCCCAAATACCCTGATCCACTGCTCCCAGCAAGACTAGGTTTGAGCTATGTGTGCATCGCTAGAGCCGTTATACCGAATATGCTTAGCCATGCTTAGTTGACGATCCTGATCCATCCGGTTGATGAATCAGAGCTGCGATTGAACCTAGTATGGCAGGATGACGTGGTAAGATCAGTGATGATAATTAAACATGCTTAAAGGCTTGGATGGGCCGCCACATGGGGATGTGGTGATTTGACTCGTTCTCGCCGATACTAGGACCTGAGTTCTCGCCTTCGGAACCAAGACTGAGCGTACAGCCACACGGGGCCCATGGGAACCCCTTGGCCCGAACTTGCCTAGCTTACCCATGAGTCAATTAGTTTGCGTGTTCCATTTGGCATTCTGCATGGCGAAGGCGTGGAAAAGGTTTTCAAAGGTGCATCATACAGGGATGTGGCTAGGGTGAAGGATGCTGTAGGCATTGAACTGGATCCCCTGCGCACAATGACCGGGACCGCCTCGGAGAATGGCTACCTACGATGACGGAGTTCCCAGTTAGATTGAATCATGGAATAGGCGAAGCAAGGGAAAGGTTTTGGTCGACCACCCTCTGCCGGCACACCAAGGAAGTGTGTTAATCATGTGGCGTTAAGAGTCGGTCGGCGCGTGTGGGTAAAGTTGTACACCCCTGCAGGGTAAATCTTTTCGAAAAGCCGTGTCCACGGTTATGGACGACTTGGTGATGGATTCTGTGATCATAGACAACTTGAACCTAATCGTAAAACTTGTTGTCAATGTGTGATAAGGGTCCCTTCTCAGGGTATCGAGAGGGTGATCCTAGTTGATAGGTTCAGCATATGATGAAGATCTCGGTGGATTCATTATGATGATCAGTAGAGCTAGAGATATCTCTCTCTTATCCCCTTTTGAAAATGATCTGAATAGACGAGCTTCTGCTCCCTCTTGTTTTACAAAGGAAAACTGGCTTTCTGCAAAATAAGCTCCACATAAAGCCTCGCATACCAGCTTTGCTAACAGGTTGTACTAAGTCTTGCTGAGTCCATGTACTCAGCTTTGCATGCTTTGTTTCAGACGAAGTCGCTCCAACAAATGAAGGTTTCTAGGTCGACATCGACGATTAGCTTGGGATTCCCAGGTGGCAGCCTGGAATCTATGGGCTGGGACGTCGCCGTTATGCTCACGGCCTCTTAGGCCTTTCGCTATCTTGCTATTTAGAATAGCATAACTTCGCTTCCGTTGATTGATGAATTGTCAGGTCAGTGACCTCTGCTTGTAATACTTTGGTTTTTCGCTCAGCTATGAGCTTGTATAACTCTTTGAGTCGTAGAGTCCTTTGTTGTGTTACCGATTCTCCAGTAGGCCCTAGAGATCTAGGTTAGGCTTATGCCAGATGAAGATCTGGGTTTGTCTAGCCTACGACCCCCGGGGTCGCCACAGGTTTTGGTATGAGCATTGCTGTAGGAAACCCTCTCTTGGTCGATGTTGAGTCTAGTGTTTATGAAAACTATTTGAAAACTAAAAGTATTTGCAAAAATCTGATTAGGATTCTTTTTACTCCTTATCCGGTATCGCTCTAATTCTAAGTCACCTTACCCTGTGTTGATTTGAGAAAATTTTACCATCTCTTCTGGTCTTTTAAAACTTAGGTTCCTCAAGGGCAGGTCGTTTCTTAACCAGTTGACCTAGGGTTGTGTTCTCTAAACTCTTGTGTGTTCTTTGTTCTTCCTTTGTTTCGTTTCAATCGAGAGATTCTCTTCCATCATGATCTCTCTATTTTGTGGGTTCCACATAATTCTGTTCTAGGCCTCAAGGTTTCCTTTCACCTTGGATGCCTCCTTTCCTTTTTATTGGATACTTCTGAAGCTATCTATGGCTTCTTGAAAGTTACCTTGTGGTTACTACCTCGTAGTGTCCTTTGTGTCACTCAGATAGTAGTTACTCCTTTCTCTATGTTTTAACCCTTGGACTTGAACCGAAGGTCCCGGATTGTGCTGAGTTCTCTCCGTATGAATCTCAGTGCATGATGCTGGCCTTTAACCCAAGATCCATTCCGTTGACCCCTGTTGTCCATGGTCAAACCATACATCAGGATGGCTAACTTCAAATCCATCTATCCTTCAAGCTTTTGGTTGTAGTCGTGATTGAATTGCGGCAATCCCCTCTCAGTAGCTATGGCAGAGGTTCTTGCCGAGAATCAAATGGATCACGACACGAGTGCTCTTTGTGAGTCTCACATCTATGTCTGTGACTCTGCCACACTTCCCTTTTCAGCATGAGTTTCGCAAGAGTGCTATCTTGTGCATCTACATCTCAGGATTTCTAATTCTGATCTTGTTCCTCCTCTCAGTTACTTTCCGACCTTTGTCTGCTAGTTAGCAGCCAAGTAGTTAATGTGCATTGGTTCTTCTAGTGCATGTTACCCTTGTGGTCTTTCAAGACATTTCACTTCGAGATGTCAGGAGAAACAAACTCCAGTACCTCGTCCATTTATAGGACTCGGTCAAAGTGTTATAATCCGCAAATTAAAAGGTTTATGCACCTTCCATTCTGTTCTACCTTAGAGTATCACACTCTTTTATATCTATAGGTCGTGCTAAGTCTCATGGCCTTATTGATGAAGTGATGCTCTTACATATCTTTACTCGCCCTTCCTCCGAGCTATCCGTGCTTGGGAATGTTGGGGTGTATGTATTGATGTGTCCATCCGATATTCTAAGTAATTCTTATTGCTTTGAAATCCAAAGACATTTGTGTCATTCCTAGCATGATTGTTAACCAATCACTAAGCAAAGTTTGACTGTGCTCCCAAGTCCATTTTCAGGTGCACCTTCTTGGTCAAAGAGTTATGTTCATACCAAAGCTCTCAAGACCCCCTCCGTTGCTTTGAAAAGCAAGCTTCCCTCGCAAACTCAGTGATATATCGGTGGTACGTGATATTCTGGATGTCTTTCTAGAAGTATCGCCGTGTTTTCACATGACCGTGTTGTCAAATTCGTGAGTAATTTGGTTCTCTGAACCGCTACTTCTCCAAGAAACCATACTGGATATCCTGAAACTAGTTGGTTGAGCTTAAACAACAACTTGGAGAGTTGAAAGACAAAAGCTCTATCAAACTTGATTCTTCTTAAAGGGATGTCTAGTTTCGTTAGTGTTGAAGTCAGGAAGTATCTCCTATTTGGATATGCTATCTTCCCCATATTTGATTTGAGTTTGGGCTATCGTCAAATCAAACACAGTTACGAGGACTATCTTGATGATGTTTATACTCATGGCGTTTCGCCCGAGTTCATCTTCATGCCCTTCTGGTCTGACCAATACTTTTGCCTTGTTCATGCAACATATGAGTCTCTCATTGGAGTATCTTGATAAGTTTGTTGTTGAGCCCATCGATGACATTCTTATTTTCTCCATGTCTAAAGAGGTTCATATTGAATAATTGGCACTAATGTTGGAAAATTTTAAGAACCATCTTTGTGCCATCACGAAGTATGTGTTCTGGATGTTAGAAGTTACCTTCTCTGGTTCACGTGCATTTGTTGAAAGATGTCGTCGTGGATTTGAGTAGAGTTCCCTTTTCTTTCCTCGGGAATCATCGCAAGTCGGTCATGCATGTGCGGAATAGTCTTGAGATGGCAGGTTGTTACCTCCATATGCTTGAACCATTCCTCTATGCACACTAAGCCACTGACTGGTTTGTTTAAGAAAGAGAAGAAGTTTAATAACTTCATTATCTTCTTTGATGTCCCCACAAGGACTCAATTGTGTTACATTGCAAGTTCATGTGCACGCAATTGCCTTTGGCAGTCGCAACCACATGGTTTACGCAATCTGGCTCAATCTTTTGGGAGCTTGACATTGTAGTCCATATCTTGAGAATCTAGCAACTTTACCTTGGTGGTAACTATTGCAAATTTCTATTTGGACTTGCTAAGTCTGAAATATCTTTTCACCTAACCTAAGCTGAATCTCAAGCGGCAATGATGGTTAGTGTTTCTCAAAGATTCTTGACATAGGTCTCTTTATAAATCCGGCAAGATTGATGTCGTGGTTAACACAATTAGTCGGAAGTCCTAATGCTAAGATTTCTTGAAGTAACAAGAATAACCACTCTCCATGAGGATCTTGTGCGACTTATTCTAGGAGTTGCCCTTATGATGTCTTTTCAATCTGAAGTCTGACCTTCACTTGATGACCTATTGAAGGCTAGTCAGAAGCCTGATATTGGTGTCTAGAACATCAAGGAGAACATTAAAAGCAGAGTTGCTAAATGTCTCCCGGTTAGTCCCTCGAAATCATTTCTCCCTTGACAACCACTCCGTTAGGAGAAATTTCACTCCCCAGGTGATCCTTCGCACTTCACTAGCCAGTGCTCTTTCCCTTCTTTTGGGTTGTACCTGAAGTTCCAATCAATTCACACGTTGTGTGAATTCGTCAGTTATCCAGGGCCTTAGCCTTTTTAGTAGGCAACAATCGTTTCATGCATCCTTCCAGAAGAGTGACTATGATTTTGAAATCCAAAGTCGCTCTCGTTGTATAATCATTTGTGCTTCTAAGAGTCACCCTCTCTAAGAGTGCCTCGTCATGGTATCAAAGGCAGTTTAACTCCTCGCTACCTTGCCCTTCGTATTCTTGTCAAGCTTGGAGCAATTGCCTAACAAATTTGAAACTTCTTCCGTCTTCTCCGTTACCTTGATGTGTTTCATGTTTGTTAACTCAAGAGTTGTTTTTCAACACTCCTTCCATGAGTCAACCATGAGATACTCGATCTTCGTGAAGATCCATCGTTCTAGAGTTATTCCCTCTTTCCTTTAGGTGCTGTTGAGCTACAACCTCGAAGGAAGAAAAGTGAAGATCTCTTCATGATGTTGTGGATCAACTTCATCATGATGTCGTGCATCAACCTCTTCGAGAAGGAAGATTGTCGTGGTATCGACAATATCGTTGAAGACCGGTGTAGTTCTTGTTACCTTCTCTATTCCTACCTTAGAATCTCGGGACGAGATTCTTTTAAGGGGGATAGATCTGTAACATCCCTGTTTTGCTAAACCTAATTAGGGTTTGATTGTGCATCATTTGCATCATGTTATTTTCCTTAGAAAATATGCACAAAAGTTTGAAGTTTCAAATAGATTTCAAAATACAAAAGAATTTGGATTCAAAATAAAATAGTTTTTAGAGAAAGAGAGAGAGAGAGAGCTCTCTTCCCTCTCCCTGGGCTCGGCCCAACTCTCCTTCTCTCCTTCCATCTCTCTGGCCGCAGCCCAAAACGGCCCAAAGTGGCCCAGCTTCAGCCCAACCACCACGCAGGGGGTTTTCTGCAAAAACACCTCTTCTTCCCCGCCGACCGAAGCAGCTCGGTGGAGAGCTGCCGGCCGCTCGATGCGCCGGCCGGCCAGGATCGTAACCGCCGCCCGCCGACGCCTACAAGACCCCCTCTGCCGCCGCGGACGAACCCTAGCACGCCACTCTCTTCTTCCCCCTCTCTCTGGCTCTCTTCCGTGAGCGCGCCCGGAACCCTAGCCGCCGCAGACCTCGTTGCCCTCGCCGGTACGAGCCTCCCCGAGCCAGGCGAGGTTCCCTGGAGATCCGCCTCACCGAGTTGAGCCTCCCCGTCGACGCGCGCTTCCCGGGAAGGCCCCAGGCGACCGAATCGGGCCCTCTTCCCCGACTCCGGCCACCACCGCTCGCCGCCGTTCCCGAGCTTCTCCGCCCTCGCCGTCGCCACCAACGCAACCAGGGTGAGCTCACGAACCCGCTGGTGCCCTTCGCCCTCTCGATCTCGCTCTGTAGCCCCCTCCATGCCGTGCACCTGCCCCGGCCGCCGCTCGGCATCGCCGCCGGCGATGCTCCGGCGACCCCCTGCTAACGGCGCCTCCACCGTCCGACTCGTCGCGTCCCCGCGCGTCGAACGCGCCAGCCCGCGCGTCCAGGGGCACGCCACAGCGCCGCCGCGCTATGGTCACCGGCGGCAGCCACCGGTGGTTGACCACCGTGGTTGACCCCGTGGGACCCGCAGCCTTTTTCTTTTTATTATTTGTTTTCCAAAATTCATTTCTGTAAAAGAAAAATCCATGACAGGTGGGGCCCCTTGTCAGGATTTTATTATTTTCGTAAATATTAGGAAATGATTAAAACTATGACATGTGGGTCCAGTCTGTCAGGTTTTTATTATTTTCCAGGATTTTCAGAAATGATTTAAAATGAATAAAACTTGTAAAATTCATAACTTATTCATTTTAAATCAGAAAAATATGTATAATATATCAAAATTTTCAGAAAAACAAGATCTACAATTTGGTAGCAAAATCATGCATTGTTAAACAACTTTGAACCCTAGTTGTATTAGAAGAACTAAATGAACCCCTATGGAGTGTTCGGAACTGCTAACCCTAGTTCGTTCCAACTTCATTTAAAATGTTCTTCAGTAATAGGGAGCATCTCAATATGTTTAACCTGTCATGTCATCATTCTTGTATGCGCATTGCATAGATGCCATGTGTTGATTGTTGTTCTACCTTTCCGGTATTTGCTTCTTCGCGATCGATAGAGCAAGTGCCGAGACAATGAAGATCGACAGCACCGAAGGTCAATGTCTGTCCACCGACGAACAATTCAAGCATGGGATCTCCGAAGATCCATATTGGTTTGTCAGGGACAAAGGCAAGCCCTAGCCTGGTTCATATTATGATTTCGAAATGCTTTTACTTCTGGTTCCTACATATTGCATACGATTCCAATATGTTTTATCGGCAGATATAGTTATCCTATGTGTTGCATATTCCATCCTTGTAGCCCAAATACCCTGATCCACTGCTCCCAGCAAGACTAGGTTTGAGCTATGTGTGCATCGCTAGAGCTGTTATACCGAATATGCTTAGCCATGCTTAGTTGACGATTTCTGATCCATCCGGTTGATGAATCAGAGCTGCGATTGAACCTAGTATGGCAGGATGATGTGGTAAGATCAGTGATGATAATTAAACATGCTTAAAGGCTTGGATGGGCCACATGGGGATGTGGTGATTTGACTCGTTCTCGCCGATACTAGGACCTGAGTTCTCGCCTTCGGAACCAAGACTGAGCGTACAGCCACACGGGGCCCATGGGAACCCCTTGGCCCGAACTTGCCTAGCTTACCCATGAGTCAATTAGTTTGCGTGTTCCATTTGGCATTCTGCATGGCGAAGGCGTGGAAAAGGTTTTCAAAGGTGCATCATACAGGGATGTGGCTAGGGTGAAGGATGCTGTAGGCATTGAACTGGATCCCCTGCGCACAATGACCGGGACCGCCTCGGAGAATGGCTACCTACGATGATGGAGTTCCCCAGTTAGATTGACTCATGGAATAGGCGAAGCAAGGGAAAGGTTTTGGTCGACCACCCTCTGCCGGCACACCAAGGAAGTGTGTTAATCATGTGGCGTTAAGAGTCGGTCGGCGCGTGTGGGTAAAGTTGTACACCCCTGCAGGGTAAATCTTTTTGAAAAGCCGTGTCCACGGTTATGGACGACTTGGTGATGGATTCTGTGATCATAGACAACTTGAACCTAATCGTAAAACTTGTTGTCAATGTGTGATAAGGATCCCTTCTCAGGGTATCGAGAGGGTGATCCTAGTTGATAGGTTCAGCATATGATGAAGATCTCGGTGGATTCATTATGATGATCAGTAGAGCTAGAGATATCGCTCTCTTATCCCCTTTTGAAAATGATCTGAATAGACGAGCTTCTGCTCCCCCTTGTTTTACAAAGGAAAATTGGGTTTCCGCAAAATAAGCTCCACATAAAGCCTCGCATACCAGCTTTGCTAACAGGTTGTACTAAGTCTTGCTGAGTCCCTGTACTCAGCTTTGCATGCTTTGTTTCAGACGAAGTCGCTCCAACAAATGAAGGTTTCTAGGTCGACATCGACGATTAGCTTGGGATTCCCAGGTGGCAGCCTGGAATCTATGGGCTGGGACGTCGCCGTTATGCTCCTGGCCTCTTAGGCCTTTCGCTATCTTGCTATTTAGAATAGCATAACTTCGCTTCCGTTGATTGATGAATTGTCAGGTCAGTGACCTCTGCTTGTAATACTTTGGTTTTTCGCTCAGCTATGAGCTTGTATAACTCTTTGATTCGTAGAGTCACTGTTGTGTTACCGATTCTCACCCTGTAGGCCCTAGAGATCTAGGTTAGGCTTATGCCAGATGAAGATCTGGGTTTGTCTAGCCTACGACCCCCGGGGTCGCCACACGATGTGTATGCTATGTTAGTACTCGGTCTAAATTGCAACGGTCTATTATGCACTCTAGAGGTTACTTAAATATGAATTTCGAATGTTGTGGAGCTTGTTAACTCCGGCTTGAGGGAGCTCTTGTAGCCCTACACAATGAATGGTGTTTGTTATTCAACAAGAGAGTGTGAATGTAGCACAAGTGAGGAGAAGTTATTTATTTATTATGTGATCAATGTTGAGAGTGTCCACTAGTGAAAGTATGATCCCTAGGCCTTGTTTCCAAATACTGCAAACATCGCTTGTTTACTGTTTTACTGCATCTTTACTTCCTGCAATATTACCACCATCTATACCACCTGTGTTTTACTATCTCTTTGCCGAACTAGTGCACCTATACATCTGACAAGTGTATTAGGTGTGTTGGGGACACAAGAGACTTCTTGTATCTTAATTGCAGGGTTGCTTGAGAGGAATATCTTGACCTCTACCTCCCCGAGTTCGATAAACCTTGGGTGATTCACTTAAGGGAAACTTGCTGCTGTTCTACAAACCTCTGCTCTTGGAGGCCCAACACTGTCTACAAGAATAGAAGCACACGTAGACATCAGGCATCTTCTCTGCCATAAGTACTTGTCGCGAAATCACCTTTTGCGCCCTATTCGAGGGCCTGCCTTTCTGAATCATCGAAACTGCTCTCGTTATGTCAATGTAAGGGCCATTGTTGGCTGGAGCTGCCGCCAATTGCAACTAATGTTGGTTTGCACTAGTTATTGCGGGTGGAAGTGGCAGATGTACTTCACTCCTTGGGCCCTGTACGTGCTCGCTGCCTGCACGTTGGCGTGTCCTGCATATCTATGCAGAGCTTGGAAAGTTCGGCAGTCCTTCTGAAGATGACCTGACTGTCTTTTTCCATCATTGTCAAGATAAAAGTGCATCTGGCATGGTCCGTTTAGAAGATCTTCGGGTGATATATTGTATGGCCTCTGAAACCTTGGGCGATTGTTTTGCCTGCTAGAACTTGGCACATCCCTATGATCATTGCGCTGCTCGTTGCTTCTCTGATAATCCTCCTGATGATTTCCTCTACTATTTCCTCGGAAGCCAGCCGCCACTTGGCTGGGACCATCATAATCTGAGTATGGACGAGAATATCGTCGTCTATTTTGATTGTTGTTTCTGTTGCGATCTTCCTCGGGTGACCTATGCCGCTTGTTTTGCACGACATATTCTCCATCTGCCCAGCGATTCGCTATATCCATAAGTTCTGCTATTGTCCTCGGGTTGGATCTGCCTAGGTCCTCGATGAAGTCTTTCCTTTGGATTCCCGCAACAAATGCATCTATTGCTCTTTCGGCGATACGTTTTCCGCCGAATTTTTTATGATGTTCCATCACTGGATGTAAGTCCTCATTGGTTCACCATATTTTTGCTTGCAAGCCATTAGCTGCTCTATGGATACAGGCTTCTTGCACGTGGAACGGAAATTTTTCACGAACAAGTCTTCAAAATTTTCCCAGCTATCTATGGATCCTACTGGTAACTTCTTTATCCATGATCTGATCTAGAGACTTGGACGCTCTGCATAGCCGTTGCTCTGGTTCCACCCAACAATTTTACTATTTCCAGGTAGTCGATTAACCAATCTTCGGGTTCTTGCAAACCATCGAACTTTTTGTAACCATCTGGCAACTTGAAGCCAGAAGGGACCCGTGTTCTGCGAACTCGTCGAGTAAAGCAGGGGAGTCCTCACATATCCTCTTCATCGACTTCTGGCGAGTGTCGCCTGGATCTATTTTCTCGTGCTCTGTCAACTCGAGCTTGTGCCTCTATATTTCTCGCCTCATCCATTCGTGGAGGATCTCGCGCCACCGTGGTGGGTCGAGGACTATTTCGCCTTGGGGCACTTTCAGGTTGTGGTGTGCTTGACCTTGCGAACGCTGTTCCCATGACTCCAACTCCCGCCATGGCCATCTGATACAGTGCTTCTCTCGGGTCTCCCTGAGGTGGCCTTGATGCTAGTATAAAGGCTTGAGTCGCCATGTATCCAGCTTCCGGTGTTTTGGGATGATGTTCCCTCTTGTATCTATCGACATAAAGGACATGTCAAGGTTCTGGATCAGGTGCTCACGCTCATTCTCGGGTACATGCGCCAGGCGAGATCTTCCTCTTGCATGTGCTGCTCTGTGGTTGTCTCCCGAACTTCCAGATTGTCGACTTAACCCAGCTCTTCGCGCGCTCGATGGAGAGGCTGCAACTTTTCTTTGTCCAAGTATAATTCTCTGTTTCACGAGTTCTCGTCCAGCACGGGAGAGTTTATATTGATATTCTTGCAGTTCTTCTGTCGTGGTTGTGGTAGTCATCGGCTCTGTGCCATTCATGGATCTTGATGCTCTGTCCAAGCTGCTTGCGAAAGTTGTAACTTCTCCCGAGGTGTGGGCCCGACGAACTTGTTTCCCAAACCTCGCGTGAGATCAGCGGGATCGATGTATGGATTTCCCAAATCATCGAAAGTCTCTGATGTTTCATCCTCTTGGCGACTTGAATCTCCAATTGCACAGACTTGATGATATATTGTAGCTTTGTTTTCCTCTTCAGGGTCGGTGACACCGTACGTCTCAAACGTATCTATAATTTCTTATGTTCCATGCTACTTTTATGACAATACTTGAATGTTTTATACATACTTTACATCATTATTATACATTTTCCGGCACTAACCTATTAACAAGATGCCGAAGCACCAGTTCTGTTTTCTGCTGTTTTTGGTTTCAGAAATCCTAGTAAGGAAATATTCTCGGAATTGGACGAAATCAACGCCCAGGGTCCTATTTTTCCACGAAGCTTCTGGAAGACCGAAGGGATAAAGAAGTGGGGCGACGAGGCGCCGACCACCAGCCGCCGCACTGGGTAGGGCCCGCGCCGCCTATGGTGTGGGCCCTCGCGCCTCCCGACCTACCCTTCCGCCTACTTAAAGCCTTCGTAGCGAATACCCCTGTACCGAGAGCCACGATACGGAAAACCTTCGAGAGATGCCCCGCCAATCCCATCTCGGGGATTCGAGGAGATCGCCTCGGCACCGCCGAGAGGGGAATCATCACGGAGGGGCTCTACATCATCATGCCCGCCTCCGGATTGATGCGTGAGTAGTTCATCCTTGGACTATGGGTTCATAGCAGTAGCTAGATGGTTGTCTTCTCCGCTTGTGCTATCATTGTTTAGATCTTGTGAGCTGCCTAACATGATCAAGATCATCTATTTGTAATGCTACATGTTTTTTGGTGGGATCCGATGAATCTAGAATACTATGTCAAGTTGATTATCAATCTATCATATATGTGTTGTTTATGTTCTTGCATGCTCTCCGTTGCTAGTAGAGGCTTTGGCCAAGTTGATACTTGTAACTCCAAGAGGGAGTATTTATGCTCGATAGTGGGTTCATGCCTCCATTTAATCTGGGACAGTGAGAAAGTTCTAAGGTTGTGGATGTGCTGTTGCTACTAGGGATAAAACATCGATGCTTTGTCTAAGGATATTTGTGTTGATTACATTACGCACCATACTTAATGCAATTATCTGTTGTTTACAACTTAATACTGGAGGGGGTGCGGATGCTAACCCGAAGGTGGATTATTTAGGCATAGATGCATGCTGGATAGCGGTCTATGTACTTTGTCGTAATGCCCTGATTAAATCTCATAGTAATCATCATTGATATGTATTGAATCTTTATTTTTCAATTGCCCACCTGTAATTTGTTCACCCAGCATGTTAGTTATCTTATTGGAGAGACACCACTAGTGAACTGTGGACCCCGGTCCATTCTTTTACATCTGAATACATTCTACTGCAATCATTGTTCTTTACTGTTCTTTGCAAACAAACATCATCTTCCACTCGATACGCTTAATCCTTTGTTTTCAGCAAGCCGGTGAGATTGACAACCTCACTGTTACGTTGGGGCAAAGTATCTTGATTGTGTTGTGCGGGTTCCACGTTGGCGCAGGTTTCACTGGTGTTGCACCGCACTACACTCGTCCACCAACAACCTTCACGTGCTTCTTGACTCCTACTGGTTCGATAACCTTGGTTTCTTTCTGAGGGAAAACTTGCTGCGTGCATCACACCTTCCACTTGGGGTTCCCAACGGACGTGTACATTACGCGCATCAAGCTCTTTTTGGCGCCGTTGGGGAGATCAAGACACGCTGCAAGGGGAGTCTCCACATCCAATCTCTTTACTTTGTTTTTTCTTGCTTTACTTTATTTTATTCTGTCTTGTTTGCTTCATATTAAAAACACACAAAAATTAGTTACTTTACTTTCTGTCTTGTTTACTAGCTCTATATCAAAACACAAAAAATTAGTTACTCGCATTTACTTTATTTACCTTTTGTTTATTTCATCATGCTTCATCCTAAGTTTACTTTGAAAGATATACCGGTAGGTAGTGGGTCTATCATTGGAAAAGATAATATAGAAGAAATTTTTCACTCATGTTAGTAAGACTGAAGATTGTGAAGATAGATCCTTGGTAGAACTTGCTCCTGATTATGAAATTGCTACTGCCTCTTTAGTGCACATGTTGGAAGCTAGATTTGTTAATCTTAATCCCATAATGCAACATATGTTTCTTACACTCGGGGATATGGAAGAAGGAGAAAAGAAAGATTTTATTTTAGAAACCCTTCTTAGATAATTTGGTGATGTAGCTAGAGAAGCTAGGAAAGTCTTTATTCGATATAAGATGCTAGGCTTGTGTACCAATTTTGCAAATATCCTTGAAAAAGGGAAAAAGATAGGCTAAGATACACTAATAAATTCAATTATGAGGGAGAGATTAAAATACCAATACCTCATAAACTCATAGGAATGCATGAGGCATTAGAAAAGAATTTTGATTGGATTGTTCCTGAAAATTTATTTGAGGAGGATAGTAAGCCTAAGGGTATTGAAAAGGGAGTTCCATACATAAATAAGATACAATGCATTGTTGAG
The DNA here is from genome assembly GCA_030979885.1 of Lolium multiflorum. Taxonomy (NCBI): domain Eukaryota; kingdom Viridiplantae; phylum Streptophyta; class Magnoliopsida; order Poales; family Poaceae; genus Lolium; species Lolium multiflorum. The sequence goes on along the minus strand of CM061753.1, from coordinate 151,689,736 downwards.
AAAACTCCCGACTCCTCAGGTTATGATGTTGATGCTTCATCTCTGGAAAATACTTGATTTGCACTTTCTGCGCCTAGCTGAAAGGCGTTAAAGAAAATCACTTCTTGGGAGATAACCCATGTTTTGTTTTATTTACTGTATTTTTGAGTCTTGGAAGTTGTTTACTACTGTAGCAACCTCTCCTTATCATGTTTTGTGCCAAGTAAAGTCTCTATGGTAAAGTTGATGCTAGATTTGGATTGCTGCGCAGAAACAGAATTGCTGTCTGTCAAAAAAATCTGCAAATTTACGTGCGTGATCCTCAGATATGTACGCAACTTTCATTAGTTTTGAGTTTTCCGTTTGAGCAAGTTAAGTGCCCCTGAAAAATTCGTCTTTACGGACTGTGTTTGACAGATTCTGCCTTTTATTTCGCATTGCCGCTTTTGCTATGTTGAATGAGCTTCTTTGTTCCATTAACTTTCAGAAGTTTTGTGCAATGTCCAGAAGTGTTAAGAATGATTGTGTCACCTCTGAATATGTGAATTTTTTATTATGCACTAACCCTCTAATGAGTTTGCTTGAAGTTTGGTGTGGAGGAAGTTTTCAAGGGTCAAGAGAAGAGGATGATATACTATGATCAAGAAGAGTGAAAGGTCTAAGCTTGGGGATGCCCCGGTGGTTCATCCCTGAATATTTTAAGAAGACTCAAGCATCTAAGCTTGGGATGCCCAAGGCATCCCCTTCTTCATCGACAACTTATCAGGTCACTTCTAGTGAAACTATATTTTTATTCCGTCACATCTTATGTTCTTTACTTGGAGCGTCGGTTTGCTTTTATGTTCGTTTTGGTTTGAATAAAGTTGGATCCCACCATCCTTATATTGGAGATCTTACGCTCCGCTTTTTCATATGGAACACTTGTGTTCTTAATTGTGCTTTAATGTTCATGGCGAAGGCTGAAATTGCTTCGTTAAATTGCTATTTGGTTGGAATCAGAAAATGCTACATATGGTTTGGAATAACTGGGCAATTGTTTTGAGCTCTCATAGATCATGTTTAAGCTTTTGCATCATGTAGTTTAATCTATTAATGTAGAATTACCGTAGAGCTTGTTGAAATTTGGTTTGCATGATTGGTCTCTCTAAGTCTAGATATTTTCGGTAAAGTGTTTGAACAACAAGGAAGACAGTATAGAGTCTTATAATGCTTGCAATATGTTCTTGTGTAAGTTTTGCTGTACCTGTTCATACTTCGTGTTTGCTTCAAACAACCTTGCTAGCCCAAACCTTGTACTGAGAGGAAATGCTTCTCGTGCATCCAAACACGTTGAGCCAAAACCCATGCCATTTGTGTCCACCATATCTACGTACTATGTGGTATTTTTTTGCCATTCCAAAGTAAATTACTTGAGTGCTACCTTTAAAATTTCATTGCTTTATCTTTGCAATATATAGTTCATGGGACAAATAGCTTAAAAACTATTATGGTGATGAATATGTAGTTATGTGTCTTAGTTCTTATAAGTTGCTTGTTGAGCGGTAACCATGTTTCGGGGACGCCATCAACTTTTTACCTTTGGTGGATATCATGTGAGATGCTATGCATGTTCGTCTTGTCTGAAGTAAGTGCGATTTCATGATCAAATGGTTTGAGTATGCATATGTTAGAGAAGAACATTGGGCCGCTAACTAAAGCCATGTATCATGGTGGAAGTTTCAGTTTGGACATACGACCTCAATCTCTTATGAGAATATTATTTGTTGATTGAATGCTTTAGCATTAAAAGAGGAGTCCATTATCTGTTGTCTATGTTGTCCCGGTATGGATGTCTAAGTTGAGAATAATCAAAAGAGAGAAATCCAATGCGTGCTTTCTCCTTAGACCTTTGTACAGGCGGCATAGAGGTACCCCTTTGTGACACTTGGTTGAAACATATGTCATGCAATGATAATCCGTGTTATCCGAGCTGATTAGGACAAGGTGCGAGCACTATTAGTACTCTATGAATGAGACTTGCAACTTGTAGGAAGTATTATGCATAGCACATATGAATTATTACTACCGTTGACAAAATTGTTTCTATGTATTCAAAATAAAAGCTCTAGCACAAAAATAGTAATCCATGCTTCCTCTGCGAAGGGCCATTCTTTTACTTTATGTTGACTCAGTTTACCTACTTATTTCTATCTTAGAAGCAAACACTTGTGTTAACTGTGTGCATTGATTCTTACATGTTTACTTATTGCACCTGTTATATTACTCTATGTTGACAAATATCCATGAGATATACATGTTACAAGTTGAAAGCAATTGCTGAAACTTAATCATCCTTTGTGTTGCTTCAATGCATTCTACTTTGAATTTATTGCTTATGAGTTAGCTCTTATGCAAGTCTTGTTGATGCTTGTCTTGAAAGTACTATTCATGAAAGTTTTGCTATATGATTCATTTGTTTAGTCATCATCTTTTGTTAGCAATATTTTGCTTCAGATCACTCCATTCATCTCATATGCTTTACAATAATGTTGATCAAGGTTATGTTGGTAGCATGTCACTTCAGAAATTATTTGTGTTATCGTTTACCTACTCGAGGGCGAGTAGGAACTAAGCTTGGGAATGCTTGATACGTCTCAAACGTATCTATAATTTCTTATGTTCCATGCTACTTTTATGACAATATTTGAATGTTTTATACATACTTTACATCATTATTATACATTTTCCGGCACTAACCTATTAACAAGATGCCGAAGCGCCAGTTGCTGTTTTGCCGTTTTTGGTTTCAGAAATCCTAGTAAGGAAATATTGTCGAAATTGGACGAAATCAACGCCCAGGGTCCTATTTTTCCACGAAGCTTCCGGAAGACCGAAGGGATACCGAAGTGGGGCGACGCGGCGCCGACACCACAGGGCCGCGCGGCCTGGGTGGGGCCGCGCCGCCCTATGGTGTGGGGCCCTCGCGCCACCTCCTGACCTACCCTTCCGCCTACTTAAAGCCTTCGTCGTGAATACCCCTGTACCGAGAGCCACGATACGGAAAACCTTCCAGAGACGCCGCCGCCGCCAATCCCATCTCGGGGATTCAGGAGATCGCCTCCGGCACCTGCCGGAGAGGGGAATCATCACCGGAGGGGCTCTACATCATCATGCCCACCTCCGGATTGATGCGTGAGTAGTTCATCCTTGGACTATGGGTCCATAGCAGTAGCTAGATGGTTGTCTTCTCCGCTTGTGCTATCATTGTTTAGATCTTGTGTGCTGACTAATATGATCAAGATCATCTATTTGTAATGCTACATGTTGTGTTTGGTGGGATCCGATGAATCTAGAATACTATGTCAAGTTGATTATCAATCTATCATATATGTGTTGTTTATGTTCTTGCATGCTCTTCGTTGCTAGTAGAGGCTCTGGCCAAGTTGATACTTGTAACTCCAAGAGGGAGTATTTAAGCTCGATAGTGGGTTCATGCCTCCATTTAATCTGGGACAGTGACAGAAAGTTCTAAGGTTGTGGATGTGATGTTGCTACTTGGGATAAAACATCGATGCTTTGTCTAAGGATATTTGTGTTGATTACATTACGCACCATACTTAATGCAATTATCTGTTGTTTACAACTTAATACTAGAGGGGGTGCGGATGCTAACCCGAAGGTGGATTATTTAGGCATAGATGCATGCTGGATAGCGGTCTATGTACTTTGTCGTAATGACCTGATTAAATCTCATAGTAATCATCATTGATATGTATTGAATCTTTATTTGTCAATTTCCCACCTGTAATTTGTTCACCCAACATGTTAGTTATCTTATTGGAGAGACACCACTAGTGAACTGTGGACCCCGGTCCATTCTTTTACATCTGAATACATTCTCCTGCAATCATTGTTCTTTATTGTTCTTTGCAAACAAACACCATCTTCCACTCGATACGCTTAATCCTTTTTTCAGCAAGCCGTGAGATTGACAACCTCACTGTTACGTTGGGGCAAAGTATCTTGATTGTATTGTGCAGGTTCCACGTTGGCGCTTTCACGGTGTTGCGCCGCACTACACTCCTCCACCAACAACCTTCACGTGCTTCTTGGCTCCTCTGGTTCGATAACCTTGGTTTCTTTCTGAGGGAAACTTGCTGTGCGCATCACACTTTCCTCTTGGGGTTCCCAACGGACGTGTACATTACGTGCATCAGACACCGTTATATAGATCGGCGAAGACCTCCCGAATGGAAGTACATATTTCGATGAAGTCGAAGCTGTCGATGCTCTCCGAGTCGCTGCTTAGATCTGAATCTGCATACGACCCGAAGGACATGTTGCCGAAGTTTTCTGCGAGTTTTGCTTGTCGCGGGCTTGATGGAGCTTGCCGGCGAGATCTCTTCGTCGCCTGACTCGAACGATGATGACGATCCCGAGAAATTGGAATCAACCGTTAACGGACCCGAAGAATTCGGTAACGCGAGACGATGCGATCCTTCTTTCCCGACGGAAAGTGGAAGCTCCCGAACATCATCTCCATTGGCTCCTCCAGATACGCATATGTATCCACACGGGCGGGACGGTGAGGAACAAACGACGAGACCAGTTTTGATCTGTTTACCTCCGACCATTGCGTTGCTTGCTACCGATGAAGTTGATGATGTTGTCGAAGATGTTGACGATGCCATCGAGATCAGCTCCTTGTCGCCACCCTATCCAACTTTCAGGCATTAGGATACGTTTAAGGCGCGGATGATTATCATAAGAGATTCCCACCATATCATAAGATTCGCGTTCTTGAAAATCGGCACTTCTCCAAATCCAGAAGACAGACGGAATTCTAGGATTATCCTTTTGGGCAAAGACTTTTATACAGACTTCTTCTGGATTATCTATGCCATACTGTATTCTCGTAAGATGATACACGCTAGCTAAAGATCCACCAGGACAGACGGCGCCAATTGACAAGGTTCTAACTTGTCAATGCCTACAGATTGTAGACTAGGGTTTCGCGGAAAGTAGAGGGCAAGTAGATCTCGAAGGTTTCAGCCGAAAAGGTGCTCGACTGCTAAAAATTAGGGTTCTGTTGACAATCAAATCGATCCTTTCTTTGTCCCCCGAATCCCCCTTATATAGGAGGCGGAGCCGAGGGTTTCGTGCCGTACAAGTTACAAACATCGGGAAACTCTTTGAGTTCGTCCCGTACAGTTACATATCTCATTATTCCTAATATATCTCTATTTTCCTTATCGACACTTCAATGGGCTTCCGGGCTTTATAATCTTCAGGTCATGGGCCTTCAGTAAACACCGGGTACCTTCTTTGGCATGCCCATTTGGGATGCCTATGTCACCCGAGCAATTCTGCTAAAAACAGCGTTAGTCTGTGTTAGTTGTATTCAAAACACACAAGATAGAGGTAAAACAACAACAAAAGTGTTCGGAAAAGTAGATACGTTTTGGACGTATCATATACCTCTCAATATATATATTTTCAACACTCCTATTGCATTCAAAATGAAAAGCTCTAGCACATGAGTAATCTTACTTGCCTCTGCGCAGGGCCTTATTTTTACTTTCATGTTGAGTCAATAAACCTATTTCCCTCTATCTCAAGCAAGCATTTTAGTTGTTGTGATCCAACCATTTATGTTTGTTGATGCATTCAATCAAATCTTTTATTCTTCCTTGTGTAGCACAATGTTTTCATCTGAATGAATATAACGCAGAAAGCTATCTAGGATTGAAAAGATATTGTAATGATTGAGCATGTGATTTCTGCAATAAGCTCTAATATAAAGACTCTGCTCGAAAGATAAGTAGAATCTCTTAATTTTTCTCTGACCAAGAACGAAAGTTTGCCATCATCAATTATGATTTCCTCTATGCACTTCTATTTAGTGACTCCATAATCATTGCAAGTTGGATTATATAAGAAGAAGTTACTGTCTATAATAACTTGTGTATTGGTAATCATGATGCTTTTTGTCCGTATTTTGTTTATCGACACTTCACTCCATAAATCCATGGCCTGGTTTACTAAGTTCAGTTTCGCTTGGGGACAAGCGAGGTCTAAACTTGGGGGGAGTTGATATGTCCAATTTCCATCACTATTTTATATCATAATTTACTGTTATTCATCGATATATTTCATATTTAGAGGTAATACTTAGGTCATTCCATCTATTTTTGCATGTTTGATGATTATTGGAGAATTAACCGTCGGAGCCAGGATTCTGCTGGAAAAAGGACCATCAAGACACCATATTTCGAAGAACAACAATTCCCAGAAAATATACGAAAATCCTATTTTGCCAGATGATGGAGGAAGCCAGAAGGGCGGCAGAGATGGCCAGGAGGGGGGCAGACCACTCCTTGGCGCGGGCAACCCCTCGCCGCGCCTAAGCATGGTCTAGGCGCCCTGGCCCACCTCTGGCATCGCCCCCTCGCGTATTTCATCCACCGAGAACCCTAACATCGGGGGAGGGACCAGAGAAATATTCCTCCGCCGCTACGGGCGGAGAACCGAGAGAGAAAAGCTCTCGGCGGGAAAAATTCTCTGGGGAAATTCCTTCCAGGAGGGGAAATCGTCGCCATCGTCACCGCCATCGAGTTGGACTTCATCGGGATCATCATCACCATCATCTCCACCACCAGCACCATCATCACCACCGTCTCCACGCCGTCCCGCTGTAACATGTTGGGTTTGATACTTTTAGGGGAAACTTTCCTGGTGTTGATTACTCCTTGTAGTTGATGCTATTGAGTGAGACCATTGAATTAAGGTTTATGTCCAGATTGTTATTCATCATTATATCACCTCTGATTATGATCCTTATGATGTCTCGTGCGTAGTTCGTCTAGTTCTTGAGGACATGGGAGAAGTCATGATGTTAGTAGTGGAACTATATTGACTAATATGCAATGATTTGATATTTAAGTTGTGGTGTTATTCTTCTAGTGGTATCATGTGAACATCGACTACATGGTACTTCACCTTTATGGGCCTAGGGGAATGCATCGTGTATTGGGCTACTAATTGCGGAGTTGCAGGAGCGACAGAAACCCAAACCCCCGTTAGGAAACCGGTGCACGAGAGAGTGTAGGATCTCAAAGTTTAAGGCTGTGGTTAGATTTATCTTAATTACTTTCTTGTAGTTGCGGATGATTGCAAGAGGTATAATCACAAGTATGTATTTGTCCAATTAGGGGGTAGTGCATTAGCATAGGTTCACCCACACAACACTTACCAAACCATTGAAGATTATTTAGCTATGTGAAGTGAAAGCACTTGACAAAATTCCCGTGTGTCCTCAGGAACGTTTGGTCATCATAAGTACAACAACCGGCTTGTCCTTTGCTCTAAAAAGGATTGGGCCACTCGCTGCAATTATTATTACTGCATTTTATTTACTCGTACTTTATTTATCTACAGTAGCAAATACCCCTGCAAACTACTTGTCAATACCTTCTACTCCTCGTTGGGTTCGACACTCTTATTTATCGATAGTACTACGATACACCCCCTATACTTGTGGGTCATCACCTATTATGATCAAGATCATCTTTATGTAATGCTACGTGTTGTGTTTGCTAGGATCCGATGAATATTGAATACTATGGTTGAGATTAATTATATACTTGTCATATGTTATTTGTGATCTTGCGTGCTCTCTGTTGCTTGTAGATGCTCTGGCCAAGTATATGCTTGTGACTCCAAAAGGGAGTATTTATGCTCGATAGTGGGTTAATGCCTCTAGTAATCTGGAAGAGTGACAATAACTTCTAAGGTTGTAGATGTGCTATTGCTACTAGGGAGAAAACAACAATGCTTTGTCTAAGTATAATTCTGTTGTTTACTTAACACACGTTGCTTAATGCAATAATCTGTTGCATGCAACTTAATACTAAAAGGGGTGCGGACGCTAACCGGAAGGTCGATTATTAGTCATAGACGCAGTTGGATTACGGTCTATGTATTATGTTGTAATGCCCAAATGAACCTCATAGTAATCATCTTGTCATGTATGGTCTTTATTCTATCAATTTCCCAGCAGTAATTTGTTCACCCATCATGTTATTTATCTTTATGGAGAGACACCTCTAGTGAATTATGGACCCCGATCCTTTCTTTTACATTGATAAAATCATCTAGTGCAAACACATGTTCTATTTACTTACTACAAGCACTGTTCTCTTTAATTCCACTTCAAACAAACATCTCTTTCCACACTATACGGTTAATCCTTTGTTTTCAGCAAAACATGTGAGATTGATAACCTGTCGTCGTGGTGAACAGACAGATGCCATGGGATGGCTTAAGTTGGGGCCAAGTTGGACGCTAGAGGATTCGGGGGAGGGTTTTGGATCAGGTAGGATGAACTTCCGGGTGCTTTCCTCAAGAACTTGGCCAAGGCCAGAGGTAGAAGAAGAGAGACACAAGGATGAACTCCGTTCTAGATCTTCTCTATTCCATGAACAAGGTTACAGGTTGTTTCGTACATAGGGCTCCTAGTATTGTGCGTTCGTTACCGTGAAGGGGTGTGCACCCCCGGGATCAAGGTTAGACAAATACCAGATCTTCGTCTGACATAAGCCTAACCTAGAGCTCGAGAGACTACAGTGAGAGAATCGGTAACACAACAATGACTCTACGACTCAAGAAGTAATACAAGCTCATAACTGAGCGAAGAACCAAAGTATTACAAGCAGAGGTCACTGACCTGGCATACATCAATCAACGGAAGCAAAGTTATGCTATTAGACATAGCAAGATAGCAAAAGGCCTAAGAGGCCAGGAGCATAACGGCGACGTCCCAGCCCATAGATTCCAGGCTGCCACCTGGGAATCCCAAGCTACTCGTCGATGTCGACATAGAAACCACCATCTGTTGGAGCGACTTCGTCTGAAACAAAAGCATGCAAAGCTGAGTACAGGGACTCAGCAAGACTTAGTACAACCTTTTAGCAAAGCGGGTATGCGGGCTTTCTGTAGAGCTTCTTTTGCGTAAAGCCAGTTTTCCTTTGTTAAACAAGAGGGAGAAGAAGCTCGACTACTCAGAACCTTTAAAAGGGGATAAGAGAGCGATATTTCTATCTCTATTGATCATCATATTGTATCCACCAATCTTCATCATCTCGAACCACTATCCTCGGATCACCCCCTCAACACCCGGAGAAGGTGTCCGTAAACACACATTGTTTGCCAAGTTTTACGATCAGGTTAAAGTTGTCTATGATCACAGAATCCATTCCCAAGTCGTCCGTAACCGTGGACACGGCTTTTCAAAAAGATTTAACCCTGCAGGGGTGCACAACTTTATCCACACGTGCCAACCGATTCTTAGTGCCAGTACATTAGCTCTCTTCCTTGGAAAGCCGGCAGAGTGGTTGACCACGACCTTTACCTTGCTGTCGCCGAGACCATGAGTCACGCGCTAAGGATTGTTCCGCCGTAACGGGTCAAGTCCTGTCGGTCCTTAACGATGTGTGCCGAGGTGGGTTTCCCCAGAGGCCGCAACCCCCAGCCACCACGACCACGCTTACCTACCTGTTATGTACCTTTTCCCCCAAGCAAAATGCAATGCATATGTCCAGGTAACGCGCAAACTATGTGACTCATGGAATCTACTAGGCAAGTTAGTGAGTCGAGAGGGTACCATAATAGGGCCTCGTGTGGTTGTACGCTCAGTCTTGGTTCAAGAGGCGAGAACTCGCATCCTAGGGTCGGCAGAAACGAAACAACCCACCACATCCCAATGTGGCCTTTCGTCTGAGCCTTTAATCATGTTTAACAATCATCTCTATACTTACCACGTCAACCTGTCATGCTAGTTTCATTTCATTGTAAGGCTCCAGTCCGAAGACCGGAGTAGTAGCGTAACAAACTAAGCATGGCTAAGCATAAAGAGATAAAGGCTCTAGCGACACACACATGCCAAACCTAGGTATGCTAGGAGCAGTGGATCATGGATTTGAGGCTACAAGGGTGGAACATGCAATAGATAGGATAACTCTACCTATCGATAAAAGACAGTTGAATCGTATGCAAAATGTAGGATCCAGAAGTAAAAGCATTTCGAAATCATATATGAACCAGGCTAGGGCTTGCCTTTGTCCCTGACAAACCGAGGTGGATCTTCGAAGATCCCATGCTTGAATTGTCCGTCGATGGACAACTATTGATCTGTGTCGTTGTAGATCTCCATCGTCTCGGGCACGTGCTCTATCGATCGCGAAGAAGCAAACACTAGAAATAGAGAAATAACATTCAATACATGGCATAATGCAATGCACACTCAAGGATGATGATATGACATGTTAATAGTAATGAAAGTGATCCTATAACATGCTCATCAATTTAAATAGGGTTGGAATGCATAATACTTTGCAATTCCATAAACCCCGCATATTAAAGAAAAGGGTTCATTTGTTCTTCTATTAAGGACAGGGTTGAAAGTTGTTTAACAATGCATGCTTTTGATACTAAAGTGTAGATCTTATTTTTCTGAAGATTTTGATATATTATACACATTTTTCTGATTTAAAATGAATAAATTATTGATTTTACAAGTTTTATTCATTTTCTACAATTTCTGGAAAATAAGAAAATGAATTATGACGTGGGCATGATGTCATGATGACGTCAGCCACGCCATGAGCTCTCTCTGGAGCTCGGCCGGATTTCAATACGCCGATTCGGAGGGCGATAGGGGCGTGCGCTAGGGGGGAAAGGGTCAGCTCGATGCGGGGAACCTTTGGGTGGCGGCGCCGCCCGCGAATGGTCGCCAGAGCGACCACGGTGGCGATGGCCGGCGGCCGAGCTCGCATGTGCTCGTCGGCCGGGCGCTACAGAGGCGGAGAGAGAGCGAAGGGGACCAGGGGAACCGCCAGCTCACCGTGGAGCTCGTGGTGGAGACGGCGAGGCGGAGGAGGCCGGAACGCCGGCGAGAGGCGGTGCCGGCGCGGGGCGGCGATTGGCGATAGGACGGAGGGCGGTGGCGAGGTCCAGGGCTGCTCGGGGCGCGGGGAGGCGCGGCGCCGGCGGCGGCGGGCTAGGGGCTTGGGGGGCTGGCAGAGAGAGGGAGAGAAGAGAGGGCGCGCGAGATGAGAGGATAGGGATGAGGGGGCAGGGCGTGGTGGAGGAAGCTCCAGGGCGTGTCGGTGGCCAGCAGGAGGTGGCGTCAGAGCACGCAGGGCAGGGCACGCAGGCAGCTGCGTGGCTGAGGAAGAAGACAAGGGGCATTTTGCCCAAAACCCCCTGCCTTTTGTTGTTTTCTCTGGAAACTTTAAAACAACACCAAATCTAAACCTTTTAATAGTTTTTACAACCTTTTGAAGCTCAAAAATAACTCTAAACTTTATGTAAAATATTTAGTGGCCCTTCTAATCATATTTGAGGGTCCAACTGTTTGGTTTGAAACATTTTGAGAGGATTTCAAACAGAGGGAAAATTGCACACATTTGGGTTTCCACTTTATTTGAAATGCAAATTTTTCTTAATGCATATTAGATGATGCTCATGAATGCACAAACAACTCCTAATTAGGGTTTTCTAAACAGGGATGTTACAACTCTATCCCCCTTACAAGAATCTCGTCCCCGAGATTCCTCAGGTAGGAAAAGAGAAGGTAGCAGGGACTACACCGGTCTTCAACGAGATTGTTGATACCACGCTGATCTTCTTTGTTGAAGAAGTTGATCCACGACACCATGAAGAGGTTGACCACAACACCATAAAGAGGTCTTCATATCTTTCTTCACTCTAAAGGAAAGAGGGAATAACACGAGAAAGATGGATCTTCGAAAAGATCGACTATCTCATGGTCAACTCATGGAATGAGTGTTGAAAAACAACTCTTGAGCTAACAAACATGAAACACGTCAAGATAACGGAGGATATGAAAGAAGTTTCAAGTTTTTGGTAGGCAATTGCTCCACGCTTTACAAGAATACGAAGGACAAGGTAGCGAGGAGTTAGACTGTCTTGGTTACCATGAAGAGGCACTCTTAGAGAGGGTGACTCGTGGAAGCACAAATGATTACCCAACGAGAGCAACTTTGGATTTCAAAAATCATAGTCACTCTTTTGGTATGGGTACAAGAAACGATTGTTGTCTACTCAAAAGGCTGGGGCCTAGATGACTGACGAATTCACACAACGTGTGAATTGATTGGAACTTCAGGTACAAACCAAACGAAGGGGAGAAGCACTAGCTAATGAAGTGACAAGGATCAGCGGGGAGTGAAATTTCTCCGAACGAAGTTGTTGTCACCAGAGAAATGATTTAGATGGATTGACCGAGAGACATTTAGCAACTCTGCTGATAAGGTTCTCCTTGATGTTATAAACACCAATTTTAGGCTATTGACGAGCCTTTAATAGGTCATTGAGTCAAGGTTGGACCTCGGAATTGAAAAGACATCATAAGGGCAACTCCTAGAATAAGTCACACAAGATCCTTATGGAGAGTGGTTGTTCTTGATAATTCAAGAGATTATGGCATTAGGCCTTCCGACTAATTGTGTTAACCACGACATCAATCTTGCCGGATTTGCAAAGAGACCTATGTCAAAATCCTTGAGAAACACCAACCATCATTGCTGCTTGAGATTCAGCTTAGGTTAGGTGTAAAGATACTTTCGGACTCAGCATGTCCAATTAGAAATTTTCAACAGTTACCACCACGGAAAAGTCGATAGATTCTCAAGATATGGACCACAATGTCAAGCTCCAAAGGATTGAGCTAGATTGCGTAATACATGTGGTTGCGACTGCAGAGGCAATTGCGTGCACATGAATTTTGCAATGTAACACAAGTGAGTCCTTGTGGGGACATCAAATAAGATTTTGAAGCTACTTAAGCTTCTTCTCTTTCTTGAACAAACCAGTCAGTGGCTTAGCGTGCATAGAGGAAATTTTCGAGACGATGGAGGTGACAACCTTCCATCTTAAGAATATTCCGCCCATGCATGACCGACTTGCGATGATTCCCGAGGAAAACAAAGGGAACTCGACTCGGATCCACGGCGACATCTTTCAGCAAATGCACGTGAACCAGAGAAGGTCACTTCCAACATCCAGAACACATACTTCATGATAACACAAAGATGGTTCTCAAAACTTTCCAATACTAGTGCCAAACGTCCAATATGGACCTCTTTAAACTTGGAGGAAATAAGAATGTCATCGATGGGCTCAACAACAAACTTATCAAGATACTCCAATGAGGAACTCATATTCTATATGGACTCGGCAGAAATATTGGTCAGACCAATGGACATGAAGTTATACTCAGACGAGACACCATGAGTATAAGCATCATCAAGATAGTCCTTGGAACTGAGTTTGATTTGACGATAGCCCAAACTCAAATCAAATATGGGGAAGATAGCATATCCACAAAGGAGATACTTTCTGACTTCAACACAAACATCACTAGACATCCCTTTATGAAGGAACAGAGTTGGATAGAGCTCTTGTCTTTCAACTCTCCAAGTTGTTGATTAAGCTCAACCAACTAGTCCAGGGTTATCCAACACGGTTCTTGGAGAAAGGAGTAGTTCACAGAACCAACATACTCATGAACTCGACAACACGGTCATGTGGACAACATGGCGATACTTCTAGAAAGACATCCAGAATATCACGAACCACCGGTATATCACTGAGTTCGAGAGGAGATCTTGCTTTACAAAGCAACATGATATGGTCTTGAGAGCTTCGGCATAAACCTAACTCTTTGGCCGAAGATGTGCGCCTGAACAAATGGACTTGGCAGCACAATCAAACTTCGCTTAATAATTGGCGAACCAATCAGGCTAAGAATGACACAAATGTCCTTGTATTTCGAAGCAATAAGAATTGCTAAGAATCTCGGATAGCCACATCAATACGCAAACCCCAACATTCCCAAGCATAGACAACTCGGAGAAAGGGTGAGTAAAGATATGAAAGAGCATCACTTCATCAGTAAGACCATGATACAAAGCACGACCTCATAATATAAAAGAGGGTGATACTCTAAAGTAGAACAGAACAGAAGCTAACGAGGCCTCTTAATCTGTGGATTACAACACTTTGACCAAGTCTTAGAAACAGACGAGGTACTGGAGTTTGTTTCTCCTGACATACCGAAGTGGAATGTCTTGACTAACCAAAAGTGTAATATACACTGGAAAACACCAATGCACATTTAGCACTTGGCTGATAGCTAGCAGACAAAGGTCAGGAAGCAACTAAAGAGGAGGAACACAATCAGGATCGGAATTCCTGAGATGAAGATGCATAAGATAACACTCTTGGGAAAATCATGCTGAAAAGGGAGGTGTGGCAGAGTCACGGACATAGATGTGAGACTCTCAAAGAGCACTCTTGTCGTGATCCATTTGGTTTGATGAAAGAACATATGTGATAGCTAGTGGAAGTGAAAGATATTTATTGTCGTAGTTCAACACGACAAGAACCAGCTTGAAGGCTAGCTTGATTTGGATTTAGCCATCCCGATGTAATGTTTGAACATTAACACCAGTGTTCAATGGCATGGATCTTGGGTTAAAGGCCAGCTTCATGTACTAAGATTCATTAGAATCCAACACAATCGGGGACCTTCGGTTCAAGTCCAAGGGTTAAAACCCGAGAAAGAAGTAACCACTAGATGAGTGACACAGAGGACACTGCTGAGGTAGTGATCATTATGTAGCTTCTAGAAGACATGCATAGCTTCCGAAGTACCCAAGAAAATAAAAGGAGGCATACAAGGCGAAAGGAAACCTCGAAGCCTAGAACAGAATTTTGTGGAACCCACAAAATAGAGAGATCATGATGGAAAGAAATCTCTCTGTTGAAACAAAACAAAACGAAGAGGAAGCACAAAACACACACGACTCTAGAGAACTATGCACTAGGTCAACTGGTTTAGAAACGACATGCCCTTGAGGCACCTAAGTTTGAAAAACTGTCAAATCAACACAAGGTAAGGCACATTAGAATTAGAGCGATACCAGATAAGGAGTAAAAAGAATCCTACTCAGATTTTTGCAAATACTTTTAGTTTTCAATTAGTTTTCACAAACACTAGACTCAACATCGACCAGTAGAAAGGGTTTCCTATAGGCAGTCCTGCTCTGATACCAAAACCTGTGGCACCCCCGGGATCAAGGTTAGACAAATACCAGATCTTCGTCTGACATAAGCCTAACCTAGAGCTCGAGAGACTACAGTGAGAGAATCGGTAACACAACAGTGACTCTACGACTCAAGAAGTAATACAAGCTCATAACTGAGCGAAGAACCAAAGTATTACAAGCAGAGGTCACTGACCTGGCATACATCAATCAACGGAAGCAAAGTTATGCTATTAGACATAGCAAGATAGCAAAAGGCCTAAGAGGCCAGGAGCATAACGGCGACGTCCCAGCCCATAGATTCCAGGCTGCCACCTGGGAATCCCAAGCTACTCGTCGATGTCGACATAGAAACCACCATCTGTTGGAGTGACTTCGTCTGAAACAAAAGCATGCAAAGCTGAGTACAGGGACTCAGCAAGACTTAGTACAACATTTTAGCAAAGCGGGTATGCGGGCTTTCTGTAGAGCTTCTTTTGCGTAAAGCCAGTTTTCCTTTGTTAAACAAGAGGGAGAAGAAGCTCGACTACTCAGAACCTTTAAAAGGGGATAAGAGAGCGATATTTCTATCTCTATTGATCATCATATTGTATCCACCAATCTTCATCATCTCGAACCACTATCCTCGGATCACCCCCTCAACACCCGGAGAAGGTGTCCGTAAACACACATTGTTTGCCAAGTTTTACGATCAGGTTAAAGTTGTCTATGATCACAGAATCCATTCCCAAGTCGTCCGTAACCGTGGACACGGCTTTTCGAAAAGATTTAACCCTGCAGGGGTGCACAACTTTATCCACACGTGCCAACCGATTCTTAGTGCCAGTACATTAGCTCTCTTCCTTGGAAAGCCGGCAGAGAGTGGTTGACCACGACCTTTACCTTGCTGTCACCGAGACCATGAGTCACGCGCTAAGGATTGTTCCGCCGTAACGGGTCAAGTCCCGAAGTCGGTCCTTAACGATGTGTGCCGAGGTGGGTTTCCCCAGAGGCCGCAACCCCCAGCCACCACGACCACGCTTACCTACCTGTTATGTACCTTTTCCCCCAAGCAAAATGCAATGCATATGTCCAGGTAACGCGCAAACTATGTGACTCATGGAATCTACTAGGCAAGCTAGTGAGTCGAGAGGGTACCATAATAGGGCCTCGTGTGGTTGTACGCTCAGTCTTGGTTCAAGAGGCGAGAACTCGCATCCTAGGGTCGGCAGAAACGAAACAACCCACCACATCCCAATGTGGCCTTTCGTCTGAGCCTTTAATCATGTTTAACAATCATCTCTATACTTACCACGTCAACCTGTCATGCTAGTTTCATTTCATTGTAAGGCTCCAGTCCGAAGACCGGAGTAGTAGCGTAACAAACTAAGCATGGCTAAGCATAAAGAGATAAAGGCTCTAGCGACACACACATGCCAAACCTAGGTATGCTAGGAGCAGTGGATCATGGATTTGAGGCTACAAGGGTGGAACATGCAATAGATAGGATAACTCTACCTATCGATAAAAGACAGTTGAATCGTATGCAAAATGTAGGATCCAGAAGTAAAAGCATTTCGAAATCATATATGAACCAGGCTAGGGCTTGCCTTTGTCCCTGACAAACCGAGGTGGATCTTCGAAGATCCCATGCTTGAATTGTTCGTCGATGGACAACTATTGATCTGTGTCGTTGTAGATCTCCATCGTCTCGGGCACGTGCTCTATCGATCGCGAAGAAGCAAACACTAGAAATAGAGAAATAACATTCAATACATGGCATAATGCAATGCACACTCAAGGATGATGATATGACATGTTAATAGTAATGAAAGTGATCCTATAACATGCTCATCAATTTAAATAGGGTTGGAATGCATAATACTTTGCAATTCCATAAACCCCGCATATTAAAGAAAAGGGTTCATTTGTTCTTCTATTAAGGACAGGGTTGAAAGTTGTTTAACAATGCATGCTTTTGATACTAAAGTGTAGATCTTATTTTTCTGAAGATTTTGATATATTATACACATTTTTCTGATTTAAAATGAATAAATTATTGATTTTACAAGTTTTATTCATTTTCTACAATTTCTGGAAAATAAGAAAATGAATTATGACGTGGGCATGACGTCATGATGACGTCAGCCACGCCATGAGCTCCCTCTGGAGCTCGGACGGATTTCAATACGCCGATTCGGAGGGCGATAGGGGCGTGCGCTAGGGGAAAGGGTCAGCTCGATGCGGGGAACCTTTGGGTGGCGGCGCGGTGTGCTCGTCGACCGGCGCTACAGAGGCGGGGAGAGAGCGCGAAGGGGACCAGGGGAACCGCCAGCTCACCGTGGAGCTCGTGGTAGAGACGGCGAGGCGAAACGCTGGCGAGAGGCGGTGGCCGGCGGCGCGGGCGATGCTCGATTCCGGCGATAAGGGGCTCGCCGGCGCGTGGTGCGGAAGGACGAGGGCGGTGTGGCGAAGCTCCAGGGCTGCTCGGCCGGGCGCGGGGAGGCGCGAGACGGCGGGGCACGGCGGCGGCCGGAGCTAGGGTTTGCTCGGGCGCTGGCAGAGAGAGGGAGAGAAGAGAGGGCGCGCGAGATGAGAGGATAGGGATGAGGGGCAGGGCGTCGTGGTGCGCGTGAGGAAGCTCCAGGGCGTGTCGGTGGCCAGCAGGAGGTGGCATCGGAGCACGCAGGGCAGGGCACGCAGGCAGCTGCGTGGCTGAGGAAGAAGACAAGGGGCATTTTGCCCAAAACCCCCTGCCTTTTGTTGTTTTCTCTGGAAACTTTAAAACAGCACCAAATCTAAACCTTTTAATAGTTTTACAACCTTTTGAAGCTCAAAAATAACTCTAAACTTTATGTAAAATATTTAGTGGCCCTTCTAATTATATTTGAGGGTCCAACTGTTTGGTTTGAAACATTTTGAGAGGATTTCAAACAGAGGGAAAATTGCACACATTAGGGTTTCCACTTTATTTGAAATGCAAATTTTTCTTAATGCATATTAGATGATGCTCATGAATGCACAAACAACTCCTAATTAGGGTTTCTAAACAGGGATGTTCTCCTTATATAGGGGAGAGGGTGGCTTACAAGGGAAGAAACCCTAATGGCATCTTTGAACAGACAAACTACTTTACAAAGCTACTTTACAAAGCTACTTTACAAAGCTACTTTAATCATAGGTGACGCCGGTATCTTCTTTGATCAGGGAGGCTGATGTCCTCCGGTTGCTTTTAGCGTCACCCTTGTCTTTTACGTCACGGCTTCGTTTAAAGCCACTTTGCTTAGCTCATCTCTATCTTCTAGCTCCTGAGAGAATCTTTGACCAGCTTTGCTCATACCGGTAGTCCGGTATCTTCTTAGCTCATTCCGGCATGCCTCTCTTTGGGCATACCGGTATAGGTTTCCTTAGCCAAAAGCCTAAGTTCACCGTCCGGAATGAATATCAAACCGGTATCCTGACGGCTCAAACCATCCGGTTTGGCATGCCTTTGGCATACCGGGGGTCATCCCCCCAACATTAGTCCCCGAAGCTGGTATAGTCCGGTGGATTTTATCCGACGGACCATGCCAGTTTCCTATCTCACAAGGTACCGGTTTGATCTTTCCGGCACCTTGTTTGGAGATGCCGGCCTTTTGCCTTAGCCTCTTTCTGTTATCTTTCGGATTTTTCCGGTATCTCATGTCACATTCACATCTTCCTTCCTTTGCAAAGTGTCTCCGGTGTCTTTTCCTCCGGTATCTTTGACATTTAATCCCTCCTCGGCGAAGTCGAGAATTTCTCGGGTACAGTGCTTGACAGAGACATGCGCACTGTTTCTGGCTTGTCAGTGTCAGTAGTCACTTCCCTTCGGCTTCTACGCCAGCATTAAGTGTGGCACACCGGATCCTTCTGGCCATTCCGGATCCGTGCGGCGACCCTGTGGCCTCTTAATTTTTACGCGTGTATCTTCGTGCCACGTGGCGGCCCACGAGGCGAACCGCCGCGGCCCGGCGGTTTTCGGCCCATTAACTCCTTTTCCTATATAAGGGGGAGCGGTTCCTTCTTCCTCCTTTCTTCGCATTTGCCCCCATTTCCAGAGCATCTCGAGCCCTTCGCCCTTTGCTTCCTCGCCGCCGCCGTTCGCCACCAGAGCTTCGCCGCCCGGTGAGCCTCCGCCGCTACTTTGCCAAGCCTCGCCAAGCTTCGCTGCGCCGAGATTCATCGCAGTGTGCCTGCTGCCGCCACGCCGTTCGTTCTCCGGCGACCTCGTTTCCCCTTCTTCGTCGCCGGACTTCCTCAACGACTGTGAGCTCGCCGCGCCGCCGGCGACCTTCTCCTTCAGCTTCTCCGCCGCCTCAGGTTAGGCTCGATGCGCTTTTACCTCTCTCTTCTTTGCTTTCCAGATCTTGGGTCAGTAGGGTATTTACTTCCTCTTTTCTTTTGCTTTTTCTCTTACTCTTAGATCTTCGCGCAAGGGTAGCTCTTTGGGAAATCTGTTTTTCGGGTAGATCCGTATGTCTAGTGAAGAGTCTCCTTGCGAGTTGATACGTCCAAAACGTATCTACTTTCCCGAACACTTTTGCTATTGTTTTGCCTCTAATTTGTGTATTTTGGATGCAACTAACACAGACTAACGTTGTTTTCAGCAGAATTACTCTGGTGTCTCGTTTTTGTGCAGAAATCCAACTTTCAGGAAAATCCTCGGAATTTATGTGAAAGGTCCTATTTTTCCAGAATATTGACGGAGCCAGAAGGCAAGCCAGGTGGGGGCCCGAGGCCCCCACACACTAGGCCGGCGCGGCCAAGGCGGGGGGCGCGCAGCCTTGTTGTGTGGGCGCCTCGGCGGCCCTCCGACGCTCTCCTTTGGACTACATATGTCTTTCGACCTAAAAACGCCAGGGGTTCGACCATATTTCCAGAGACCATCCAGTACACCGCCGCCATCGCGAAACTCCGCCTCGGGACCAGAAACTCCGTTCGGCACTCGGGGAATGGAGGGATCATCACCGCCATCACCACGCCTCTCCATCGACCAGCCATGTTTCCCCCATCCATATGTGAGTAATTCCCCCGCTGTAGGCTGAAGGGGATGGTAGGGATTGGATGAGATTGATCATGTAATAGTCACAAGATTGTTAGGGCATGGTGCCTAGTATCCGTAGATGTTACTTTTATGATATTGTTGCAACTTGTTATGCTTAATGCTTGTCACTAGGGCCCGAGTGCCATGATCTCAGATCTGAACATGTTATTGTTTCATCATGATATGCATTGTTTTATGATCTTACCTGCAAGTTGTATACACACGTTGCTGTCCGGAACCCGAGGCCCCAAAGTGACAAGAATTGGGACAACCGGAAGGCGGTGATGTGAGGATCACATGTGTTCACGGAGTGTTAATGCTTTGCTCCGGTACTCTATTAAAAGGAGTACCTTAATTTCCCTAGAGGCCCGGCTGCCACCGGCTGGTAGGACAAAAGATGTTGTGCAAGTTTCTCATTGCGAGCACGTACGACTATATATGGAAAACATGCCAATTGATTGATTAGTACTTGGATACCGCTTTATTATTACCTGCAAATGCCCTACCATGATTGTTATATGAATTCTCTCATCCATGCAACGCCCGTTCATCCGTCCCTGTGCCTACAGTATTTTAATCCTGTTGTTTACTATAATCACTACTGCTGTCTTTATTTCACCGCTGTTGTTATTTCACTATTCCTACTGCTATAAAACTGTTGCTACTGATAAACTCTTGCGAGCAAGTCTGTTTCCAGGTGCAGCTGAATTGACAACTCGTTAAGGCTTACAAGTATTCTGTCTCCCCTTGTGTCGAATCAATAAATTGGGTAATACTTCCCTCGAAGACTTGCGATCCCCTATACTTGTGGGTCATCAAGACTATTTTCTGGCGCCGTTGCCGGGAGCATAGCTTTATTTGCAAGTTCACTTGGGTTGATATTGTTCGCTGCAAATTCTCCATCATGGGTAAACCTCGCGATACTAAAGTCGCCATATTACCATCCACTACAAGAAAAGGTACAACTCTGAGTACCTGCTCTTGATTCACCATCTGTGATAAGTCAACTCGTTTCACCGCCACAAACTTCACGTGTTGGTATTTCTGCTGAATCTGAAAACTCCTCTGATAATTTTGATGATGCTTCTACTGTGCTTGATAATACTGGTTCATTAGGTCCTTTTCTAGATGCTACAATTGCTTGGTCTAGACAAATTGAAAATACTGAAACTCCTAATGAAAATACTGTTACACCTGTTAATTCACCTGAGATTGATGATCTTGATGAATATTATGTGGAACTTGATGATGATTTTATTGATAAATGCAATGCTACTACTAGTACAAGTAACCTTAAAAAGCTTATTGCACAACATGCTGTTAGATATAAACTGTCTCCTGATCCTAAATTTGCCACATCTCCTATAAACATTAAGGGTAAAGATTATGACTTTTCTCTTGATTTATCTCATATATCTATTGTTGAGAAAACACCTTTTTGTGGTACTGAAAAAGAAAGTGATGTAGAGCACATGAATGAGCTTTCTACTTTAAGTAGCTTGTTTTATGATGATGTTAAGATGCGTACTTATTTTGTTGCTAAGATTTTCCCATTCTCATTAAAGGATGATGCTAAGATTTGGTATAATAATTTGCCTCCTGATTCTATTAATAGTCCAAGTTGTTTGCTTGATGTTTTCTTTCGAAAATACTTTCCTGCTAGTGCTCAACATATTGCTCTGCAGAGAATTTATAGTTTTGATCAAGAAGATGGAGAGAAATTGCCTGAGGCTTGGGCAAGATTTTGCTCTCTTATTAGAGCTCGGCCTGGACATGATTTGGAAAAACATGATTTACTTGATATATTTTATAGTGGACTAACCATTGAGTCTAGGGCATACCTGGATAGTTGTGCTGATTGTGTTTTCAGGAAGAGAACTCCGGACGAAGCTGAAGAATTATTGGCAAAGATAAGCAAAAATCATGATGATTGGTCTACACCTGAACCAACTCCGACACCAATACTGAAGAAGAGGGGTATGATTGAATTAAATGATGAAGACATGAGGGAAGCCAAGAAATCTCTTATGGAGAAAGGTATTAAATCTGAAGATGTGAAGAATTTGCCTCCAATAGAAGACCTATGTGAGATAATTCCCCCTTCATCCACAATCGAGGTACATTCTCTTCAACGCTTTGATAGAGGAGATATTCCATATTCAAAACCTCCTGATCAATGTTTAGATGAATTTGATAATTATATTGTTCAGCAAAATAATTTTAATATGAGAGTAGAGAATCATCTAATGGAAAATTCTCAAGCTATTGGTAAATTGCATGATATTGTGGAGAGAGCCTCCAATGATGTTAAGATGCTTGTTAAACATTTTAATATGATTCAAACTCAAATTGATCAACTTACTAAAGTGCAAAATGACTTGTTAAAAAATAATCATGAAGAGAAACAAGTTTATGAAGTAACAACTAGAGGCGGTGTTTCTACCCAGGATCCTCTATATCCTGAAGGGCACCCCAAAAGAATTGAATAAGATTCTCAACGAACTAAAGAAATTAGTAGTCCTTCTAAGAAAAAGAAGAAGAAACATAAAACTGTTGTAGAATCCTCTGAACCTGTTAATGATCCTAATAGTATTTCTATTTCTGATGCTGAAACTGAAAGTGGTAATGAACATGATGAAGATAATGATAAGAATGATACTCCTGATAAAGAAGAAATTGAAAAAGAACCTGAAAAGCATGATAAAAATAAAAAGTACACTAAAGAAGATTTTATTACAAAGAAACATGGTAATGAAAGAGAACCTTGGGTTCAAAAGCCAATGCCTTTTCCTGCTAAGAAACTAAAATCAAAAGAGGAGGAACATTATAATAAATTTTGTGATTGGATGAAACCTTTATTTTTGCAAATCCCTTTGACTGATGCTATTAAATTGCCTCCTTATTCAAAGTATATGAAAGATATTGTCTCTAACAAAAGGAAAATCCCCATTGAGGAGATTTCCACTATGCTCGCTAATTACTCCTTCAATGGTAAGGTTCCAAAGAAGTTGGGAGACCCAGGTATACCTACTATTCCTTGTTCCATCAAGAATAATTATGTTAGAACTGCTCTATGTTATTTGGGAGCAGGAGTTAGTGTGATGCCCATTATTCTTGGAAGACCCTTTCTTAATACTGCAGGGGGTGTTATTGATTGCAATAAAGGCAAGGTTACTTTTAATGTTGATGACAAGGAACATACTGTCTATTTTCCCAAGAGGATTGATAAAGTATATGGAGTTAATACAATTTTTAATGTGAAAACTATCAAGGTGGGATCCATTGATTGTCCTATATATGAGCCTAAAGAAGAATATCAAACTCTTGTGATTGGATCTATATCAATTCAATATAAGGTAACATGATTGATTTGAGGTTTATTTCTTCTTATGTCATATAAAATTTATTTGGTAGCAAGACTTGATCAACCTTGTTAACAAGTATATTTTAATGCATAAGAGAGCTAAACAACATTTCTTTCTTTCTTTCTCCTTCCATTTGTTTTACTTGCTGTAGCACTTTTTGTTTTGCAATATGCTTTAGTTGTTTAAGATTTTGGAAATCATTTTCCTGCGCAGTAATAATTACTTTAACACCCAGAAATGTGCATTTTTCGAAGTTCTCAAAAATTTACAAAAATTATACTGGTAGTCTTATTTTTCGAAGGAGCACCTGGGAGCACCTGGGGATGACCAGTGGGGCACCCCAGGGTGGCACCCCACAGGCGGCGCGCCAGCAAGGGGGCGCGCCACCCTGGTGTGTGGGCCCCTCCTTGCCCCACTTCATCATCTCTTTCACTCATTCTCTTCTCTCTCCCGAAAAAACTCGTACTCACTTTCTCTCACTCGCGTTTCTGCTCAAGAACTCGAGATTTCTCGATCTCTTTGCTCAGCCCAAATTTCTGTCTGAAATTTGGCACATTTGCTCTCCGGTATGTGACTCCTTTGATTATCCAATTAGAATTTTGTTTGGTTGAGTATATCTTGAATATTTTGCTGCTGTAGGTAACATGTTTAGTGAGCTTGCATGCTTGTTCTAAGTGGTGAAAACTAGTTTTGATGCATGTTTAGTACTCTAGCAAGTTCCTATAGTAGTTCCCCTCAATTATATACTTTGAAATCAAATTTTATAATGATTGTTGAAAAATTTCAGAAAATGGAAGGAAGTAGGCACCAACTAAACCAACAAGAATTGGAGGTGCAACAAGTCATGAGAGTTCACCGCGAAGAGGGAGTATACCCCTCTTATTACCCATGCACCGATTTTATGCGGAATGCAGGAATCCTGCAAGATGTTCAAACACTGATTTCCAATGCAGGGTTGGAAAGTTTTACTGTTGGTGAACCTTACCAATATGCGAAACTAACAATGTCGGTGGTGCAGGATTTCGAATTTCATCGGTCCCAAACTAACCCCATGGTCAGATACAAGATTTATAACAAAACTGTCAACTTGCCATTTACTGATTTTTGTGCAGCAATTAGAGTGCCACAATGGGGATCCTGCGAGAAGGTCAGGGGAACGCCGCGGGAGCTCTCGAGTCTTTACACAATGATTTGTCAAGGGAGAAGCTTCTCCGATGATGGTGGTAAGATCAGTAGCATTCAACTCCCAGCTATCCGCTACTTTGCTTATTTCGTTACAAAGTGCGTTCTTGCTAGAAAGAATGCAAGTAAGTTGTCTGTCCAAGATATGGCTTTCTTAGCTGCTGCTTTGCAACAGGATAGGACTTATAATTTGGGTGCTTTAATAGCTTGTAGACTTGCTACTAACCGTGAGAAGGGAGGAATTTTTGGAGGTCTTATCGCCTCTCGCTTATTAGCTATGCATGGTGTAGAACCTCACCACCTAGATATTCCGCTCTCCATGGAGAAACTTGATGTTGTTTCCATGATTAAACATGAGTTTATTTCAGATGCGTCTAACTTGAACAACCTGTATTATAGGATAACATTTTATAAGAAAAATTGGAGAATAACTAAGAAAATTGAAAAACTAGTACGATTGCCTGCACCTGTTCTGCTTAACCTTGATTCCAGGAAAGGGTGGTCGGTCACAGAAAATGAGCTAAATGCATACATAGAAAGGGAAGGTCATCATGCAAGGGACGGCACGGAGGAGGCCGAGGAGCACCTCGACTCTTCATCCGATGCAGCGAGCTCCTCATATCAACATTATGGTCATGTGGAGCCTCCACGACATTCTTCTGCGCAGGGGCCTTATTATCACTCCATGTACGATCCACCGGCGTGGAACCCCGACCCTCGTTGGGAATGAACTCCACTTAGGCCAAAAGCCTAAGCTTGGGGGGAGGTATACCGGCATCACTCATTCTTTGCATATTTTGGTTGCTGGATACTTGTACATACTTGTTTAGTTTCTTAGAGTGGTTTTCTAATGAGAGGGAGATGATATTTGGGGAAGTGCTGTCCAAAAACAGATTCTGGGCTGTTACCAAAAAAATTCGTACACACAGCCAGAACGTTATTTTGAGTTGCAAATTTTTGAGCATGTGCCCCAGGTTGTTATCTAACTTTTATTAGTTGAACACTTTTTGAGCTGAGCAATGGAAGATTTTTGTTAATTTCGATTTCTGTACTGCTGTTAGGTTTTGGCAGATTTCTGCCATCCTGTTTTTCTGTGTTTCTGTTAGCTTGCATTCTCTTGTTTTCGCTTTGTTTCTTTCCTAAAACACAAAAAGACCAAAAATATTTCTGTTGTTTCTCTGCAACATATATTTATTTGGTTATTTGCTCTTATTTTACTTTATTTGCTATCGTTGGTTTGCTATGAGAAAACCCAAAAAGATTTTGCTTTGTTTTCTTGTTTCCTTTTGTTCTTGTTTCTAACCCGAAAACACCAAAAATATTTGTTGTTCTTCTTTGGTTTTGTAAAGTTCATTAGGGAGTTCAGAGGTATCCGGTGGTTGGAGCTTGGTTTCATTTCATATTATTATTCAAGCTGCACAAGTGAAAGGCAATAATGACGATCTATGGCAACTTGACTGTGGTAAGAGGCTGGTATGAACTCTATTTGTTTTCATTTTTGTACATATACTCATCCATGTGAGCATGCTTAGTTGGTTCATGTGAGGTATATGTCATTTAATGAAAGTCTAGTAGTTTATGATCTCTCATGATTAGTTCCAATCTATTAATAATGAGTAGCATGTCATGAATATTTGCTTGCATTGTTTTATTCATAAATCGGTATGACATTGTGGTATCCTCCTCTGAATAATTCACTTGAATCGACTTGGCACATGCTCACGCATGCATATGACTAAACAAAATTCAATTAAGCCTCGATGATTTACTTTGCTTCAGAGTTCTTGTATCACTTTTATGCCTCCGTTAATTTTATTTTGTCGCAAGCATGATTATGACAGTTATTGCTCTCTTGATTGTCGCTTCCCAGTCTATTGCTAGCCTCCACTTGTACTGAGCGGGAACGCTGCTCGTGCTTCCAAACACCTGAAAACCAAGTTATTCCAAAGTGTCCACCATAAATACCTATGCATGGCATTTCAAACCATTCCAAGTAAATTCTCATATGCTACCTTTAAACCTTCAAACTACTTCTCAATTTGTGTTAATGTTTTATAGCTCATGAGGAAATATGTGGTGTTTTATCTTTCAACCTTGTCATTTACTCTGGACAGACTTTCACCAATGGACTAGTGGCACATCCGCTTATCCAATAAATTTGCAAAAAGAGCTGGCAACGGGGTTCCCAGCCCCAATTAATCAACCTTCATTAATAATTCTCTTCACGTGTTTTGCTCTGATTCATCAGTAAGCAACTTAACCTGCAAATAGACACTTCCCCATGGTATGTGAATGTTGGAAGGCACCCGAGGATTCGGTTAGCCATGGCTTGTGTAAGCAAAGGTTGGGGGGAGTGTCATACATAATGAAACTAAAATACATGTGTAAACAAAAGAGAAGAGGGATGATCTACCTTGCTGGTAGAGATAACGTCCTTCATGGGAGCCGCTCTTGAGAGTCTGGTTGGCGAGGTGGTTAGAGTACCCACTATCATTCGTTGACAACAACAAACACCTCTCAAAATAATTTTATTTCTGTCTTTGAAAAATGAAAAGCTCTAGCACATGTTAATCCCTGCTTCCCTCTGCGAAGGGTCAATCTTTTACTTTTATGTTGAGTCACCATTCTTTCTTTGAGCACCTTCTTGAGAGCATGACTGTCATTCTTAGTATAATATGCTTGTCCCAAAATATGATCAGCTGTGGTATAACTTTGATGCTTTTATCTTTGACAAATTTACTTCTAGTCTTTCTATGAACTTCAGAGGTGCCTGGGCATTTATGTTTTGCTACAAATACAGGCAAGCGAGATACCACTTTATCATATCCTTCTATGAACATTGCAATCCTGCTTATTGAAGTGTTTCATGATGCTTGTTATTAGTTTGTTGGTATCTCTTTTATGATTGACACAGTTACTAGATGACTTTATTTGCATGTACCTTATTATGAATTGCTTAAGCACTTGCCATATCATGAGAATATTTACATCATATGAACAAATGTGTTTGTGAAAGTTCTTTTATCGCACTCAGTTGTTAACTGAATTGCTTGAGGACAAGCAATAAGCTAAGCTTGGGGGGAGTTGATACGTCCAAAACGTATCTACTTTCCCGAACACTTTTGCTATTGTTTTGCCTCTAATTTGTGTATTTTGGATGCAACTAACACGGACTAACGCTGTTTTCAGCTCTCGTGTCTCGTTTTTGTGCAGAAATCCAACTTTCAGGAAAATCCTCGGAATTTATGCGAAAGGTCCTATTTTTCCAGAATATTGACGGAGCCAGAAGGGCAAGCCGGTGGGGCCCGAGGCCCCCACACACTAGGCCGGCGCGGCCCAGGAGGGGGCGCGCCGCCTTGTTGTGTGGGCGCCTCGGCGGCCCCCCGACGCTCTCCTTTGGACTACATATGTCTTTCGACCTAAAAACTCCAGGGGGTTCGACCATATTTCCAGAGACCATCCAGTACGCCGCCGCCATCGCGAAACTCCGCCTCGGGACCAGAAACTCCATTCTGGCACTCCGCCGGGACGGGAATTGGAGGGGATCATCACCGCCATCACCACCGACGCCTCTCCATCGACCAGCCATGTTTCCCCATCCATGTGTGAGTAATTCCACCGCTGTAGGCTGAAGGGGATGGTAGGGATTGGATGAGATTGATCATGTAATAGTCACAAGATTGTTAGGGCATGGTGCCTAGTATCCGTAGATGTTACTTTTATGATATTGTTGCAACTTGTTATGCTTAATGCTTGTCACTAGGGCCCGAGTGCCATGATCTCAGATCTGAACATGTTATTGTTTCATCATGATATGCATTGTTTTATGATCTTACCTGCAAGTTGTATACACACGTTGCTGTCCGGAACCCGAGGCCCCAAAGTGACAAGAATTGGGACAACCGGAGGGGAAGGCGGTGATGTGAGGATCACATGTGTTCACGGAGTGTTAATGCTTTGCTCCGGTACTCTATTAAAAGGAGTACCTTAATTTCCAGTAGTTTCCCTAGAGGCCCGGCCACCGGCTGGTAGGACAAAAGATGTTGTGCAAGTTTCTTATTGCGAGCACGTACGACTATATATGGAACACATGCCTATTGATTGATTAGTACTTGGATACCGCTTTATTATTACCTGCAAATGCCCTACCATGATTGTTATATGAATTCTCTCATCCATGCAACGCCCGTTCATCCGTCCCTGTGCCTACAATATTTTAATCCTGCTGTTTACTATAATCACTACTGCTGTCTTTATTTCATCGCTGTTATTTTACTATTCCTACTGCTATAAAATTGTTGCTACTGATAAACTCTTGCGAGCAAGTCTGTTTCCAGGTGCAGCTGAATTGACAACTCCGCTGTTAAGGCTTACAAGTATTCTTTGTCTCCCCTTGTGTCGAATCAATAATTTGGGTAATACTTCCCTCGAAGACTGTTGCGATCCCCTATACTTGTGGGTCATCACGAGTCATCCTCCAGTAACCACCAGAGAGAAGAATCCGACAATCTTACAGCAGATCTTGCCGGGATGGAAATCGAATCCGGTGTAGATCAAGAGGCCGGCAGCTCCGGTCAAGCCCCCGGAGTAGATTTATCCGGCGTCACGCGCGGGGCCTGGATAGGCTCCGATGTAACCCAACACGAGATCGACTGGTTATACCGGTCCAGAAGGATACCGGAAGGAGTATCCTGCCGGATTCCAGGCAACGAGCTTGAGCCGGTACTTGAACCCGGTGAGTTTGTAGTCTTCCTCGCTCATTTCGAGCGCGGCTTCGGCCTCCCAACCTCTGACTTTTTTCGCCAGTTCTTGGACTTCTATCAGCTTCAGCCTCACCACCTTCCCGGCAATGCCGTTTTTTATCTTTCTTGTTATGCTACTTTTATGGAGGCGTATATCAGCATCCGCCCCACTCGCGAGACCTTTGCTCGCTTCTTCTCTCTTAGAATCAATTCTATCCAGGGCAAGGAGATTCCTAAGCCCAAACCCCCCGTACAATGCGGGTCTTGCATCATCGGCTCCCGCCAAGGGAGCCCCTTTTTTAAGTTTTCCGGTCTCGAATCTTGCCGGTTATGGCAAGGGACCTTCTTCTATGTGAAGAATACCGGCGCCCCGGATCTTATTAATCTGCCGGCTTTCAATCCGGTGGTGCCCACGAGGGCCAACTGGAGCTATAACCCGAAGGAAACTCACATAGAGACCAACCGGATTATAAGCTTCATGAAGCAACTCATGAAAGACACTGCCATCTGTTCGGATGACATTGTCCGGACTTTCATCTCGCGCCGGGCGCTTCCCCTCAAACGTCGGGCTCACAAGATGAGCGAGATGTATGGCCCTGGCGACCCCACCAAGATCACCGGCCTCCCCCTTAGCAAAGAGGACGTAGTCCTCAAGGCCAGGCAGATCTGCCAGACTGACATGCCGGTTGACTGGGATTGGGGCTTCGTGCCTCTTAGCTCCACCAATCCTCCAACCGAAGAAGTAAGAAACTGCGTAACCCGGGTTGTTGTACCGGCAAATGTTGTGTTGTGGCTAACTGTCTTTCTGTTTTTTTTCAGGCTAACCAGCGCTTCCCTGGCATTACATCGGATAAGCGAGGCGCTGTCCGGAAGCGGCCTTTGGACAGAGTGGACCCCGACCCTTACATTCATTGGACTGATCTTAAGATGGGCCGAACCCACACCTCGCGCCCCGGTAACGTCTCGACGGAAGCTCCCGGTTCCAGTGATGATCGCACTATACTTGAGGTAGTCTTCTTTTCCGGTCTCTCATGCTTTATTGTTATTTTCCTTCTATAGATGCCCCCTCAGCTGGACCCCAACCACAGGTTCATGAGCACGTGACTCCTCTGCAGGCCGAGGTTGGCCAGGAGTTCCTGGACAAGCTCACCTCCAGGAGCAAGAAGAACAAGGCCCCGACAATGATGGTTCAAGCCAGGCCCCTCCTGCCAAACGCTCCCGGACGGAAGTCCTTGGGGGAAACAAGTAGGCAAGAGGCGCTACAAGGGTAAAACAATGCCTGTCTCTTCCGGGTAAGTTTTTTGTTTCTTTGTTTGCTTGGTTTCACAAACTTTTCCTTCCGGTTACTATTCCTTATCTTTCCTCTTTTTCTTTTCGCCCAGTCCTGCACCTACGCTCTCCAAGGGCTCTGTCGGTACGAAGCCGGAGAGCTCCGAAGGAACGGCCAGGACCTCACCTCCTCTTCGTTCAAGCCCGGTACCTTCTGGTACCGGCAACCCTTCTGCCTCCCCTCTGGGAGGGGCACCAAGTGCGGGGCGCGCGGCCCCTACAACTTCTGATCACCGCGCGGAGGATGACTTTGTCTCCCCTCCTGACATGCAAGATACCGGCGCCAGCAACATCGGCGCCGACTGAAGCTGCCGGGCGGGCGGAACCTCAAGTTCCTCCCGTCTTGAAAGAAGAAGAAGAAAGCTCACGCTCTTCCCCTCCAAGGCCGTGCCGATACTTCCGCGCCGGCAAGCTCTACGCCACCACCGAAACTCAGTTCTCGAGCCAAGCGGGGCCACGCCGACGCCGCCGCTCCTGTTCCTGAGCCAACTGGGGCCACGCCAACACCGCCGCCGGAATCTCCTACCGCCAAGCCCACCCGGGACGCAACGACGCCGCCGCCAGCCCAAGGACCCTCTGCGGCCAAGCCAATGCCGCCGCCAGAAGGCGCCAAGCTCCGCGTGTCTGAACCCTTCTGGGGAAAAGCCACGGCCTCCGGCCCGCAGTCCATGGTGCTGCACGCCGGCCCCGCCGCTGTCGTAGCTGCAGAGAGAGCTACCGGCCTGCTGGGCCGGATTACGGAGCTGAAGCGCGAGGGCCGCGAGCTGGGGCACTTGCTTGACTACGCTGAAAAGTGGAATCAGGCTGATGTGTCCGCGGCTACGCGCGGCGTGGGGAAGGACCGGCTTCCTATTGTTGACCTGGCTGGCCCCCGGTGCATCGAAGAACACTTCATGCGGCTCTAACTCGTTCTCCCAAAGGGTTCCCCCCGGCCTGGCAAGCATCTTTCCCCCACGCGTTCCCCCAAAGGGTTCCGGTAGGCTCTAACTCGTTCCACCTCGGAATCTCCTTCTTCATATCTTTCCGGTTCCGCGGCTCTTGCCTGCCGGTACCTTGGTGGTGGCATTTCCTCTTCAACATACGCTGCCCTTGCAGCTCGATAATTTTGCCCGGTTTCGTGTCTACCGGCATGATTGTTTCCGGCATAGCCATTTCCGGCATAGCCATCTCCGGCATAGCCATTTCCGGCATAACCGCGACCTGCTCCATAGCTTTTTCTTCCGGCATCGTGTGGCCCGGCTTTTTGTTTTCCGGCAAGAACCGGATCATACACGGTCATTTGCCGCGCATTCATTTCTTTTTCCCTTCTTTTATCCGGATGGGGGGACGATGCCTGCCCATGGGATTTGCTTCCGGCAACTTTTGTCGACCGGGCTGATTTTGACTCGAGCGCTGCTTTATTCATTCTAGCAAGCTCATCATTTTGTGCCTGTATCACATCAAGCAACTCTCTAACTCTATCCTGCTGCTTTGCTAATGCATCTCCGGATAACGATTCACACATCTCCATTGCGGCCTTAGCAGCTTTTATAGTTTTATCCGGGCTACTGTACTTAGGTTTCTCTACGATGCTTACAGATGCAGAGGTACTTTTGCCGGCAAGAACTTCCTTACGCAGATCCTGATCTAGGTTGCGAGCTTTAAGCCGGTTCTCCGGCATCCTAGCAGCCTGAGCGCTAAAGCAAAGCCATGGGCAGCGTTGTACTCACGTAGGGTTAGGTTCAGCTCGCGCTGAGCCCGGATGATGTCCGTGCCTCCGGAAAGCAGCCTTTTGCGCGCTGCCAGCCGCGCTTGTGCCGCTGGGTCGATGTTCTGCGCGATTGGCGTCGCCAGCACATTCATCGCCGCCTGGAGAGGAGTTTCCGGTGGTGCTGAAGATGCTCCCGCGGCTCCCACGTTGCGCTCCAGCGGTGGCTTTGCCGCACGGGTTGATGCTGCACGCCCAGCTCCTTCTTCCACAGCTTCTTTGCCGGCACCGACCGCGCCAGCCATCATGACCTCCACGCTGCCGGCGGCGCGGCCAGCACACAGCCACCTTGGCGGATCCGGCGCCACCAGCACCGGCGAGAGGTACTGGTGCACAGGGACGGTGCCGAAGTAGATGCGGTGGCTGCCGAACTCGATGGTGCGGCCGTTCTGCGGGAACTTGCCGCCGTTGGCGAAGCAGCCCGCGTTGTCGTTGATGAAGTCCATGTTGTAGATGCGCTGCACGAGCGCTGACACGGTTCTCCGGCCGCCGACGTCGAGGATGCCCGCCCGAATATGAACTCCAGCAAGCGCCTCTCTTTGCCCCACGGTGGGCGCCAACTGTCGTCGTGGTGAACAGACAGATGCCATGGGATGGCTTAAGTTGGGGCCGAGTTGGACGCTAGAGGATTCGGGGGAGGGTTTTGGATCAGGTAGGATGAACTTCCGGGTGCTTTCCTCAAGAACTTGGCCAAGGCCAGAGGTAGAAGAAGAGAGACACAAGGATGAACTCCGTTCTAGATCTTCTCTATTCCATGAACAAGGTTACAGGTTGTTTCGTACATAGGGCTCCTAGTATTGTGCGTTCGTTACCCGTGAAGGGGAGTGCCCCCTCTCCTTATATAGGGGAGAGGGTGGCTTACAAAGGAAGAAACCCTAATGGCATCTTTGAACAGACAAACTACTTTACAAAGCTACTTTAATCATAGGTGACGCCGGTATCTTCTTTGATCAGGGAGGCTGATGTCCTCCGGTTGCTTTTAGCGTCACCTTGTCTTTTACATCACAACTTCGTTTAAAGCCACTTTGCTTAGCTCATCTTTGTCTTCTAGCTCCTTAGAGAATCTTTGACCAGCTTTGCTTATACCGGTAGTCCGGTATCTTCTTAGCTCATTCCGGCATGCCTCTCTTTGGGCATACCGGTATAGGTTTCCTTAGCCAAAAGCCTAAGTTCACCGTCCGGAATAAATATCAAACCGGTATCCTGACGGCTCAAACCATACGGTTTGGCATTCCTTTGGCATACCGGTCATCCCCCAACATAACCTCGTAATTTGGGGCAAAGTTTGGTTGGTTGTGTGTGGGTTCCACGTTGTTGCTGGAAAAAGTCTAACGGTCGATTAAACCTTGGTTTCTTACTAAGGGAAAACTTGCTATTATGCTCATCATACCTTCCTCTTGGGGTTCCCCAACGGTGTACTCCGCACGCATCAAGGTTTCGCGCGTACACACCGTTCTCCACTCATCCCACCTCATCCCTTGTTCCTCTCTAATAACATTGGTACCTGCAGATCATCAAAGACGAGGCAAAGAGACAAGGATACAAGATCGCAAAACTCATATTTAATCCTTACACATAAACATAAGATTAGATGCACATAGTTGCTGCGAGGATTCACCCCAACCCGCAGCCCGTGAGGACTACTCACACATAATATCAATATCAAGATCAAATATAGAAATCATTGTGCAAAATACTTAGATTGAAATCACAATATTCTTACAATGGTCGCCAATCTCAAGGAGATCTCTATTACAATGGTGATGGCTATGGCTATGAAGGAGATGGAGGATGGAATGAATGAACTAGGGGAATGGATCTCCTTCGATGTGTTGCAGATGGATCTGGTGGATGGCTGCTCTGTTTGGCGATGAATGACTCTCTGTTTGGCATCGGTCCCTTCACGAATTTTATAGAGTTTGACCTCGGGAACATAGTGGCGCATGGTACGGGCGGATGGTACGGGCGAGGCTTGCTCGTACCTATGCCCGTTAAATCCCCGAGAACCACCTTTCCGAGCATAGTCAACTTTTCCATGCTTCTAACGCGATTTTCTTCAGTAATTACAGGTCCATTGTCCATCATGACGTGATATCCTGCACAACATCCAAAAATAGAAGAGATTGCACATCTTTGCATTGATTAGGCATTAGTGGCAAGTTGAGAGGCAAACTTAGTCAATTTCTTAACTTAGCTAGGGGTTTAAACACGAGAAAATATGGCATTCACAACCATCAGAATCCTCTTCGTAGATTCTCTTGACTTCAATGATCCTTCAGCTCATCAGTAAAGTTCTTTCGACCAGATCAAGGCTTTCACTACAAGAAAAGTTGCCATGGCCGACGAAGTTGAAGTCGCGCCGTGGTTGCTGGTGCACCATGGCCGACGATTTTTGGTCCATCCGTGGTTCATGTCAAAACTTTTTTTCTCGTTTTTGAGGCCACCTAGCCCGACGAAAGCAGCCAAAACGTCGCGTATGGTGGCCCGGGATGTGGTGCATGTTCGCCGGCCGAGTCAACGCAAATCCGCACCGCCCAGGGATGTAGGGCCCAGATGGCAGCCTCTCTAGCAATTTTTTTTCTCGATCACGCCATCTCGTTCAACGCTCTCCGATCGAGCCGTTTACGATGCAGGATCATGGGTCCCGCATGTCATCCTCTATGAACCAAAATTCTTTCTTTTCTTGGATTTTTTGACCCCCTGATTTCTGGCTACTTCCTTTTTCTTTTGATCCCGTGCCGCCTTGGAAACGTTGAGACCGCTGCTGCTAAATGGGACCCGCATGTCATCCTCTATGAGCTATCAACTTTCTTTTCTTGGAGTTATTTTTGGCACCTCATATTTGGTCACTTGCCTTTTTCTTTCGATCCCCTGCCGCCTCTCAAACGGTGATACCGCTGCTGCTAAATGGGACCCGCATGTCATCCTCTATGTACTATAAAACTTTCTTTTCTTGTAATTTTTTTGGCACCTCATATTTGGTCACTTGCCTTTTTCTTTCGATCCCCTGCCGCCTCTCAAACGGTGATACCGCTGCTGCTAAATGGGACCCGCATGTCATCCTCTATGTACTATAAAACTTTCTTTTCTTGGATTATTTTTGGCA
Organism: Lolium multiflorum; assembly: GCA_030979885.1. Classification (NCBI taxonomy): domain Eukaryota; kingdom Viridiplantae; phylum Streptophyta; class Magnoliopsida; order Poales; family Poaceae; genus Lolium; species Lolium multiflorum. The sequence continues at coordinate 151,654,135 of CM061753.1, read as the reverse complement.
CCTCATATTCGGTCACTTGCCTTTTTCTTTCGATCCTCGCCTCTCAAACGGTGATACCGCTGATGCTAAATGGGACCCGCATGTCATCCTCTATGTAAATCATGTTTCTTTTCTTGAATTATTTTTGGCTCCTGATATTTGGTCACTTGCCTTTTTCTTTCGATCTCATGCCACGTTTGAAACGTTGAGGAACCTGCTGGCTCATGGGACCCGCATGTCATCCTCTATGTGCTATAAAAGTTTCCTTTGTTGGATTTTTTTTCACCCTCTGATTTTTGGCTTGCCTTTTTCTTTTGATCCCCTGCCCCCTTTGAAACGTTGAGTAAGCTGCTGGCTCAAGGGACCCGCATGTCATCCTCTATGTCCATCAACTTTCTTTTCTTGGATTTTTTGACCCCCTAATTACTAGCTACTTTCTTTTTCTTTTGATCTCAAGCCGCATTTCAAACATTGAGACCGCTGCTGCAAAATGGGACCCACATGTCATCCTCTATGTACAATAAATCTTGGATTATTTTTGGCTCCCGATATTTGGTCACTTGCCTTTTTCTTTCGATCTCATGCCACGTTTGAAACGTTGAGGAACCTGCTGGCTCATGGGACCCGCATGTCATCCTCTATGTGCTATAAAAGTTTCCTTTGTTGGATTTTTTCTCACCCTCTGATTTTTGGCTTGCCTTTTTCTTTTGATCCCCTGCCCCCTTTGAAATGTTGAGTAAGCTGTTGGCTCAAGGGACCCTGATGTCATCCTCTATGTCCATCAACTTTCTTTTCTTGGATTTTTTGACCCCCTAATTACTAGCTACTTTCTTTTTCTTTTGATCTCAATCCGCATTTCAAACATTGAGACCGCTGCTGCAAAATGGGACCCACATGTCATCCTCTATGTACAATAAATCTTGGATTATTTTTGGCTCCTAATATTTGGTCACTTGCCTTTTTCTTTCGATCTCATGCCGCCTTTGAAACGTTGATTAAGCTGCTGGCTCATGGGTCCCGCATGTCATCCTCTACGAACAATAAAAGTTTCCTTTGTTGGATTTATTTTTTTCCCCTAATTTCTGGATATTTGCCTTTTTCTTTTGATCCCCTGCCCCCTTTGAAACGATGACGACGCAGCTGGCAAGTCGGTCCCACATGTCATCCTCTATGAACAATAAAAGTTTCCTTTGATGGATTTATTTTTGACCCTAATTAATTTCTGGCTATTTCCTTTTTTCTTTTGATCCCCTGCCGCCTTGAAATAGTTGAGGATGCTGCTGCCTCATGGGTCCCGCATGTCATCCTCTCAGAAAGGTAAATGTTTCTTTTCTTGAATTTTGTTTACCAACTGATTTTTGGCTTATTTTTTCTTTCGATCTCCTGCCACCTTTAAAACGTTGACGACGCTGCTGGCTCATGGGTCCCCAATGTCAGCCTCCCCATACTGCAAATCCTCTTTCTGCAAAGGTTGTATTTCTAGATAGATAAGGTGGATTCGAATCTGCCATGGTTCAGGCAGCTCAGGTAAGCCTTCTTGCACTGATTAATGGAAGTAGTGTATAGCAAGGTCAAGACATGTGGCTCGGTGTAATGAATCTATTTGAATCATGTTGTGGGTTCAATCTGATAGTTCTCTAACAGGTCAGCCAAAATAGAAATTAAGTTTTTTCTAAAACGGAAATGCAAATTAAGATGAACACAAACATTAGTTATCATAATAGCTGATCATACATACATACTTGCTAAGAGCAAAAGCTTGCCAGAGTTTTACCACCCATACAATTAATTAGCAGTTCAGATAAGATAACCTTATATAAGTATAACTACAAATGCATTTGCTAAGGGCTCATGGGACAACAGAACTAGACAACCGCGAACTTTATGACCAGCATGTCACAGCGGCATCGAAAGATCTTGACCTTCAACTTTGATCCAATGCGAAGTTTGGCACCATCAATGAACTTTTTCCACCTGGAAGTAACAGCCAAGCGGCCATCTGTGGGACTGACGGAGTACCGTCCCTCCACGGTGAGACCTTCACTCTCCATGACGAGGGATATCTTGCCCCTTCGGCCAGCATTGAGATCCTTGGAGATACTTTTAGGCAATTTCTGATTCAAAGCAAGAGATACCACCAAAAATTAGTCAATGGCACCAATGCACTGAACCATGTGAGACTTTGAGCAGAGAAGACATCAAGATAAGAGCAGTTATGTTGTCATATACTCACGAACATAGCCTTCAGATGCGTCCTGGTCACCACACGGGTGGCCACAGCAATGAGCTGAGACCTCGGTGATCTGGCTGGGGCAGGTGCCTGGGCTGGTACACGAGCTGGTGCTGATGCAGGAGACTGCTGGGCAGGTGCAGTAAATGGTGCCTCTAGAGGAACCGGTGCTGATGCAGGAGACTGTTGGGCAGGTGCAGTAAACGGTGCAGCTAGAGGAACCAGTGCTGATGCAGGAGCCTGCTGGGCAGGTGTAGTATATGGGGCCTCTATAGGAACCAATGCTGATGTAGGGGACTGCTGGGTAGATGCAGTAAACGGAGCTGGTACAGGAACCGGTGCTGATGCAGGAGAGTGGGAAGCCGGTGCCGGTGCTGGTGTGGTTGCCCTTTGTGACATCCGCTCCTGTTCCATCAGGGGATCTGCAGCTTTGATCATGTTAAACCCAGCAAGCTAGAACAGAGGGAATGGTTTAGAACAACTGCTCAGAATGCAGTTATCAAAAGATATGAGTAGAAAAAATTTACATATTATATATTTGGAAGTGTCTCCAACTCTGTAAGCAGTTACGTATATCTGCCCGTTTGAGTTTCTGATCCTCAGCTCGTCGCCCTTCTTCAGACCGTAGTCAAAAGCAAACTTTCTCCAATCATGTCCATACAAATATGTGATGGCCTGCGTCTTGTAGACATACACCTCATAGACCGTGTAGGTGTTCATCAATTTGCCATTGCCATGCATAGTGAAAGACCCTTCATGCGGACACATCTGGTTAATCATTGGACGAAGTTCACAAGGTACAGTCTGCATGTGAAAATTGATACAAATGTAAGAAGCAGGAAGACTAAAAACAAGACTTTACTATATGCCAATTCATGCTAAACCACTGAGAATACATACCTGTAACTCTGTGAAGGAGTTACTAGAAAGGTAGATAGAGCCATAGGAGGTGTTATATGCGGGGTATGTACATGGGCCCGCCATATTCCCGCAAGCTCGGCATCGGGATGGTGAAGGAAACATGGGAGGTACTACTGGTGCGTAGCGCTGAATGTAAGTGGAAGAATTAGGTTGTGTAAAGTGCATAGTTCAGAGCAATGCAAATGTTGACAAGCGAGTGCATAACACTATGTTACAAACTGAACAGTGAAAAATTAGTGTATGATGAATATAAGCATGCTAATTTGGTGTTTCTGAATTCCAAAAAGCATTAGACAGAGCCGGTGATAATATCAGACATAAATCATGGCATGTATATGTGGCTTAAGAAAATATACCCGAACCCTTGGATGGTTACGGCCCGGCTGGTCCTTGGACTTGAGCTTATATAAGCATCCAGAAGGTGGGGCTGACAGTAACTTGGTGGCAGCCTCTGCAGATGCCTCATCAGCAGCAGTTGCAATCCTTTTGACCAATGAAGGCTTAGCAGTTTCAGTCTGCATATGAAAATTGAAGAGCAACAGACATCAGCAGTGATATATAAAATGAATCTATGAGACACTGATGCATATAGTGCTGGATGTAAGTGGAAGAATAGGTGTGTGTGTTTCTGAACTATTGGTAAGCATTAGACAAAGCCGGCAATAAACAGACAAAAATCAAATCATGTATGAGGATTAAGAAAATATACCTGCTTACTGAAAAGGGTACCACCCAGCTGGCCCGTGGCCTTGTGCTTGAGGAGGTTTTCAGAAGATGGTGGCGGCACCATCGTCTTCACAGCAGCCTCATCAGGATCATTTTTTATCCATTTGAGTAGAGGCACAGAAGTTTCATCCTGCATATGAATAGCAACAGAACTCATCATTGATATTTAATAAATCTATGAGATAGACTGATGCAAATAGTGCGGGGTGTAAGTGGAAGAATAGGGTTGTGCATAGAGAACAGTTGACAACAATGCAAATGATTACAAAAGAAGCCAATGGAAATCAACAGTTTATATACTGGATGAGACAGACTGAAAAGTGAAAAATTAGTGTATGATGATTGTAAGCAAACGCAGTGTTTCTGAACTTTTGGTAAGCATTAGACAAAGCCAACAGTAATTAAACAGATAATAATGAAATCATGTATGTGGATTAAGAAAATATACCAGATTCATTAAAAGGTCACCACCCAGCTGGCCCATGGCCTCGTGCTTGTAGAGGTTTTCGGAAGATGGTGCCGGCACCATCGTCCTCACAGCAGCCTCATTAGCCTCATTTTGCATCCACTTGAGTAAAGGCAGCAGTTTCAGCCTGCATAAGAATGGGAACAGATCTCAGCAGTGATATTGAATGACTCTGAGACAGACTGATGCATATAGTGTTGGATGTAAGTGGAAGGGTATGGCCGTGTATGGACAACAGTTCACAACAATGCAAGGGTGTGTTCGGTTCTGAAACAGCGTGGAATGGAATGGAATGGTTCCATTTCAGAGGAATGGAATGGTTACATTTTTGTTCGGTTGGGAAAAATGGAGAGCAGAAGAGATCGAGGTTAAACTAACCATTTGTCTCAAAATTGTAATTAACAATTGCAAATGACATTTTAATCTCAAAGTTGTAATTAACAGCGCCTAATGGTGCTCTTTTAATCTAAAAATCGTAATTAACATCATTTTTTGTTGGGTTAGGGGAACTGGAGTAGATGAACATTACTGTATGATGATTGTAAGCAAACGAATTTGGTGTTTCTAAACTTTTGGCTTCGAGATCTTATGGGTTTCAACTCTAGCCTACCCCAACTTGTTTGGGACTGAAAGGCTTGGTTGTTGTTGTTGTTGTTGTTGTAAACTTTTGGCAAGCATAGAAAAAACCGACAATAAACAGAGAAAAATCAAGGCATGTTTTGTGGATTAAGAAAATATACCATATTCATTAAAAGATCACCACCCAGCTGGCGCGTGGCCTTGTGCTTGTAGAGGCATTTAGAAGATGGGGCGGCATCAACATACTGGCAGCCTGATCAGCCGCAGTTTTGATCTTCCTTTTGAGTAATGGACCAAAATTTTAGAACATTCTATCAACAAATATAATACTGTGTAGATACCGTAGGAAAATATATTTTATTATCTATTTAATGATATTAATTTTGTATTTTGCATGTTACTGATTTTTGGTAAAAGCTTAGTCAAACATGGTATAGTTTGACTTTCTAAAAATAATATAAGCCCAAAGCTTTGGGATGGAGGCAGTAGTATCTAGAGCTAAAACACATCTAGATACATCCGTATCTACAGATAGTTGAGTCAATTAATTTGGATCTGAGGGAGTATCAGATTCATACTACATCATGGTAAGTTGGTTAAAAAAAATTACCCCTGGGCGGTCCCTGCCCAGCTCGGCAGTGGCATTTCGCTTCTTGTGCTGCAGATCGGGCCATGCTCCTGCAGCAGGTGGGGCGCTATTCTCGTTCCCCATAGCCTCAGCACGGAACCTGGAGGTACCAACCTGATACAGAGAATATAGAGCATGGTGTCACAGAGGCTTTACGCACAAACAGCTGAAGACATGTGCTACTTTAAGCATATTCCAGAACAGGAACAGATTGAGGATGCAGAGAGACACTTAAAAGGTAAAGAGTGGATAAGCAAACGGAGTACCTGCTTCGCGGGGCTGGGGACGCAGCTCAGGCTCAGCCAACTGCCCACATGCGTGGTGGCCTTACGCTCCATTGCCCCCACCGCCGAGGTCTTTCCTTTCCTGTACAAGCTGACAAAAGATACAGTGAGGATCAGCAGAAACTACAAAGGTTGCAAATGTCGACAAATAAAGGAAGAACACCCCAATCCAAGCAAAGGTAGCCCCCACCCCCATCAATCACTCCCAGCTCGAGGGTGACCAGAAAGACACCCCTTCGCCCAGAATAGGAAAGAGATGCGCAAGATATCGAGGTGAGGAAAAAAGAACCGATCTCGAGAAAGGAAAGAACATTACTAGTCCTACCTAATCCGCTTGGTCTAGATGCAGCTTGCCCCTCCAAGCTGGATGCCTGGACGGTGGAGGCGAAAGGAGGGGATCGAGCTAGCGGCTTGCATCCGTCGGCAATCGGCACTCGATCGGGAGAGAAGGGGTGCTACATAAAGGGGAGGGGTAACATATTTTATTACACAGTGAACTTACTGATGTGACTAGTCATTACATGTCTCACTGAAACTAGGGCCCATAGTGTGGCACCCCAAATTCACTTGAAGCTGCCCGGCGGGACGCATTGGCGCGTCAAGAAACCCCCGAATTGTAGCGGGGAAATGAAACATTTCACAAAAATTCGAAATTCAAGCACACCGCCACGCGCCAAGCACGCGGCTGTTCCTTCCTCTTCCTCGGTTCCTCCTCCCCTATCCGAAAAAACCCCAAATCCCAAGCTCAAACCAAAAAAAAACCAAATCCCCGGCCGCCATGCATGTCCTCGTTAACCCGCTGGAGATCGTTCCCGGACGAGGCGGACCCCCCGCCCTGAGATCCAGAATTCCGTCCACCTCGAGGCACTGCGTGCTGTCTCGCAGCAGCGGCTTGAGGGCGCTGCAGAGGAAGTTCCGCCGGAAAGTGCTCATGGCAACCGTGCAAGCTCACCGGCGTGCTGTATCCCGAGAGGAACTGGTCAAAGCTTTGCTATTCGCCACAAAAAAAAAATTGCGGGCCAAGATCTGGTCAAAGCTTCGTCGATGGCTTGCCGCGAGAGGCTTGGAGTCCAGAGTCAATAAACTAGCTGCTCGAGGACTTGGGCGGTTTACACGGATTCATATTAACTGACTCAAGTTTGTTAGTCTAGTTAACAAATGCATCTAGATACATCCATATCTAGACAAAATTGAGTCAATTAATATGAATCAGAGGGGAGTACCTGAAAGTGTTTCATGCTACCAACTAATGCGCTGGCAGGAATCGCTGTAGAAGTAATTGTGCTACTACTCATACGATGAACTGATTGTGTGGGTGTCAAATTTTGCAACGCGATCATCCACTGAATGCTTAATCTAGCACCAAAGGCGTACAAATCATAACATACTACAGCACCAGAACATAATGTAGGATAACGTAGCATAGAAAACAAAAATTTCCTACCGCGAACACGCAATCCAAGCCAAGATGCAATCTAGAAGACGGTAGCAACGAGGGGATTATTGAGTCTCACCCTTAAAGAGATTCCAAAGCCTACAAGATGAGGCTCTTGTTGCTGCGGTAGACGATCACTTGCCGCTTGCAAAAGCGTGTAGAAGATCTTGATCACGGCGCCACGAACGGGCAGCACCTCCGTACTCGGTCACACGTTCGGTTGTTGATGAAGACGACGTCCACCTCCCCGTTCCAGCGGGCAGCGGAAGTAGTAGCTCCTCTTGAATCCGACAGCACGACGGCGTGGTGTCGGTGGTGGTGGAGAACTCCGGCGGAGCTTCGCTAAAGCACGCGGGAGCTATGGAGGAGAAGGGGCGGCTAGGGTTTGGGAGGGGGTGGCCGGCCACTCAAGGGGGGCGGCCAGGTTGTGGTCTTGGGGTGGCCGGCCCCCTCCCCTTGGCCCCTCATTATATAGGTGGAAGCCCCAAGTGTTGGACTACAAGTCTCCGAATAAGACCCGAACCCAAAACCTTCCATGTGATAGGAAACCTACCTAAGGTGGGAATCCCACTTGAGGTGGGATTCCCCCCTTCCATGTGGGGTGGCCGGCCCCATAGGGGGAGTCCACTTGGGACTCCTCCCCCTCTAGGGTTGGCCGGCCATGGAGGTGGAGTCCCTCCGGGACTCCACCTTCCTTGGTGGTTTCTTCCGGACTTTTCTAGAACCTTCTAGAACCTTCCATAGAACCTTCCGAATCATTTTCAAACACATAAAATGACATCCTATATATGAATCTTATTCTCCGGACCATTCCGGAACTCCTCGTGATGTCCGGGATCTCATCCGGGACTCCGAACAAATATTCGAACTCCATTCCATATTCAAGTTCTACCATTTCAACATCCAACTTTAAGTGTGTCACCCTACGGTTCGCGAACTATGCGGACATGGTTGAGTACTCACTCCGACCAATAACCAATAGCGGGATCTGGAGATCCATAATGGCTCCCACATATTCAACGATGACTTTAGTGATCGAATGAACCATTCACATACGATACCAATTCCCTTTGTCACGCGATATTTTACTTGTCCGAGGTTTGATCATCGGTATCACACTATACCTTGTTCAACCTCGTCTCCGACAAGTACTCTTTACTCGTACCGTGGTATGTGGTCTCTTATGAACTTATTCATATGCTTGCAAGACATTTAGACGACATTCCACCGAGAGGGCCCAGAGTATATCTATCCGTCATCGGGATGGACAAATCCCACTGTTGATCCATATGCCTCAACTCATACTTTCCGGATACTTAATCCCACCTTTATAACCACCCATTTACGCAGTGGCGTTTGATGTAATCAAAGTACCTTTCCGGTATAAGTGATTTACATGATCTCATGGTCATAAGGACTAGGTAACTATGTAACGAAAGCTTATAGCAAATAACTTAATGACGTGATCTTATGCTACGCTTAATTGGGTGTGTCCATTACATCATTCATATAATGATATAATCTTGTTATTAATAACATCCAATGTTTATGATTATGAAACTAATCATCTATTAATCAACAAGCTAGTTAAGAGGCTTACTAGGGACTCTTTGTTGTTTACATATCACACATGTATCAATGTTTCGGTTAATACAATTATAGCATGGTATATAAACATTTATCATAAACATAAAGATATATAATAACCACTTTTATTATTGCCTCTTGGGCATATCTCCAACAGTCTCCCACTTGCACTAGAGTCAATAATCTAGATTACATTGTAAGGTACCTAACACCCATGGCATTCTGGTGTTGGTCATGCTTTGCCCTAGGGAGAGCTTTAGTCAACGGATCTGCTACATTCAGATCAGTGTGTACTTTGCAAATCTTTACTTCTCCATCTTCGATGTACTCGCGAATCGAATGATAACGCAGCTTGATATGCTTCAGCCTCTTGTGTGACCTTGGTTCATGTGCATTGGCGATGGCACCCATGTTGTCACAATATATGACTAGTGGGTCCAATGCACTAGGAACCACACCGAGCTCTACAATGAACCTCTTCATCCATACCGCTTCTGATGAAGCCTCTGAAGCCGCTATGTACTCCGATTCTGTTGAAGACTTCGCCACCGTGCACTGCTTCGAGCTTGCCCAGCTTACTGCAGCACCATTCAATATAAACACGTACCCAGACTGTGACTTAGAGTCATCAGGATCAGTGTTCCAACTTGCATCGGTGTAACTTGTTACAACGAGCTCTTGGTCACCTCCATAACAAAGAAACATATCCTTAGTTCTTTTCAAGTACTTCAGGATATTCTTGACCGCTGTCCAGTGTTCCATTCCTGGATCACTTTGATATCTGCTAGTCAAACTAACAGCATGTGCTATATCCGGTCTAGTACATAGCATGGCATACATGATAGAGCCTACTGCCGAGGCATAGGGGATCTGACTCATCCTTTCTCTTTCTTCTGCCGTAGCCGGACCTTGAGTCTTACTCAAGACCTTGCCTGGTAACATGGGTAAAAATCCTTTCTTACTTTCGTCCATTCTAAACTTCTTTAGAATCTTGTCCAGGTATGTACTTTGTGATAGCCCTATTAGACGTCTTGATCTATCTCTATAAATCTTGATGCCTAATATATACGATGCTTCACCAAGGTCTTTCATTGAAAAACTATTATTCAAATAACCTTTTACACTGCTTAATATAATATCAGGAACGCTACAGAGCTCCCACTCACTTTCTTGTAAATACAGGCCTCTCCATGACACTGTATAAACCCGAAGTCTTTGATCACCTTATCAAAGCGTCGGTTCCAACTTCTTGATGCTTGCTTCAGTCCATAGATTGAACGCTGAAGTTTGCATACTTTGTCAGCATTTTTAGGATCGACAAAACCTTTGGGTTGTACCATATACAACTCTTCCTCAATGTCTCCATTAAGGAACGCCGTTTTGACATCCATCTGCCAAATCTCATAATCGAAAAATGCAGCTATTGCTAACAAAATCCTCACAGATTTTAGCTTCGCTACAGGTGAGAAAGTCTCATCGTAGTCAACACCTTGAATTTGTCGGAAACCCTTTGCGACAAGTCGAGCTTTATAGACAGTAATATTACCATCAGCATCTGTTTTTCTCTTGAAGATCCATTTATTCTCGACAGCCTTGCGGCTATCAGGTAAGTCTACCAAAGTCCATACTTTGTTATCATACATGGATCCCATTTCGGATTTCATGGCTTCTTGCCATTTGTTGGAATCTGGGCTCATCATCGCTTCTTCATACGTCGCAGGGTCTTCATCATTGTTGTCCACAATCATGACATTTAGACAAGGATCATACCAATCAGGAGTGGCACGTTCCCTTGTCGATCTGCGAGGTTCAGTAGCTATCTCATTTGAAGTTTCATGATCATTATCATTAGCTTCCTCTGTTGCCGGTGTAGGTGGCACAGGAACATCTTCCGGTACTGCGCTACTCTGATCAACGAGCAAAGATTCTTCAATCTCATCGAGTTCTACTTTTCTTCCAGTCACTTCTTTAGTGAGAAATTCTTTCTCAAGAAAGGTTCCGTTCTTAGCAACAAAGATCTTGCCTTCGGATCTGTGATAGAAAGTGTACCCAATAGTTTCCTTAGGGTATCCTATGAAGACGCATTTCTCCGCTTTGGGTTCTAGCTTGTCCGGTTGTAACTTTTTTACATAGGCTTCGCAACCCCAAACTTTAAGGAACGATAGCTTAGGTTTCTTATTAAACCATAATTCATACGGTGTCGTTTCAACGGATTTTGATGGTGCTCTATTTAAGGTGAATGTGGCTGTCTCTAATGCATAACTCCAAAATGATAACGGTAAATCAGTAAGAGACATCATAGAACGAACCATATCTAAGAGAGTTCGATTACGACGTTCGGATACACCGTTTCGTTGTGGTGTTCCCGGCGGTGTCAATTGTGAAAGTATTCCGCATTTCTTTAAATGCATGCCAAACTCATAACTCAGATATTCACCTCCGCGATCAGATCGTAGAAATTTAATCTTCTTGTTACGTTGATTTTCTACTTCACTTTGGAATTCCTTAAACTTCTCGAAAGTTTCGGATTTATGTTTCATTAAATAGATATACCCATATCTACTCAAATCATCTATGAAGGTTAGAACATAACGATAACCACCGCGCGATGCTACACTCATTGGTCCGCACACATCTGTATGTATGATTTCCAATAAGTCAGTAGCTCGCTCCATCATACCCGAGAATGGAGTCTTAGTCATTTTTCCCATCAGACATGCTTCGCATCTATCAAGTGACTCAAAGTCAAGTGATTCAAGTAATCCATCGGTATGGAGTTTCTTCATGCGTTTCACTCCAATATGACCAAGACGACAGTGCCACATATAAGTAGAATTATCATTCAATTTAATTCGCTTAGCATCAATGTTATGTATATGTGTATCACTACTATCGAGATCTAACAGAAATAAGCCATTCTTTTCAGGTGCTCGACCATAAAAGATATTATTCATAAAAATAGAACAACCATTATTCTCAGACTTGAATGAATAACCGTCTTGCATTAAACAAGATCCAGATATAATGTTCATGCTCAACGCGGGTACAAAATAACAATTATTTAGGCTTAAAACTAATCCCGAAGGTAGATGTAGAGGAAGTGTGCCGACAGCGATCACATCGACTTTGGATCCATTTCCAACGCGCATCGTCACTTCATCCTTCAGTAGTCTTCGTTTATTCTTTAGTTCCTGTTTCGAGTTACAAATGTGAGCAACCGAACCAGTATCAAATACCCAGGTACTAGTACGAGAACCAGTGAGATAAACATCTATAACATGTATATCAGATATACCTTCTTTCTTCTTCTTGACAAGGCCGCTCTTCAGATCCGCCAAATACTTGGAGCAATTACGCTTCCAGTGTCCCTTCTCCTTGCAGTAATAGCACTCAGCATCAGGCTTAGGGCCAGCCTTAGGTTTCACAGGAGGCGTGGCAGCTTTCTTGCCACTCTTCTTGTTCTTGCCTTTAGACTTGCCCTGTTTCTTGAAGCTGGTGGTCTTGTTGACCATCAACACTTGGTGCTCTTTCTTAATTTCAATCTCAGCAGATTTTAGCATGGCGAAGAGTTCAGGTAACTCTTTGTTCATGTTCTGCATATTGTAATTCATCACAAAGTTCTTATAACTAGGTGGCAGTGATTGAAGGACACGATTAATCCCCAGTCTGTTAGGAATCACTATTCCCAAGTCACTGAGTTTCTTCGCATGCCCGGTCATGGCGAGCATGTGCTCACTAACGGAGCTGCCTTCTTCCATCATGCAGCTGAAGAAGTGTTTCGATGCTTCATAGCATTCCACGGCCGCATGAGTCTCAAAGATAGTTTTCAACTCATTGACTAACTCATGTGGATCGTGGTGCTCAAAACGTTTTTGAAGATCGGCTTCCAGACTGCACAGGATGGCACACTGAACTTGAGAGTACCGAGTTTTCCGAGTTGCGTAAACATTCTTTACTTCATCGGTTTCAGTTTCTGCAGGAGGGTCACCTAGCGGTGCATCAAGCACATATTGCAGGTTTCCGCCATTGAGGAAGATCCTCACATGACGGAACCAGTCGGTGAAGTTGCTACCGTTGCTCTTAAGCTTTTCTTTCTCTAGGAACTGGTTAAAATTGATTGGGGACGCCATATCTACAACATATTTGCAATAGTTTAGACTAATGTTTATGACAAATTGAGTTCAAATTTTAATTTAACAAAATTAAAAACTAGGTGAACTCCCACTCAAAACAATATCCCTCGCATTGTCTTAGTGATCACATGAACCAAATCCATCACACCTACGCCCGATCATCACGAGACAAGATGTAATTTCAATGGCGAACACTCAAAGTGTTCATCATATCAATCATATGATTCATGCTCTACCTTTCGGTATCATGTGTTCCGAGACCATGTCTGTACATGCTAGGCTCGTCAAGGCCACCTTAGTATCCGCATGTGCAAAACTGACTTGCACCCGTTGTATGCACTTGTTGATTCTATCACACCCGATCATCACGAGATGCTTCGAAACGACAAGTCTTGGCAACGGTGCTACTAAGGATGAACACTTTATTATCTTGAAATTTTAGTGAGAGGGATCATCTTATAATGCTACCGTCGCGATCTAAGCAAAATAAGATGCATAAAAGGATTAACATCACATGCAGTTCATATGTGATATGATATGGCCCTTTTGTCTTTGCGCCTTTGATCTTCATCTCCAAAGCACGGACATGATCTCCATCATCAACGGGCATGATCTCCATCATCGTCGGCGTAGCGTCAAGGTCAATGGCGCCGTCTTCATGATTGTTCTCCCATGTAGCAACTATTACAACTTCTTTGAAATACTACTCAACATGAAATTTAAAGACAACCATAAGGCTCCTGCCGGTTGCCACAATACAATAATAATCATCTCATACATAGTCATCATCACATTATGGCCATATCACATCACCAAACCCTGCAAAAACAAGTTAGACGTTCTCTAATTTGGTTTGCATATTTTACGTGGTTTAGGGTTTTCGAGTGAGATCTAATCTACCTACGAACATGAACCACAACGGTGATACTAGTGTTGTCAATAGAAGAGTAAATTGAATCTTCACTATAGTAGGAGAGACAGACACCCGCAAAGCCACTTATGCAATACAAGTTGCATGTCAAGCGTGGAGCAAATCTCATGAACGCGGTCATGTAAAGTTAGCCCGAGCCGCTTCATCCCACTATGCCACAAAGATGCAAAGTACTCAAGCTAAAGACAACATAAGCATCAACGCCCACAAAACCATTGTGTTCTACTCGTGCAACCATCTATGCATAGACACGGCTCTGATACCACTGTAGGATAACGTAGCATAGAAAACAAAAAATTTCCTACCGCGAACACGCAATCCAAGCCAAGATGCAATCTAGAAGATGGTAGCAACGAGGGGATTATCGAGTCTCACCCTTGAAGAGATTCCAAAGCCTACAAGATGAGGCTCTTGTTGCTGCGGTAGACGATCACTTGCCGCTTGCAAAAGCGCGTAGAAGATCTTGATCACGGCGCCACGAACGGGCAGCACCTCCGTACTCGGTCACACGTTCGGTTGTTGATGAAGACGACGTCCACCTCCTCATTCCAGCGGGCAGCGGAAGTAGTAGCTCCTCTTGAATCCGACAACACGACGGCGTGGTGTCGGTGGCGGTGGAGAACTCCGGTGGAGCTTCGCTAAAGCACGCGGGAGCTATGGAGGAGAAGGGGGCGGCTAGGGTTTGGGAGGGGGTGGCCGGCCACTCAAGGGGGGCGGCCAGGTTGTGGTCTTGGGGTGGCCGGCCCCCTCCCCTTGGCCCCTCATTATATAGGTGGAAGCCCCAAGTGTTGGACTACAAGTCTCCGAATAAGACCCGAACCCAAAACCTTCCATGTGATAGGAAACCTACCTAAGGTGGGAATCCCACTTGAGGTGGGATTTCCCTTCCATGTGGGGGGGTGGCCGGCCCCATAGGGGGAGTCCACTTGGGACTCCTCCCCCTCTAGGGTTGGCCGGCCATGGAGGTGGAGTCCCTCCGGGACTCCACCTTCCTTGGTGGTTTCTTCCGAACTTTTCTAGAACCTTCTAGAACCTTCCATAGAACCTTCCGAATCATTTTCAAACACATAAAATGACATCCTATATATGAATCTTATTCTCCGGACCATTCCGGAACTCCTCGTGATGTCCGGGATCTCATCCGGGACTCCGAACAAATATTCGAACTCCATTCCATATTCAAGTTCTACCATTTCAACATCCAACTTTAAGTGTGTCACCCTACGGTTCGCGAACTATGCGGACATGGTTGAGTACTCACTCCGACCAATAACCAATAGCGGGATCTGGAGATCCATAATGGCTCCCACATATTCAACGATGACTTTAGTGATCGAATGAACCATTCACATACGATACCAATTCCCTTTGTCACGCGATATTTTACTTGTCCGAGGTTTGATCATCGGTATCACACTCTACCTTGTTCAACCTCGTCTCCTGACAAGTACTCTTTACTCGTACCGTGGTATGTGGTCTCTTATGAACTTATTCATATGCTTGCAAGACATTTAGACGACATTCCACCGAGAGGGCCCAGAGTATATCTATCCGTCATCGGGATGGACAAATCCCACTGTTGATCCATATGCCTCAACTCATACTTTCCGGATACTTAATCCCACCTTTATAACCACCCATTTACGCAGTGGCGTTTGATGTAATCAAAGTACCTTTCCGGTATAAGTGATTTACATGATCTCATGGTCATAAGGACTAGGTAACTATGTAACGAAAGCTTATAGCAAATAACTTAATGACGTGATCTTATGCTACACTTAATTGGGTGTGTCCATTACATCATTCATATAATGATATAATCTTGTTATTAATAACATCCAATGTTTATGATTATGAAACTAATCATCTATTAATCAACAAGCTAGTTAAGAGGCTTACTAGGGACTCTTTGTTGTTTACATATCACACATGTATCAATGTTTCGGTTAATACAATTATAGCATGGTATATAAACATTTATCATAAACATAAAGATATATAATAACCACTTTTATTATTGCCTGTTGGGCATATCTCCAACACATAAGAGTACGAATCATAAAGTAGCTCAACATTTTGCATCAGGGCTGGGTGGTCCTGAGACTACCGGGACGCCCCTGATGATCTCCGGGTGTGCATCCTCTTCAACGCAAAGCTGTGTACTCGGTCCACGGCCTCCTTCTGTAGGCTGGATAATCTCAGGTGCAGGACCTTCGTCTATGAAAGGCTCGTCATCAGTACCATCCACAGGTGCATCAGGGCTGGGTGGTCTTGAGACTACCCGGACGCCCCTGATGATCTCCGGGCGTGCATCCACTTCAACGCAAAGCTGTGTACTCGGTCCACGGCCTCCTTCTGTAGGCTGGATAATCTCAGGTGCAGGACCTTCGTCTATGAAAGGCTCGTCATCAGTACCATCCACAGGTGCATCAAACTGAGATTCATCTTCAAATCTCCCATCAAACTGAGAGACCTCTTCAACTCTATGCTTCTGCAATTAGTACATCAACCGATTAGACAAACATCTAAGGGATGCAACCTGAACAAATGCCGTTTTACATATTTACCTTCTCATCTGGCACAACACATGTCCCAGAGCTGAAACCCGTTTCCTGAAGCAAGCGCTTTTTCTCTCCTTCCCGTCCATCCATCTGCAACAAGTTAAATTTGAGTACAGAACCTTGCACAACAATGCAAACTATTGATTGAAACAGCGGCAACATCAATATAAATAATTAACTACATATGCCAGCACACATACAGTGTGAGCAAGATCTGCTTCTCCTGCTAAAGGATCATTATATGGTTCACCATGCTAAACCCGCCTAACATATGTGCGGTCCATCCCAAAAATATGTAAATGATCTGCCACTACATGGTGAGGCCTCTTCTCACCATTCATACATGTGCAGCGCGGGCAATACACGTCCAGGTTGTGACCTTCATGAGCTCTAATAAACCCCATAAAGGGTTGAACACCATTTATATATGAAGGGGAACATAAGTGTCCATGCAGTATCCAAGTTCTGTCCATCTGTTTAATTATGAGATACAGTGGTTGGTGATTAATTTAAGGCGAAGTAGGAAATGTATATCCATCGAGTACAAAACTATACTACATGATTATGCATTTCAGCAATCATGTCGAGTACAAAACAAAAAATGCCCATCGACATTTTAGCAAACAGATCGTGTACAAAACTCTGCCATGGCATTTCAGCAAATTAACGGATCGAGTGCAGAACTGACTCTATATGCCCACGCAAATGAACAAATTGATCGATGACAAATCGAGCGGAAAACTATAAAGTGCCAATTAGTTCGAGCATACTGACGATTTTTTTAGCAGCATCAAGAAAATATAAATCGTTAGGCCGTCTTGCCCGATACATGATTGAGCTAGAGATAGCAGCCCTACCGTGGATCAACTTGACCGCCGGTGCGTCTCGAGAAGAACGACGGGGAGGGGAAGCTTCTTCTTCGCACGGACGGGACGGGGAGGGGAAGCTCTTCGCACGGACGGGGATAAGTTGTGTAGGGGTGGGTGGGGGGTCATGCGGCCGGGCCGCCGGGGTGATAATTAAGGTCGGTAGGTGGCGTTTAATGGAGTTGCGTGTGTAATTTGCCGTGCACAAGGTTGAGGAATAGGCGGTTCCCTTTGCCGCGCGCACAATTCAAACTATCCCACCCATGTAGTTTAAATTCGCCATATTTTCGTTAAATCGACATAAAGTCATGTGAGTGGGGGAAAATTAGCAAAGTTGCTTGAAAAATAGTAAAACTCTGGAATTATCCTTTAAATATGCTCTACTTCGTGTGAAAATCGGGGTGTGGAAGCATGTTGAGCTGTTTTATTTGTACTTTCTTCATTAAAACTCCCATTTTATGCACTTTGGATGGAAAGAAATCATTTGTACATAAATTTTGACAACGCCATTTGCAAACACTAATTTTTTTACATGCCAAGATGCACCCATCCACCAAATATATATGGGGCAAAAGTTTATCACAATCTAGCAGATATGTATAATTAGTGAGGGACCCCTTTTGATTTTGTGCAATTTCCACTAATTAGGTAGAGAGAAGGGGTTAATTAATTAGGCCATGTTAGGGGTTATGTGTTTTAGATTAGGTTGTGTGGATTCAAATACAACTTCTTTATTTGTGTGCTATGATTAATCAAAACTAGATCGATCGACTACGCACACATTATTAGAGGCGCATGCCTTTGCGCACAAAGTGCATGTGTGTGTTGTTGGCCACCAACGAGAGAGAGAGAGAGAGAGATAGAGAGAGCTACATACGAGAGAGCGATTGAAATCCCCAAATTAAACACATATATATGCATGGCACATTTAATTTAATTAGAGGACCGCGAGGCACCCCTGGCCTGCTTGATGCACAATTAAGTGTCATTGGCCTATATATAGGGTTTAATTAGGGTTTAGGGTTTAGGGTTAGAGGTTAGGGTTTAGGGTCTAGGGTTTAGGGTTTAATGTTTATGGTTTTTAGGGTTTAGGGATTAGGGATTAGGGTTTATTTAGGGTTTAAGGTTTAGGGATCATCGATCGAGTGCGCACACACATTATTAGAGGCACACGCGCCTTTGCGCATAAAGTGCATGCGTATATGTGTGTGTTTTTTGGCCACCAACGATATATAGATGATCGAGAGAGAGAGAGAGATTGAAATCCCCAAGAATATGTTCAAATATATATTAAAATATATGCACGAATGCATGCATGGTAGGCCATGCATGCACACTAATTATATATATATTATGAGGAAACTTAATCAAATGTGTTTTCATTCGAGAGAACTTGTCAAAATTCAAGTTAATTAATTTATCATCGATAATTATATAATTAATTAATGAATCTCAGGGAGATGTTATACAACATATGATCGATATAGGCCATGTATATATTAATTGGTGTTAATCTACCATTTAATTTGCTAGCTAGCTGCTATATATAGAGCATGTTTTTATTAGATCGGGTTATAGCTAGTATAGTTTAGGGTTATGTGTTTTAATTAACTAGGGTTTGATTAGGGTTAGTTATATATATATATGGTTTAGGGCTAATGCACATTTAATTTAACTAGAGGACCGCGAGGCACCCCTGGCCTGCTTGATGCACAATTAAGTGTCGTTGGCCTATATATAGGGTTTAATTAGGGTTTAGGGTTAGCTAGGGTTTAGGGTTAGGGTTAGGGTTTAGGGTCTAGGGTTTAGGGTTTAGTGTTTAGGGTGTTTAGGGTTTAGGGATTAGAGTTTAGGGTGTTTAGGGTCTAGGGTTTAGGGTTTAGTGTTTAGGGTGTTTAGGGTTTAGGGTTTAGTGTTTAGGGTGTTTAGGGTCTAGGGTTTAGGGTTTAGTGTTTAGGGTGTTTAGGGTCTAGGGTTTAGTGTTTAGGGTGTTTAGGGTTTAGGGGATTAGGGATTAGGGTTTTAGGGTTGTTTAAGGTTTAGGGATCATCGATCGAGTGCGCACACACATTATTAGAGGCACCCGCGCCTTTGCACATAAAGTGCATGCGTATATATTTGTGTTTTTTGGCTACCAACAACGATATATAGATGATCGAGAGAGAGATTGAAATACCCAAGAATATGTTCAAATATATATTAAAATATATGCACGAATGCATGGTAGGCCATGCATGCACACTAATTATATATATATATATATATATTATGAGGCAACTTGATCAAATGTGTTTTCATACGAGAGAACTTGTCAAAATTCAAGTTAATTAATTTATCATCGATAATTATATAATTAATTAATGAATCACAGGGAGATCGATAATTAATTTAGGGTTTTAGGGTTGTTTAAGGTTTAGGGATCATCGATCGAGTGCGCACACACATTATTAGAGGCACCCGCGCCTTTACGCATAAAGTGCATGCGTATATATGTGTGTTTTTTTGGCCACCAACGATATATAGATGATCGAGAGAGAGATTGAAATCCCCAAGAATATGTTCAAATATACATTAAAATATATGCACGAATGCATGGTAGGCCATGCATGCACACTAAAATTATATATATATTATGAGGCAACTTAATCAAATGTGTTTTCATTCGAGAGAACTTGTCAAAATTCAAGTTAATTAATTTATCACGATAATTATATAATTAATTAATGAATCTGAGGGATATGTTATACAACATGATCGATATAGGCCATGTATATTTTAATTGGTGTTAATCTACGGTTTGCTAGCTAGCTGCTATATATAGAGCATGTTTTTATTAGATCGGGTTATATCTAGTATAGTTTAGGGTTATGTGTTTTAATTAAGTAGGGTTGATTAGCTAGGGTTAGTTACATATATATGGTTTAGGGTTAATGCATGGCACATTTAATTTAATTAGAGGACCGCGAGGCACCCCTGGCCTGCTCGATGCACAATTAAGTGTCGTTGGCCTATACATAGGGTTTAATTAGGGTTTAGGGTTAGCTAGGGTAGAGGGTTAGGGTTAGGGTTTAGGGTCTAGGGTTTAGGGTTTAGTGTCTAGGGTGTTTAGGGTTTAGGGATTTTGGGTTTTAGGGTTGTTTAAGGTTTAGGGATCATCGATCGAGTGCAAACACACATTATTAGAGGCACCCGCGCCTTTACGCATAAAGTGCATGCGTATATATGTGTGTTTTTGGGGCCACCACCGATATATAGATGATCGAGAGAGAGAGATTGAAATCCCCAAGAATATGTTCAAATATACATTAAAATATATGCACGAATGCATTGTAGGCCATGCATGCACACTAATTATATATATATTATGAGGCAACTTAATCAAATGTGTTTTCATTCGAGAGAACTTGTCAAAATTCAAGTTAATTAATTTATCACGATAATTATATAATTAATTAATGAATCTCAGGGATATGTTATACAACATGATCGATATAGGCCATGTATATTTTAATTGGTGTTAATCTACGGTTTGCTAGCTAGCTGCTATATATAGAGCATGTTTTTATTAGATTGGGTTATAGCTAGCTAGTATAGTTTAGGGTTATGTGTTTTAATTAAGTAGGGTTGATTAGCTAGGGTTAGTTACATATATATGGTTTAGGGTTAATGCATGGCACATTTAATTTAACTAGAGGACCGCGAGGCACCCCTGGCCTGCTTGATGCACAATTAAGTGTCGTTGGCCTATATATAGGGTTTAATTAGGGTTTAGGGTTAGCTAGGGTTTAGGGTTAGGGTTAGGGTTTAGGGTCTAGGGTTTAGTGTTTAGGGTGTTTAGGGTTTAGGGATTATTTAGGGTGTTTAGGGTCTAGGGTTTAGGGTTTAGTGTTTAGGGTGTTTAGGGTTTAGGGTTTAGTGTTTAGGGTGTTTAGGGTCTAGGGTTTAGGGTTTAGTGTTTAGGGTGTTTAGGGTCTAGGGTTTAGTGTTTAGGGTGTTTAGGGTTTAGGGGATTAGGGATTAGGGTTTTAGGGTTGTTTGGTTTAGGGATCATCGATCGAGTGCGCACACACATTATTAGAGGCACACCCGCGCCTTTGCGCATAAAGTGCATGCGTATATATGTGTGTTTTTGGCCACCAACAACGATATATAGATGATCGAGAGAGAGAGATTGAAATCCCCAAGAATATGTTCAAATATATATTAAAATATATGCACGAATGCATGGTAGGCCATGCATGCACACTAATTATATATATATATATATTATGAGGCAACTTGATCAAATGTGTTTTCATACGAGAGAACTTGTCAAAATTCAAGTTAATTAATTTATCATCGATAATTATATAATTAATTAATGAATCACAGGGAGATCGATAATTAATTTAGGGTTTTAGGGTTGTTTAAGGTTTAGGGATCATCGATCGAGTGCACACACACATTATTAGAGGCACCCGCGCCTTTACGCATAAAGCAGTGCATGCGTATATATGTGTGTTTTTTTGCCACCAACGATATATAGATGATCGAGAGAGAGATATTGAAATCCCCAAGAATATGTTCAAATATACATTAAAATATATGCACGAATGCATGGTAGGCCATGCATGCACACTAAAATTATATATATATTATGAGGCAACTTAATCAAATGTGTTTTCATTCGAGAGAACTTGTCAAAATTCAAGTTAATTAATTTATCACGATAATTATATAATTAATTAATGAATCTGAGGGATATGTTATACAACATGATCGATATAGGCCATGTATATTTTAATTGGTGTTAATCTACGGTTTGCTAGCTAGCTGCTATATATAGAGCATGTTTTTATTAGATCGGGTTATATCTAGTATAGTTTAGGGTTATGTGTTTTAATTAAGTAGGGTTGATTAGCTAGGGTTAGTTACATATATATGGTTTAGGGTTAATGCATGGCACATTTAATTTAATTAGAGGACCGCGAGGCACCCCTGGCCTGCTCGATGCACAATTAAGTGTCGTTGGCCTATACATAGGGTTTAATTAGGGTTTAGGGTTAGCTAGGGTAGAGGGTTAGGGTTAGGGTTTAGGGTCTAGGGTTTAGGGTTTAGTGTCTAGGGTGTTTAGGGTTTAGGGATTTTGGGTTTTAGGGTTGTTTAAGGTTTAGGGATCATCGATCGAGTGCGCACACATTATTAGAGGCACCCGCGCCTTTACGCATAAAGTGCATGCGTATATATGTGTGTTTTTGGGCCACCAACGATATATAGATGATCGAGAGAGAGAGATTGAAATCCCCAAGAATATGTTCAAATATACATTAAAATATATGCACGAATGCATTGTAGGCCATGCATGCACACTAATTATATATATATTATGAGGCAACTTAATCAAATGTGTTTTCATTCGAGAGAACTTGTCAAAATTCAAGTTAATTAATTTATCACGATAATTATATAATTAATTAATGAATCTCAGGGATATGTTATACAACATGATCGATATAGGCCATGTATATTTTAATTGGTGTTAATCTACGGTTTGCTAGCTAGCTGCTATATATAGAGCATGCTTTTATTAGATCGGGTTATAGCTAGCTAGTATAGTTTAGGGTTATGTGTTTTAATTAAGTAGGGTTGATTAGCAAGGGTTAGTTACATATATATGGTTTAGGGTTAATGCATGGCACATTTAATTTAATTAGAGGACCGCGAGGCACCCCTGGCCTGCTCGATGCACAATTAAGTGTCGTTGGCCTATACATAGGGTTTAATTAGGGTTAGCTAGTTGATCTCTACATTGCGTAATACATGTTTGAATAGTTAATTGTTGTAACTATGTTTGCAATGTTACCAGAATGTAGTTTTAATGAAGCAGTCATCATTAGAAGTTGATACGTCCATTTTGCATCACTATTTTATATCATAATTTGCTGTTATTCATTGATATATTTCATATTTAGAGATGATACTTATGTTATTTCACCTATTTTGCATGTTTCATGATTATTGGAGAATTATTCACCGGAGTCAGGATTCTGCTGGAAAAAGCACCGTCAGGACACCATATTTCGGAAGATCAACAATTGACGGAAATTATATGAAAAATCCTATTTTTCCAGAGGACGAAGGGAGCCAGAAGGAGGAGCCGAGGAGGGCCGCCATGGCCCCCATAGGCCGGCGCGGGCCCAGGCCGCGCCGCCATGTGGGAAGGGGGCCCACAGCTCTGGCCTCCTCTCCTTCGCGTACATCTTCGTCCCGAAAACCTAAGGCACGGGGAGTTACGGAGAATTGACAGAGCCGCCTCTGCGGGGCGGAAAGACAACAGAGAGAAAAGAGCTCTCCGGCGGGCAGGAATCCGCCGGGGAAATTCCCTCCCGGAGGGGGAAATCGACGCCATCGCCATCGTCATCGAGCTGGACATCATTGGGATCATCATCATCATCTCCACCATCTACACCGCCATCTCCACCGCTGCATCTCGTCACCGCTGTAACATCTAGGGTTGAATCTTGATTGTTTGATAGGGGAAACTCTCCCGGTGTTGATTACTACTTGTTATTGATGCTATTGAGTGAAACCATTGAACCAAGGTTTATGTTCAGATTGTTATTCATCATCATATCACCTCTGATTATGTTCCATATGATGTCTCGTGAGTAGTTCGTTTAGTTCTTGAGGACATGGGTGATACGCGTAGATGCACACGTCCGTTGGGAACCCCAAGTGGAAGGTATGATGCGTATAGAAGCAAGTTTCCCTCAGTATGAAACCAAGGTTTAATCGAACCAGTAGGAGCCAAGAAGCACGTTGAAGGTTGATGGTCGCGAAATGTGATGCGGCGCAACACCAGGGATTCCGCGCCAACGTGGAATCTGCACAACAAAACCAAAGTACTTTGCCCCAACGAAACAGTGAGGTTGTCAATCTCACCGGCTTGCTGTAACAAAGGATTAAACGTATCGAGTGGAAGATGTTTGCAAGAAAACAGTAAAACACAATTGCAGTAGATTGTATGCTATGTAAAGAATAGGACCGGGGTCCACAGTTCACTAGAGGTGTCTCTCCCATAAGATAAAAGCATGTTGGGTGAACAAATTACAGTCGGGCAATTGACAAATAGAGAAAGGCATAACAATGCATATACATGATATGATAAATATAGTGAGATTTAATTGGGCATTACGACAAAGTACATAGACCGCCATCCAACTGCATCTATGCCTAAAAAGTCCACCTTCAGGTTATCATCCGAACCCCATTCAGTATTAAGTTGCTAAGCAACAGACAATTGCATTAAGTATGGTGCGTAATGTAATCAACAACTACATCCTTAGACATAGAATCAATGT
Source organism: Lolium multiflorum (assembly GCA_030979885.1). Taxonomy (NCBI): domain Eukaryota; kingdom Viridiplantae; phylum Streptophyta; class Magnoliopsida; order Poales; family Poaceae; genus Lolium; species Lolium multiflorum. The sequence goes on along the minus strand of CM061753.1, from coordinate 151,629,469 downwards.
TTTATCCCTAGTGGCAACAGCACATCCACAACCTTAGAACTTTCTGTCACTGTCCCAGATTTAATGGAGGCATGAACCCACTATCGAGCATAAATACTCCCTCTTGGAGTTAAGAGTACAAACTTGGCCAGAGCCTCTACTAATAACGCAGAGCATGCAAGATCATAAACAACACATAAACAATAGATTGATAATCACCATAATCATAGTACTCTCTATCCATCGGATCCCGACAAACACAACATATAGTATTACATATAGATGATCTTGATCATGTTAGGCAGCTCACAAGATCCAACAATGAAGCACAACAAGGAGAAGACGACCATCTAGCTACTGCTATGGACCCATGGTCCAGGGGTGAACTACTCACTCATCACTCCGGAGGCGATCATGGCGATGAAGAGTCCTCCGGGAGATGGATCCCCTCTCCGGCAGGGTGCCGGAGGCGATCTCCTGAATCCCCCGAGATGGGATTCGCGGCGGCGTCTGGAAGGTTTTCCGTATCGTGGCTCTCGGTAGGGGTTTCGCGACGGAGACTTTAAGTAGGCGGAAGGTCAACGCGGGGGGCCACACGAGGGGCCCAGGGGGTAGGCCGGCGCGGCCAGGGCTTGGGCCGCGCCGCCCTAGCCCCTGGCTGCCTCGTGGCCCCACTTCGTTATCTCTTCGGTCTTCCGGAAGCTTCGTGCAAAAATAGGACCCTGGGCGAAAGTTTCGTCCAATTCCGAGAATATTTCCTTACTAGGATTTCTGAAACCAAAAACAGCAAAAAAGCAATGGCTCTTCGGCATCTCGTTAATAGGTTAGTTCCGAAAATGCATAAATATGACATATAATGTGCATAAAACATGTAGGTATCATCAATAAAGTAGCATGGAACATAAGAAATTATCGATACGTTGGAGACGTATCAGCATCCCCAAGCTTAGTTCTGCTCGTCCCGAGCAGGTAAAACGATAACAAAGATAATTTCTGAAGTGACATGCCATCATAATCTTGATCATACTATTTGTAAACATATGTAATGAATGCAGCGATCAAAGCAAAGGTAATGACATGAGTAAACAAGTGAAACATATGACAAAGACTTTTCATGAATAGTACTTCAAGACAAGCATCAATAAGTCTTGCATAAGAGTTAACTCATAAAGCAATAAATCAAAGTAAAGGTGTTGAAGCAACACAAAGGAAGATTAAGTTTCAGCGGTTGCTTTCAACTTATAACATGTATATCTCATGGATATTGTCAACATAAAGTAATATAACAAGTGCAATATGCAAGTATGTAGGAATCAATGCACAGTTCACACAAGTGTTTGCTTCTTAAGGTGGAAGGAGATAGGTAAACTGACTCAACAATAAAAGTAAAAGAATGGTCCTTCAAAGAGGAAAGCATCGATTGCTGTATTTGTGCTAGAGCTTTTATTTTGGAAACATGAAACAATTTTGTCAACGGTAGTAATAAAGCATATGAGTTATGTAAATTATATCTTACAAGTTGCAAGCCTCATGCATAGTATACTAATAGTGTCCGCACCTCGTCCTACTTAGCTTGGACTACCGGGTCTTTGCATGCCATGTTTCAACCAAGTGTCACAAAGGGGTACCTCCATGCCGCCTGTACAAAGGTCTAAGGAGAAAGCTCGCATTTCGGATTTCTCGCTTTTGATTATTCTCAACTTAGACATCCATACCGGGACAACATGGACAACAGATAATGGACTCCTCTTAAATGCATAAGCATGTAGCAATGATTATTATTCTCATATGAGATTGAGGATATATGTCCAAAACTGAAACTTCAACCATGGTTCATGGCTTTAGTTAGCGGCCCAATGTTCTTCTCTAACAATTTTGCATGCTCCAACCACTAAAATGATAGATCCTTCAGACAAGACGGACATGCATAGCAACTCACATGATATTCAACAATAGTTGATGGCGTTCCCCAGAAACATGGTTATCGCACAACAAGCAACTTAATAAAAGATAAAGTGCATAAGTACATATTCAATACTACGATAGTTTTTAAGGCTATTTTGTCCCATGAGCTATATATTGCAAAGGTGGATGATGGAATTTTAAAGGTAGCACTCAAGCAATTTACTTTGGAATGGCGGAGAAATACCATGTAGTAGGTAGGTATGGTGGACACAAATGGCATAGTAGTTGGCTCAAGGATTTTGGATGCATGAGAAGTATTCCCTCTCGATACAAGGTTTAGGCTAGCAAGATTATTTGAAGCAAACTCAAGGATGGACAAGTGCAGCAAAACTCACATAAAAGACATATTGTAAACATTATAAGACTCTACACCGTCTTCCTTGTTGTTCAAAACTCAATACTAGATATTATCTAGACCTTAGAGAAACCAAATATGCAAATCAAATTTTAGCAAGCTCTATGTATTTCTTCATTAATGGGTGCAAAGCATATGATGCAAGAGCTTAAACATGAGCACAACAATTGCCAAGTATCACATTATCCAAGACATTTTAGAATTACTACATGTAGCATTTTCCAATTCCAACCATATAACAATTTAACGAAGAAGAAACTTCGCCTTGAACATTATGAGTAAAGCCTAAGGACACATGTGTCCATATGCAACAGCGGAGCGTGTCTCTCTCCCACAAAGTGAATGCTAGGATCCATTTTATTCAAACAAAAACAAAAACAAAAACAAACCGACGCTCCAAGTAAAGAACACAAGATGTGATTGAATAAAAATATAGTTTCAGGGGAGGAACCTGATGATGTTGTCGATGAAGAAGGGGATGCCTTGGGCATCCCCAAGCTTAGATGCTTGAGTCTTCTTAAAATATGCAGGGGTGAACCACGGGGCATCCCCAAGCTTAGAGCTTTCACTCCTCTTGATCATAGTATATCATTCTCCTCTCTTGACCCTTGAAAACTTCCTTCACACCAAACTTCAAGCAAACTCATTAGAGGGTTAGTGCACAATTAATAATTCACACATTCAGAGGTGACACAATCATTATTTTCACTTCTGGACATTGCATAATGCTACTGGACATTAATGGATCAAAGAAATGAATCCAACATAGCAAAAGAGGCAATGCGAAATAAAAGGCAGAATCTGTCAAAAACAGAACAGTCCGTAAAGACGAATTTAAAGCTGGCACCAGACTTGCTCAAATGGAAAAACTCAAAACTAATGAAAGTTGCGTACATATCTGAGGATCACGCTCGTAAATTGGCAGATTTTTTCGAATTTTCTACAGAGAACTGTGCCCAGATTCGTGACAGACAGCAATGCTGTTTCTGCGCAGCGATCCCAAATATAACATCAACTTTGACATAGAAACTTTACTTGGCACAAAAACATGATAAGGAGAGGTTGCTACAGTAGTAAACAACTTCCAAGACTCAACAAAACAAAAAATTGCTGTAGGTAAAAACATGGGTTGTCTCCCATAACGCCTTTCAGCTAGGCGCAGAAAGTGCAAATCAAGTAACATCGAGAGTAGAAGCATCAACATTATTATTTTTCATGCAAACACAACTTGTTGCAGAGGGTACTTTAGGTGCTCCATTATCTAAATTTTCTATGGTGGTGCTAGGGGTTTTAGCAATTTTAGGCCTATAGTAATTCTTTTGTTTAGGCACTTTAGAGGCGTACATGAATTTTTGCTCTTTCCCCACATAAGCTTTCTCATTATACTTGAGAGAAGAAAAGGTTGAACCCAAGGTTCCCATAGCCTTTTCAAGTTCATCAATCCTATTGGTTTGATTATCATGGACAACACAAGTTCCTAGGACACTAATTTTTTCATCAATTCCTCCTAAGGATTTATCAAGTTCATAAGTTTTGTCAAATAACATTCCCAATTTAGTTTCAACACTTGGAAAATTTTTCTCTATGGTTTCCAATTTTTTCATAACATCTTCAAGAGAGATTTCAATTTTAACTTCATTAATAGGTGGTATTCCAACTAGACTCTCAATGATGCAACTAGCTTCTAAAGCGGGAGTACCTAGGAAATTGCCTCCCGAAAGAGTATCAAGAACATACCTATTCCAACTAGATAAACCAACATAAAAGTTCCTAAGAAGGATAGTGGTGGAGTGTTTCTTGATGCACCTTTGATGAGCATTACTAATTCTATACCAAGCATCTTTAAAACTTTCTCCACCTTGTTGCTTAAAAGAACGAACTTCAACTTCAGGATTACTCATTTTAGTAGCAGTAAAATAAAACAAACTAGATAAAGTAAATGCAAGTAACTAATTTTTTGTGTTTTTTGATATAGAGAGCAAGACAGTAAATAAAGTAAAACTAGCAACTAATTTTTTTGTATTTTGATTTAGTGCAGCAAACAAAGTAGTAAATAAAATAAAGCAAGACAAAAACAAAGTAAAGGGATTGAGAAGTGGAGACTCCCCTTGCAGCGTGTCTTGATCTCCCCGGCAACGGCGCCAGAAATTTAGCTTGATACGCGTAGATGCACACGTCCGTTGGGAACCCCAAGTGGAAGGTATGATGCGTATAGAAGCAAGTTTCCCTCAGTATGAAACCAAGGTTTAATCGAACCAGTAGGAGCCAAGAAGCACATTGAAGGTTGATGGTCGCGAAATGTGATGCGGCGCAACACCAGGGATTCCGCGCCAACGTGGAATCTGCACAACAAAACCAAAGTACTTTGCCCCAACGAAACAGTGAGGTTGTCAATCTCACCGGCTTGCTGTAACAAAGGATTAAACGTATCGAGTGGAAGATGTTTGCAAGAAAACAGTAAAACACAATTGCAGTAGATTGTATGCTATGTAAAGAATAGGACCGGGGTCCACAGTTCACTAGAGGTGTCTCTCCCATAAGATAAAAGCATGTTGGGTGAACAAATTACAGTCGGGCAATTGACAAATAGAGAAAGGCATAACAATGCATATACATGATATGATAAATATAGTGAGATTTAATTGGGCATTACGACAAAGTACATAGACCGCCATCCAACTGCATCTATGCCTAAAAAGTCCACCTTCAGGTTATCATCCGAACCCCATTCAGTATTAAGTTGCTAAGCAACAGACAATTGCATTAAGTATGGTGCGTAATGTAATCAACAACTACATCCTTAGACATAGAATCAATGTTTTATCCCTAGTGGCAACAGCACATCCACAACCTTAGAACTTTCTGTCACTGTCCCAGATTTAATGGAGGCATGAACCCACTATCGAGCATAAATACTCCCTCTTGGAGTTAAGAGTACAAACTTGGCCAGAGCCTCTACTAATAACGGAGAGCATGCAAGATAATAAACAACACATAAACAATAGATTGATAATCACCATAATCATAGTACTCTCTATCCATCGGATCCCGACAAACACAACATATAGTATTACATATAGATGATCTTGATCATGTTAGGCAGCTCACAAGATCCAACAATGAAGCACAACAAGGAGAAGACGACCATCTAGCTACTGCTATGGACCCATGGTCCAGGGGTGAACTACTCACTCATCACTCCGGAGGCGATCATGGCGATGAAGAGTCCTCCGGAGATGGATCCCCTCTCCGGCAGGTGCCGGAGGCGATCTCCCGAATCCCGAGATGGGATTTGCGGCGGCGGCGTCTCTGGAAGGTTTTCCGTATCGTGGCTCTCGGTACGGGGGTTTCGCGACGGAGACTTTAAGTAGGCGGAAGGTCAACGCGGGGGCCACACGAGGGCCCAGGTAGGCCGGCGCGCCGGGCCCGGGCCGCGCCGCCCTAGCCCCTGGCTGCCTCGTGGCCCCACTTCGTTATCTCTTCGGTCTTCTGTAAGCTTCGTGCAAAAATAGGACCCTGGGCGAAAGTTTCGTCCAATTCCGAGAATATTTCCTTACTAGGATTTCTGAAACCAAAACAGCAGAAAACAGAATGGCTCTTCGGCATCTCGTTAATAGGTTAGTTCCGAAAATGCATAAATATGACATATAATGTGCATAAAACATGTAGGTATCATCAATAAAGTAGCATGGAACATAAGAAATTATCGATACGTTGGAGACGTATCATGGGTGAAGTCTAAATGTTAGTAGTGAACTATGTTGAGTAATATTTAATGGTTTGATATTTAAGTTGTGGTGTTATTCTTCTAGTGGTGTCATGTGAACGTCGACTACATGATACTTCACCTTTATGGGCCTAGGGGAGTACATCTTGTATTCGTTTGCTAATTGCGGGGTTGCCGGAGTGACAGAAACCTAAACCCCCGTTAGTATATCGATGCAGGAGGGATAGCAGGATCTCAGAGTTTAAGGCTATGGTTAGATTTATCTTAATTACTTTCTTGTATTTGCGGATGCTTGCAAGGGGTATAATCACAAGTATGTATTAGTCCTAGGAAGGGCGGTGCATTAGCATAGGTTCACCCACACAACACTTATCAAAACAATGAAGATTAATCAACTATATGAAGCGAAAGCACTAGACCAAAATCCCCGTGTGTCCTCAAGAACGTTTGGTCATTATAAGTAAACAAACCGGCTTGTCCTTTGTGCTAAAAAGGATTGGGCCAGTTGCTGCAATTATTTCTCTCGCATTTTACTTACTCGTACTTTATTTATTTGCTATATCAAAACCCCCTGAATACTTGTCTGTGAGCATTTACAGTGAATCCTTCATCGAAACTGCTTGTCAACACCTTCTGCTCCTCATTGGGTTCGACACTCTTATTTATCGAAAGTACTACGATACACCCCCTATACTTGTGGGTCATCAAAACTATTTTCTGGCGCCGTTGCCGGGGAGTGAAGCGCTATTGGTAAGTGGAATTGGTAAGGAAACTTTTACTGTACGTGCTGATTTTGTTTCTGCTTGCTGCTATAAGTCATTATGGAGAGATCCTCCCTTGAATTTCTATTTGGGAAATCTACTACTACTACAACGGTAGTGGATGAGGCGCCAGGTGAGGAAGTAATACCATATAAAATACCTATGAAAATTATTGAACGTGTTGTGGATAACCGCTATGAAGGGGATGGAACTGTTCATCCTGGAGATCATTTACTGTTTTTACATGAATTATGCGGGTTATTCAAGTGTGCAGGTATTTCAATGGATGAAGTTAGGAAGAAATTATTTGTTATGTCGCTATCTGGTAAAGCGGCGCATTGGTATAAACTGCTGAAGGATGGGCGTTCTCTTGATTGGAAGGATATTGTGCCTTTATTTTATTCCAAATTCTATCCTCCAAGTGAAATTCACAAAGACCGCAACCGTATATATAATTTCTGGCCTCATGATGGAGAGAGTATTGCCCAAGCGTGGGGGAGATTGAAGTGTTTAATGCTCAAATGCCCCATTCATGAGCTTCCTGGTAATATTATCATTGATAATTTCTATGCAAGACTTTCTTTTCAAGATAAAACCTTGCTGGATACTGCTTGTTCTGGATCATTCACACGCAATAAAGAAGAGTTTAAATGGGACCTTCTTGATCGAATCCAAGAGAATACTGAAGGATAGGAGAATGACAAAGGTAGAGTGTCAGGTATAAATTATGATTATGAATGCATTGAAACTTTCATGGATACTGATGAATATCGTAATATAAGTGCTACATATGGTCTTGACTCTCAAGTTGTTGCAAATATTTATAAAGCCTTTGCTTCTCATTTTGAATTGCCTAGGAAGAATTTTGATAAGTATCATGAACCTTATAAAGATAAAACTGATTCACCTAAAGGTAAATGTATTGAAATTAAAACTGTTGATCATGTTCTTCCTGAAGCTTATATTGAAAAAACTCCTTTCCCTGCTAAAATGAAGGAGTATTTTGTTATAACTAGTGTAGTTAATAAAAGTGCAAAGAAACCTATAGAACCTGAAGAACAAATAAAGGTTGAACCTGATGTTGCAATAGTTAAAGACCTTGTGACTGAAAATGTGGAAGATGGTCATATTATTTTCTGTGAAGATGCTTCTAATATTGTTTCGCATCCTAATAAGTATAGGAAAGCCAGTGTTCCTGTGCTCTCTGTTGGTGATCATTGCTATTATGGTTTATGCGATATTGGTGCAAGTATTAGTGACATTCCTTATGAGCTCTACACGGAAATCATGCATGAAATTGGTTCTTGTGAACTTGAAGATATTGATGTGGTTATTCGACTAGCTAATAGAGAAACTATCTCTCCCATTGGTATTGTTCGAGATGTGGAAGTTCTATGTGGTAAGATTAAATATCCTGCTGACTTTTTGGTACTTGGTTCTGCTGCTAGTAAGTCTTGTCCTATTATTTTTGGTAGACCTTTTCTGAATACTTGTGGAGCTATTATAGATTGCAAGAAAGAGAAAATTGTTACTAAATTTGCTGGTGAATCTTATGAGTTTAACTTCTCTAAATTTGCCAAAACTCCTTATAAAGCTGATTTGCCTAATGATGATTTTAGAGTTGAACAGTGTGCATCTATTGCTCTTGCTCCTAATAATCCTTTGCAGCAACATTTGGAGAATAGTGAGAGTGAAGTTTTTAGGGAAGAAAGGGATGAGCTTGATGAAATTTTCCTTCGTCAACCTATTCTTAAACATGACTTACCGGTTGAAGATCTAGGTGTAACACCACCACCAAAGGAAGATCCTGTATTTGATTTGAAACCATTACCTGATAATCTTAAGTATGCTTATATTGATGATAAGAAAACATATCCTGTTATTATTAGTTCTAAGCTTTCAGATATTGAGGAAGAAAGGTTATTGGAAATATTGAAGAAACACCGAGGAGCTATTGACTATACTCTCGATGACTTGAAGGGGATTTCTCCCGCTATTTGCCAACATGCTATTAATATAGAAGATGGTGCAAAACCTGTTGTTGAACATCAGCGTCGTCTAATTCCCAAGATGAAGGATGTGGTAAGAAATGAGGTACTAAAACTTCTTGAAGCAGGTATTATATATCCTATTGCTGATAGTAGATGGGTTAGTCCTGTACATTGTGTTCCTAATAAGGGAGGAATAACTGTTGACGTGGGCATTACCCTTCGGGTAACCAATGTTGCTCTACCCTATACGGTCCAACTGGAGGCCCATGAAGGTACCCGATGGCAAGATGGGCCACTAGGACGGTGCGGCGGAAGATTGCTTGGAGTTCAAGACACGGAGGAAGCCGAACAAGGAAAGCTTGAAGATAGATCTATTGTAAACCTACTCGTACTCGATGAGATCTCTCGGGACCTGGCCACCTATATAAAGGCCAGGAGAGGGGCTATCGAGGGATACAATCAACCTTAGCAATACTAGCCAGCAGAAGCTTAGAACTAGGTTACCCTAGCAACTAGCATCTCGACGAGATCACAGCCGAACGATTCGGCACCCCATTGTAACCTGTTTTCATCATAATCAAAGAACAGACAGGCATGACATAAGGGTTTTACCTCATCGAGGGCCCCGAACCTGGGTAAATCGCTCTCCCCGCTTGTCTGTGTACCGATGTCTCGTGTCAGCTTGCAGGATTCCATCAACCCTAAGCCCCTATCGGAGGGCATTGCCGAGGAGCACCCTCGACAATTGGCGATGTCTGTGGGAAGCCTGTCGGCACAAGGCAGGGCATCGGCAGTACCAGTCGCATCTGCAGCGATCGTACTCGAGTCACCAACGCCTCCAAATCCAAAAGATTCGATTCGCTGCGGATCCTTCGAGTTCGTACCACACCTCAAGACGTCGCACTCGATTCCTGCGGAATCGTGTGACGACATGACCACCACCTTTGGAGGCGTCCACTTCATCGTCGACTCCGGAGGCTTTCTCCGTCTCCCTAGGACAGATACGTCCGGTTTGGGGCCCTCGGTTTCGGCAGAGGATACCTTGGCAGCAACCTTGGGAATTCCACCCAGGAGCACGCATGGAGGCAGCCGAGGAAGTTTCGATCCCGCGGCAGGGCGGAAGAAAAGGCGAAGGGAATTAAACCATGGAGAAGAAGAACGTGCAGCGCCTCACCCTCGCCAGTCCGAACGGGAACAGGAGGGCGTGCAATCGATCCATGGCCGCGCTCGTTCACCACACCTATCGGCCACGGAGCAACTCGATGCACCATGCTATCTCCACTCCTATATCGACCCAAAGGACGGCCGAGAGAAATCCAGTCACCTATTGAGGAACTGCCGACACTTCTTGGAGATTCGACAGTTCTGTGATGACCTCAGGAGTGAAGCTATATCAAGAGTTCACATGATGGAGAAGAGGGCGAGATCTTACAGCTATCGGGCAGAGCCGTACGTACCGGAGCCGTATGAACCAATGGAGAAGGATGAGTATGTACCAGCCGAGGTATTCCCAGAACCACGCGGGAAGGTCAGCATGATCCATAAAACCAGCTTTTCAAAAAGGGAAATCAAGAAATTCTCACGAGAAGTGAAGTACGCAGAAGTCGCTATGGTCGACACACCCGAATTCATCGACTGGTCAGAACAAAGTATCTCCTTCGACAGGACAGATCACCCGAAAGCTGTCCCTAGACCAGGCCATGCAGCTCTAGTCCTCGAGGCGCAGATCGGAGGGTTCAACATGAGCAAAGTATTCATGGACGGAGGAAGCGGCTTAAACCTACTATTCGCCAACACAATGAGAGCAATGGGTTTAACAGTCGATATGCTGAGAGAATCCGACACAGGATTCCACGGCATTATACCGACTCGACCCGCCTATTCCCTTGGAAAAACGTCATTGGATGTGGTCTTCGGCACGCCCACCAATTTCAGGAGAGAAAAGATCGAGTTCGAAGTTGTCGACTGGGAGTCTCAGTATCATGCCATCCTCGGCAGGCCGGCGTTTGCCAAGTTTATGGCCGTACCTCATTATGCATACCTAAAACTAAAGATGCCGGGCAACAACGGAACCCCAATAACCATTCACGGGAGTTTTGCTCGATCAGACACCTGTGACAGGGAGTTCCAGAAGATCGCCTCGAAATTCGGCGCTAAGGAGGAACTCAATGCGATCGACGCAGCTGTGGATCATACGCAGCCACCAGCCGACAACCGAAACGTAAGATCCGACGAGTTTGATGCTACAAAGGAAGCCAAGAAGCTGCAGGTGCATCCCACTGACCCGAAGAAAACGGTCAATATATCGGCTGACCTTACGGTCGCATAGGAAGGCGCGCTCATCGAGTTCCTCCGTGAGCGCTGGGAGATATTTGCATGGGAACCATCCGACATGCCAGGTATCCCCAGGGAACTCGCTGAGCACGCCCTTAATGTTGACCCGACAGCCAAACCAGTGCAGCAGTCGATGCGTCGATTCTCAGAACCCAAGAGGAGAGCAATTGGTGAGGAAATCAATCGACTTCGTAAAGCAGGATTCATCCGAGAGCTCAAGGAATCAGAATGGGTGGCTAACCCTGTCATGGTACCCAAGAAGGACACCACCGCTCTGCGTATGTGTATCGATTACACCGGCCTCAACAAACACTGTCCGAAAGACCACTTCCCGCTGCCTAGAATTGACCAGATAGTTGATTCCACAGCCGGATGCGACCGCCTCTCCTTTCTCGATGCCTACTCTGGGTATAATCAGATCAAATTGAAGAAGGAAGATCAGGAGCTAACCGCGTTCATCACCCCACACGGCGTTTTCTGCTACAACGTCATGACCTTCGGGTTGAAAAATGCGGGAGCAACGTACCAACGTTGCATGCAAGCTTGCCTTTGAGAGCAGATCGGGCGAAACATCGAGGTCTACATCGACGATATCGTGGTAAAAGCGAAGCACACTGCCACCCTCGTCGACGATTTGCGGGAGACCTTCGATAACCTAGACAGGTATAAGATCAAGTTAAACCCCAAAAAGTGCTTCTTCGGAGTACCAGGGGGGCAAGTACTAGGATACTTCATCTCGGCCAGGGGAATCGAAGCCAACCCTTTGAAAATCAAAGCTATTCTCGACATGGAGCCGCCAAAGAATCTGCATCAAGTGCAGCAGTTGGCAGGACGTTTAGCAGCACTCAGCAGGTTCATCGCCAAGCTAGGAGAAAAAGCTTTGCCTTTCTACAATTTGATGAAAAAATGAGAAAAATTCGAGTGGACAAAGGAGGCGCAGGAATCCTTCGACAATCTAAAGAAGATCTTGTCGACATCTCCAGTCCTTGTAACCCCCCGCGAGAAGGAAACGCTGCTCATGTACATAGCTGCGACAGCCCAAGTCTTCAGCAGCGTCTTGGTTGTCGAACGAGAAGAAGCAGGGAGAGTTCATGGCGTGCAGAGGCCCGTTTACTACCTCAGCGAAGTACTTACACCCGCAAGACAGAGGTACCCTCATCATCAGAAGCTGGCATATGCGGTATGGAGGTCAGCCCGCAAGCTACGACACTACTTCACAGAGCATCCGATTGTCGTTGTGAGCGAAGCGCCATTGAAAAATATAATGACCAACCCAGAGGCCACAGGTCGAGTGTCCCAATGGGCTATCGAGATAGCACCTCACGACATAACTTACGTCAACCGGACAGCTATAAAATCCCAAATCCTCCCAGACTTTGTGGCAGACTGGATTCAATCCCAGACACCGGCGGCACCCGACATGTCAGGATCATGGATAATGTATTTCGACGGGTCAAAACGAAGCACAGGCGCTGCGGCAGGAGTGGTGCTGATATCACCACAAGGAGATAAGATGAAGTACATACTACGTATGAACTTCCCTCTGCCGACAAACAATGAAGCAGAATACGAAGCACTGCTGCACGGAATGAAGATGGCAAAGGCGTGTGGGGCGACTCGCCTGGAAATCTACGGGGACTCAAACTTGGTGGTACAACAGTCGATGAATCTGTGCGACGCAGTTAGCGACAACATGATCGCCTATCGACAGCTGTATCAAAACATGGAAGCCAAGTTCGAGGGGTGTGAGCTCAAACATATCGGCAGAGCCAGCAACGAGGAAGCCGACACCTTAGCAAACATCGGCTCCATGTGTTCTCCCATCCCAGGCGGAGTATTTTACGAGGTAATCACTCAGCGATCAATAAAAGAGAAGGCGCCGGCACCTTTAAAACCATCGACTGAAGAAGCAGAGGCAAACCCACAGCAAGTTACTGACGAAGCTCCAGCTCTCCCAGCCGAACAAGTCCTCCTCCTTGAGCCATTATGGACTAAACCATTCCTGGCGTACCTGACAAGGCAGGAACTGCCGGCGGACCCAGTAGAAGCAAAACGAATCGTCAGGCGATCGAAAGCTTTCACCATAGTAAACGGTGAACTCTACAAGCGTAGCATTTCTGGTATCTTCCAAAGGTGCATTGCCATCGACGACGGAAGAGCACTGCTGCGCGAGATACACGAGGGAACTTGCGGGCATCATGCGGGAAGTAGGGCTCTCGTAGCAAAAGCCTTCAGGGCAGGATTCTACTGGCCAACGGCGGCATCGGACGCTCGAGATCTGGTCATGAAGTGCGACCCTTGCCAACGGTTTTCCCCAAAACCGCACGCCCCTGCAACAGACCTAATGACGATACCCTTGGCGTGGCCGTTCGCCCAATGGGGACTCGATCAAGTTGGGCCACTGCCGAGATCATCGCCTGGAGGACACACGTACTTATTAGTCGCAGTCGATAAATTCACAAAGTGGATCGAGGCAGTACCAGTACGAAACCAGAAGGCAAAAACAGCAGTCCAATTCTTCAAGGAAATAACATGTCGATTCGGCGTGCCTCACAGTATCGTCACAGATAACGGGACTAACTTCGACTCCAAAGAATTCCGAGAATTTTGTGATGACAGGGGAATAAAACTGAAATTCGCATCAGTGGCTCACCCGCAAACAAACGGTCAGGTGGAAAGGATCAACGGTCTAATAGGGGTCTCAAGAAACGCCTTACAGGCGCAGAGGGAGCTTGGGTCGAAGAGTTACCATCAGTACTTTGGAGTTTGCGTACCACGCCTAACAGGTCGACTCAGTACACCCCATTCTTTCTGGTACATGGAGCCGAAGCAGTCCTGCCAGCTGATGTTCGATTCGAAGCACCTCGAGTGACGGCATACACAGAACCCTCTTCCAACATCGCACTGCAAGATGCTGTAGACCTACTAGATGAAGCAAGAGACATTGCTTTAGCCAGAACCACGGTATATCAGCAGGCGCTGAGAAACTACCACAGCCGACGAATACGCAACCGATGCTTTAACGTTGGAGATATGGTACTTCGGCTGAAGCAAAAAAGACCCTCGAAACTCGAGTCTCCGTGGGAGGGACCTTACATCATCACCGAAGTGATACCAGGAGGAGCGTACAGGCTCAAAAACCTAACCTCGGGAAAAGATGTCGGAAATCCATGGAATGTCGCACACCTGCGACGGTTCTATACATAAGGAGCGATTGTTTTTTATTTTTATAGCCTTTAAGGTTGCTTTCCTTATGAATAAAGTTTTAATCAGGTTTTCTGCCTCCTTTCTTCAATTTAGGCCCCACCACCTGAACAGGTCGACTGCGGCCTCTACCTTCGGCTCTTACTCCCATCGGGAGCGTTGGCCCAGAAAAAACGCAGTGTCATTAATTAAATACTCTCAACGGGAGCTAAGATTAGTGACACACAAAAAGAAAACAACCAATCCAAGCCTCGAGAAAATACGCGAGTGCTGCAGTCGATGGTTACATTATCACAAAATAAGGCTCAAACCGGTGCACCGTGTGACGATGCCAAGCGTCTAATTCCCTCGACTAAGTCGATGGGTCTCGCTTTTACAAAACTTACACAAAGGCTTCGCAATAACATTGCATAATCCAACGAAGTCGTCAGGAGAGCAGGTTGAACTGATCACTCAGCCGCCCCCGACAAATAAAACATCAATCGAATTAACATAGCGTACAACGTACGCAATAAATTTATACAAAGTAATCTTATGCAGGAAATAAGGCAATTACATTCATAGTCGAGCTCCCCGGTCCCAATGGGCCTTCAGATCCTTCTCAAGACACGACTCCATTCGGGAAACAATGGTGTATGCAGGACCTCTAGCGGCATCATAATACTGGCCCAAGCTCCTCTCGGTGTTCGCTATGGCTCCCAAGTCTAGAGATGGATGACATGCCAATATTGAAGCAAAAGCAAGCTCCGCACCAGCTGTCGAATCCTTTCGGGAGACTTGAATCGGGTGAACAAGGCAGATAAAGTTTCGAGTGCTTGGTCCAGAGGAAACAAGGTGTTCCAAACCATCATGAGATGAGCATGAAACTTATCAAAATAATAATGCGCCTTCCCCACCCGATACTTAAACTTCGCCATGACAACAGCCTTCGGACGATGCAGCCACAAACCATGATTCGGGTGCGCAACGTCAGTCATTGCCTCAACCTCTTCATGGATCTTCTTGTTCTCCTCAGCCACATCTGAAGCTACGACTGGAAAGGAATAAGAACCAGTTAAGGGAATATTCAAAACTATTGCAGAAGAACAGAAAGCATGGGTTAATACTTACAGCCCAAACTTTCGGTAGCAATATGGAGACCATCAAGAGCGTACTGTTCAATAGCAGCGCTATCTCTCCCTTTTTCTTCACCAAGGCTGCCATTGCACGAAGAGAAGTGATATCCTTGTCTAAACTAGACACTTGGTCACGCAAGCGGCGAACGAGGCCCGACTCATCATTATTTGAGGGATTCGGAAAAAGCTCGGCACGAGAAGAAGGCGAAGGAATCTGCAGTGCAATCCTTAATTCAGACTAGTATTAAAATAAAACTCCCATCGGGAGCGCTGGGAATATGTTATACATTCAAAAGCATGTTCAAATTGGCAACAGAGCCGAGATAAAATTGAATTACGACAAAGTTACGACTGATCTTATTTACAACAAGTCGAATGAAAAGCTCAAGGATTCGCTGATGATGAGCCAGGGGCAGATTCGGGAGCAGGCTTGGCTTGAGCTTCATCCACCAGCTTCAGAAGTCGGTTGGCACAAGTAACTGCCGATCGCTTGTAAGGTTCAAGGTCGACTAAATGATTGTCGTTATCGACAGGCAACGCCTTGGACAACTCCTCCAATTCTGATCCCATCCCATGGCCCATGAGCAATTGGAAAGTAAGAACCGCCCCAAATAAACGGCTACGGCGTTTCAATACCTCCACAGGCTCGGAAGGGTCAACAAGGAAAGAAGCCGCCATCTCGTCGAGAGTCTTGTCCTCCTTCATCTTCGGGAAAATCATCGAGTATAACCTCGACAACGCCCCTTTGGCCTTTTTCAAAAGGCCAAGTACTTGGACATTAGACTCGGCGGCAAGTGACAAGGCGTCGGCTGTAGAGTCCTCCCGAAGCTGATGACGTCGGGTGACGGTTAAGTCGGCAGCATCTGAAAAGGAGGCAGACCAGTAATCAATGATAGAAACACCAAGACAAAAAACGGTGGGCTATGAATTTTACCTAACAAATCCTTGATGGACTCGCGAAGAGCGCCTTCCTTCCTGTCGATCGCGGCCGCCGCTGCACGCTTGCATCTTGCTCATCCTTCAGTCGTTGCTTCAGCTTCTTCACTTCCTCCTTCAGAAAGACGTTCTCATTCTTGGCGTCGGTGGCAAGCCTGTTGGCCTCAAGCACCTGATCAGCCGACGATCTAACAGTCTTTCGAAGTTGAGAGTTTTTGATTTCTAGTCGGGTGAACTCTTCGGCGAACTCCGCCACAACATCGACCGTGGCATAGATCGGCTGCGGCGAAATAAGATCATAAGAATTCAGTCGATATAAAGAAAATTTCGGCAAAAGCGGAACAGGTTGAATACTTACATGGTCGCGACCTGCCGATGAAGTAGGAACGTCGCCAGGAGGAATAACCGTCGACACTGGAACCTTCTCTACAACCGTTCGCGAAGGAGGCGTCGATTTCGCGGGAGAAGGATTGGATTCCTTGGCCGATGCAGCTCTCTCAGAGACAAATTTGGCCCTCTTCGCAAGAGGGACTTCGTCATCATAATCATCAGAGCTGTTTAAAGACAAAGCGCACTTAGCATGCAAGATAATGAGAAATAAATCAAAGAAGGAGTAAGAGATACTCACAGGTCAAGGTCATCTTCGCCTGCGAAGAAGCTTGTTGAACTCTTCTTGACGAGAGGAGGCGCGGCAGCTTCATCGGCATCATTATCTCCTCCGCGAGGACTTGATTCAGCCGAAGTGATAAGGTCATCATGTACCTGCTTCCGACGCCTACTCCTGATGAAGGCGTCGTCTTCAGTAGCCTCTTCCTCTTGGACATCACTGTCCTCAAGGGCATGTGGGGCCTCCTCGGTTCCATCATCCGTCATCATCCTCTAGCACCACACCGCTTTCGGGTGTAGGAGGATACATCGGGCAAAGCAAGCGCCTGCCAAAGGGAAAAGAGTTTGTAAGGCACGACGGATAAAAGATTAGTAACAGCAGAAGAAAGGAAACAAGGCAAAGAATTACCTCAGTTGGAGGATGATCAGAATCATAAGGAGGACGAGCCGATATCAGGACGATGTTGTCCTTCATACTGAGGCACGTTAAGCGGCGGACTTCGTCCCGGAGGTCTTCAGCCGAAAGTTCGGCAGAGCTCACTCTGGACTCATCCTCCTTGCCCATGTAAAGCCACAGCTGGTGGGGGCGAGACATCAGCGGTTGCACTCGACGTTGAAGGAACACTGAGACAACCTCAGTACCACGCATTGTCAAGCCCCCCGTGTTCTTCAGAATGACTATTTGGTCGAACAGCCTGTCGGCTATCAATCTCTCTTCGGGAGAAAGAGTGTTTTGCCAAGATTTCTTCGGTTTAGCTATCAGCCTATCTTCAAGAGAGGAAGGTTAAGCGTCGCCCAGGCATCAACGGGTCTCGCAGGTAAAACCACTTGTTGCGCCAGCCCTGGACGGACTCCTTCATTGGATAATCGAAGTAGTCGACTTCTTTCCTAACAACAAAGCCAACGCCACCGACGATTGGGGGGGGCGTTGTTGTCATTATGGCACTTCACGTAGAAGATCTTCCTCCAGAGACCCCAGTGGGGATCAATGCCGAGGAAAGCTTCGCAGACAGTGATGAAGATAGAAAGGTGGAGGATGGAGTTTGGGGTCAGCTGCCAGAGCTGAATCCCGTAGAAGAAAAGAAGAGAGCAAAGAAATTCGTGCGCTGGAAGAGAAAGGCCGCGGAACAAGAAAGCAGTAAACATGACGGTGAAGCCCTTTGGGGGCTTTGGGCGAGAAACTGCACCTGGAAGGCGAATATCGTCCTCAGATGCGGAGATGAATCCGAGGGCCCGCAGCTTGTTGATGTCGCGATTGGAAATGGCGGAGGCACTCCAATCACGGCTAACCTTGGCCGCCTCCGAAGCACTAGCACCCTTCTTTTTACCCATGGCGCTTGAAGCTCCTGAGAGAACGATGCGGGAAGAAGGAGAGGATGCGCGGGGAAGATGAGCAGTAGGAGGTGTAAAAAAGTAAAAATGAGGAAGCCCTCTATTTATACCACAAGGATTGACATCAGATCGTGGCCATAACTCCGTGGGCGTCGTGGGAGGTGGAGCGAATCCAGCTGTACACGTGGCGCTAGAAAACAGGATGGAACCGGCGGCCCATTATTCCCACATCGCGCGAAAATCGAGGAAATGCCTCGATCGCTGCGCGTGCACTGGTCAAAACCTAAAAACTGCCTGCGCAGAACTAGGGTGGGCCCGGGGGGTCAAGTCTTGTCAATCAGGTCACAGCAGCGGCGTGTCATCAGTGACGTCATGGGCATTATTGATTGCATACGAAGAGATAAGAAAGTATCGGGTGAGCGACTTGAGCCTATGCACGGATTGCGAGCATCCGCACCTAGGCTCGGGGGCTACTCCCATCGGGAGCGCTGACGCGCACCCGACAGAATAAAGATTCGAAGGAAAAAACTTGACTCGAGTCTGCACCCGATCGTAAACGTACGTGCCCAGACTCGGGGCTACTCCCATCGGGAGCGCTGGACGTGCACCCGATAAAACTTTTTCGCACTCCAGGATCATGCCCGGGGACTTGATTCTGTGTAGGGTAACGTTGTTTTGCCATCGGCAGTTAACCAACAGAAGTTGGGCACGTTATTCGTTATCCCTTGCGTAAAGAAAATGTATCGGATGGACTACAAAGACTTGCAGGAAAAAGCTTCGGCAGAAGAAAATGTTCGAGTGGTACAACTTGAGTCTACGCACGAATTGCAAGCATCCGTACCTAGACTCGGGGGCTACTCCCATCGGGAGCGCTGACGCGCACCCGATAGAAGATAGAAGAAAGGCAAGAATGATCAAGGAGAAGGACTTCGGAAGAAGACATGCTCTAGTCTCTACCCGAACTATGTTCGGCTAGACACTCGGGGGCTACTGACGTGGGCATTACCCTTCGGGTAACCAATGTTGCTCTACCCTATACGGTCCAACTGGAGGCCCATGAAGGTACCCGATGGCAAGATGGGCCACTAGGACGGTGCGGCGGAAGATTGCTTGGAGTTCAAGACACGGAGGAAGCCGAACAAGGAAAGCTTGAAGATAGATCTATTGTAAACCTACTCGTACTCGATGAGATCTCTCGGGACCTGGCCACCTATATAAAGGCCAGGAGAGGGGCTATCGAGGGATACAATCAACCTTAGCAATACTAGCCAGCAGAAGCTTAGAACTAGGTTACCCTAGCAACTAGCATCTCGACGAGATCACAGCCGAACGATTCGGCACCCCATTGTAACCTGTTTTCATCATAATCAAAGAACAGACAGGCAGGACGTAAGGGTTTTACCTCATCGAGGGCCCCGAACCTGGGTAAATCGCTCTCCCCGCTTGTCTGTGTACCGATGTCTCGTGTCAGCTTGCAGGATTCCATCAACCCTAAGCCCCTATCGGAGGGCATTGCCGAGGAGCACCCTCGACAACTGGTGTGCCTAATGATAATGATGAGCTTATTCCTCAAAGAGTAGTTGTAGGGTATAGAATGTGCATTGATTTTCGAAAAGTTAATAAGGTTACTAAGAAAGATCATTACCCTTTACCTTTTATTGATGAAATGTTAGAAAGGTTGTCTAAAAATACTCATTTCTGCTTTCTTGATGGATAATCTGGGTTTCACAAATTGTGTTAGAGCTAAAGATCAAGAGAAAACCACTTTCACTTGTCCTTATGGAACTTATGCTTATAGGCGTATGCCTTTTGGTTTATGTAATGCTCCTGCTACTTTCCAAAGATGCATGTCTGCTATTTTTCATGGCTTTTGTGAAAAGATTGTTGAGGTATTCATGGATGATTTTTCTGTCTATGGGAATTCTTTTGATAATTGCTTGCGAAACCTTGATAAAGTTTTGCAGAGATGTGAAGAAACTAACCTTGTTCTTAATTGGGAGAAATGCCACTTTATGGTTAATGAAGGAATTGTATTGGGACATAAAATTTTGAGAGAGGTATTGAAGTTGATAGAGCTAAAGTTGAAGCAATTGAGAAGATTCCCTATCCTAGGGATGTTAAAGGTATTCGTAGTATTCTTGGTCATGCTGGTTTTTATAGGAGGTTTATTAAAGATTTCTCTAAAATTTCAAAGCCTCTTACTAATCTTCTTCAAAAAGATGTACCTTTCGTTTTTGATGATGATTGTAAGGAAGCCTTTGAAACTCTAAACAAAGCCTTAACAACTGATCCTGTAGTTGAACCTCCTGATTGGAATTTGCCTTTTGAAATTATGTGTGATGCTAGTGATTTTGCTGTAGGTGCTGTCCTTGGGCAGCGAGTAGATAAAAAATTGAATGTTATTCATTATGCTAGGAAAACTCTAGACGCTGCTCAAAGAAATTATGCTACAACTGAGAAAGAGTTATTAGCCATAGTTTTTGCATGTGACAAGTTTAGATCCTATATTGTTGATTCAAAAGTTACAGTTCATACTGATCATGCTGCGATTAGGTACCTTATGGAAAAGAAAGATGCTAAGCCAAGGCTTATTAGATGGGTGCTTCTTTTGCAAGAATTTGATTTACATATTATAGATAGGAAAGGTGCTGATAATCCTGTTGCTGATAATTTGTCTAGATTGGAAAATATTGCTTATGATCCTGTTCCTGTTAATGATAGTTTTCCAAATGAACAATTGGCTGTAATAAAGGTGAGCTCGCGAGATAGTCCTTGGTATGCTGATTATGCTAACTTTATTGTTTCGAAGTACTTGCCTCCAACCTTTTCAGCTCAGCAAAGGAGGAAATTCTTTTATGATTTGAGGCATTATTTTTGGGATGACCCACACTTATATAAAGAAGGAGTGGATGGTATTATGCGAAGATGTGTCCCATAATATGAACAACAAGAGATATTGAGTAAATGTCATGGTAGTGTTTATGGAGGACATCACGCCGGAGATAGAACCGCGCAAAAGGTTCTACAATCAGGTTTCTATTGGCCAACACTTTTCAAAGATGCAAGGAAGTTTATCTTATCTTGTGATGAATGTCAAAGAGTTGGTAATATCTCTAGACGCAATGAAATGCCTATGAATTATATCTTGTTATTGAACCATTTGATTGTTGGGGATTTGACTTCATGGGTCCTTTCCCTTCTTCAGAAGGTAACACTCATATACTTGTCGCTGTTGATTATGTTACTAAATGGGTAGAAGCTATACCAACAAAAAGTGCTGATGGTGAGACCTCTTTAAAAATGCTTTTAGATGTTATTTTTCCTAGATTTGGAGTACCTAGATATATTATGACTGATGGAGGTTCTCACTTTATTCATGGTGGTTTTAGAAAAACTCTTGCCAAATATGGTATTAATCATAGAATTGCTTCAGCTTATCATCCTCAAACTAGTGGGCAAGTAGAATTATCAAATAGAGAAATTAAATCTATTTTGAAAAAGACTGTTAATAAATCTAGAAAGAATTGGGCTAGTAAGTTAAAGGAAGCACTGTGGGCTTATAGAACTGCTTATAAAAACCCTATGGGAATGTCTCCTTATAAAATGGTTTATGGAAAAGCTTGTCATTTACCTTTAGAATTAGAGCACAAAGCTTATTGGGCTGTGAGAGAACTTAATAAAGATTTTAAACTTGCCGGTAAGAAGAGGTTGCTACAATTGAGTTCTTTAGATGAATGGAGAAGTGAAGCTTATGAAAATGCTAAAGTTTTTAAGGAGAAAGTTAAGAAGTGGCATGATAGAAGAATTATTAAAAGAGAATTTAATGTTGGAGATAAAGTCCTATTGTATCGGTCTCGTCTCAGATTTTTTGCAGGGAAATTACTCTCAAAATGGGAAGGACCATATGTCATTGAGGAGGTGTATCGTTCAGGGGCAATTAAAATTAGTTCTCTGCAAGGTAATGCCACACAAGTAGTGAATGGATAAAGACTCAAGCATTATATTTCTGGAGATTCTTATAATGAAGATATTGATGTTATTCAAGTGATGACTCCGGAAGCTTTCATCAAAGACCAAATTGACAGTTCTGCAGAGTTCGACTTTGAATAGGTAACAGTTTTAGTAATAAAAAGTCCGCGTTTAACTTTCCGAACAATATTTCTGCTGTTTATGGAAAATATGAAAAATTACGAGATTGAAACGGAGTGGAGGCGACGCACGAGGGCCTGTCACCATAGGCCGGCGCGGGCCCCACCCTGGCCGCGCCGCCCTATGGGGACAGCCCCTCGGCGTCCCGTTTCCACTTGTTTTCGGCCTGGAACCTTCCTTTTGTCGTAAAAATATTTGCTATATAATCCCCGGACCCCTGGAGGTCCGTATATCGTTTTCTCGTCGTGTTTTGTTTCGAGTTGTTTTCTGCCAGATATTGTTTTCAGATCTAGAGCCACCATTCTTTGAGAACGTCGTCAACCCGTACATGAGCGAGTTGAAGATGCATCCCAAGGAATTGCTGCTCGTAGATGGAGAGTTGCAGATAGAAGATGTTCGGGGACCTAAGGGAGAAGGAAGCTTGGAGGACAGGATGAAGAAACTAGAACAAGAGGTCTTCACCTACAAGAAGATGGCTGAGCGTGAAGTGGACATCTTCCACAGGATTGTGTCCGAACTCATTGGTGAACATGAGAAGGAGACTGCAAAGCTGTGGAGCGATATCCTCTCACTTCACAACACTACCAACCAACTTCAGGCGCAACTTTATGATGTTTGGAATCAAAACTGTGAGTATGAAAACAGGTTTAAACGCATTAGCTATGCTGCTAGTTTCAGGATTCCCGAGACCAAGACATCGTTTGTTGATGGAGAGCCTCTTCCTTGGAAGTCTGATGACGAGAAGAATCCACCATCATCGCCACCGGAGGAGTAATTTATCATCGGTATTGGCATCCCCTTGGTTTGTTCCAAGCTTGGGGAGTGCCGCGGTATCACATCATCACTATCTTTATCTTTTACTATCAAGTAGTGTCATATCATGAGTAGGGAAGTTATCATATAGAATAGTTTGCAGTGTGGAAGTATCTCTCTTAGTTGGTTATCTATGTATTCGTTGGTGTGAGTTATCGTTATGGAATATTAATGAGAAGTCTTATCATTTACTTTTTGCACACCTTATTTTAGTTTGCAATTTCTGTTATATGATCACTCTTGACATTAGTATTGATATCACTTTGGGAGCATCAAGTAAATCTATTTGGTTTTGGCAAACTTAGCATTGGTCAGTAGCAACAATACTTTGATGTTTAAATAGAAAAAGGGAAATACATGTAGATATATTGCTTTATTATCTTTTTTCTAATGAGTTTAGTATTCTGAAGTTAAAATTGCTTGTGCTCATGAGAAAGATGCATGATTGTTTCTATCACATGTATATTTGTTTGTTTCCCTCAACCTTTATGCTTGCTACCCACCTTGCTAGCCAAAGACCTGTATTGAGAGGGAATGCTTCTCATACATCCAAAACCTTCGACCAAACCCATGCCATTTGTGTCCACCATAACTACCTACCATGTGGTATTTTGCGCCACTCCAAGTAAATACTTCATGTGCTACCTTTAAATAATTCAAACTATATTACTCCTTATTTGTGTCAATGTTTTATAGCTCATGAGGAAGTATGTGGTGTTTTATCTTTCAATCTTGTTGGGCGGACTTTCACCGATGGACTAGCGGCACATCCGCTTATCCAATAATTTTGCAAAAAGAGCTGGCAACGGGGTTCCCAGCCCCAATTAATAACTTTCATTAATAATTCTCTTCACATGTTTTGCCCTGATTTATCAGTAAGCAACTTAATTTTGCAATAGACACTCCTCCATGGTATGAGAAATGTTGGAAGGCACCCGAGGATTTGGTTAGCCATGGCTTGTGAAAGCAAAGGTTGGGGGGAGTGTCATCCATAATAATAAAACTAAAATACATGTGTAAACAAAAGAGAAGAGGGATGATCTACCTTGCTGGTAGAGATGACGTCCTTCATGGGAGCCGCTCTTGGAAGGTCTGTTTGGCAAGGGGTTAGAGTGCCCACTACCATTCGTTGACAACAACAAACACCACTCAAAATTTTACTTTTATGCTCTTTATATGATTGCAAAACTTGAAAAGCTCTAGCACATGATTTAATCCCTGCTTCCCTCTGCGAAGGGCCTATCTTTTAATTTTATGTTGAGTCAGTAAACCTATCTCCCTCTATCTCAAGCAAGCAATTGAGTTGTTGTGAACCAACCATTTATGCTATGATCTAGTTAATCATGTCTTTTATGCTTTCTTGTTCAGTACAAATTTTATCGGAATGAATATGACTTTGAAAGTTATCAATGATTATGAGGAGATTGTTATGATTAAGGATGGAAGCCCTGCCATATAAATTCTAATATGAAAGCTTTGCTTAGAAGATAAGTACAATCCGTTAGTAGTTCTCTGACCAAGAACAAAGTTTGCCATAACCATTTATGATTTCCTATGCACCTCTATTTGTGATTTCTCTTTACTTATTTCAAGTTGAGTTATATGAGGAGGATGTTTACTAGAATATCTTGTGTGAATCAATATGATGCTTCTTGTCCGTATTTTATTTATCGAATCTTCACTCCATAAACATGTGGTCTTGTTTATTGAGCTCAGTTTCGCTTGGGGACAAGCGAGGTCTAAGCTTGGGGGGAGTTGATACATCCATTTTGCATCACTATTTTATATCATAATTTGCTGTTATTCATTGATATATTTCATATTTAGAGATGATACTTATGTTATTTCACCTATTTTGCATGTTTCATGATTATTGGAGAATTATTCACCGGAGTCAGGATTCTGCTGGAAAAAGCACCGTCAGGACACCATATTTCGGAAGATCAACAATTGACGGAAATTATATGAAAAATCCTATTTTTCCAGAGGACGAAGGGAGCAGAAGGAGGAGCCGAGAGGGCCGCCATGGGCCCCCCATAGGCCAGCGCGGGCCCAGGCCTGGCCGCGCCGCCATGTGGGGAGGGGGCCCACAGCCCCCTCTGGCCCCCTCTCCTTCGCGTACATCTTCATCCCGAAAACCTAAGGCACGGGGAGTTACGGAGAATTGACAGAGCCGCCTCTGCGGGAAAGACACCAGAGAGAAAAGAGCTCTCCGGCGGGCAGGAATCCGCCGGGGAAATTCCCTCCCGGAGGGTGAAATCGACGCCATCGCCATCGTCATCGAGCTGGACATCATTGGGATCATCATCATCATCTCCACCATCTACACCGCCATCTCCACCGCTGCATCTCGTCACCGCTGTAACATCTAGGGTTGAATCTTGATGGTTTGATAGGGGAAACTCTCCCGGTGTTGATTACTGCTTGTTATTGATGCTATTGAGTGAAACCATTGAACCAAGGTTTATGTTCAGATTGTTATTCATCATCATATCACCTCTGATTATGTTCCATATGATGTCTCGTGAGTAGTTCATTTAGTTCTTGAGGACATGGGTGAAGTATAAATGTTAGTAGTGAACTATGTTGAGTAATATTTAATGGTTTGATATTTAAGTTGTGGTGTTATTCTTCTAGTGGTGTCATGTGAACGTCGACTACATGATACTTCACCTTTATGGGCCTAGGGGAGTACATCTTGTATTCGTTTGCTAAATGCGGGGTTGCCGGAGTGACAGAGACCTAAACAGTATTGGGCCACTCGCTGCAATTATTTCTCTCGCATTAGACCAAAATCCCCGTGTGTCCTCAAGAACGTTTGGTCATTATAAGTAAACAAACCGGCTTGTCCTTTGTGCTAAACAGTATTGGGCCACTCGCTGCAATTATTTCTCTCGCAATTTAGTTACTCGTACTTTATTTATTTGCTATAACAAAACCCCCTGAATACTTGTCTGTGAGCATCTACAGTGAATTCTTCATCGAAACTGCTTGTCAACACCTTCTGCTCCTCGTTGGGTTCGACACTCTTATTTATCGAAAGTACTACGATACACCCCCTATACTTGTGGGTCATCAAACCTGTGCAACATTATGATGTAAGTTTGTGCTTAGTACAAGTTCCATACATTGTCTTATTTATGCAACTTGTTATTATCTTATATCTACATTGCATAATAAATGTTTGCATAGTTCATCGTTTAACTCTTTTTGCATTATTATCAGAATGCAGTTGTGATGAAGCAATCTTCATTAGAAGTGAGGCCCACAAAAAGTTCTGATCTTTCTTCTGATGCATCTTCTCATAGCCGTCAACCTAGACCATTTCTTTCATCAAACAGTAAATATCTCAAGGTTGTACTTTATAAAAGACATGGTATTGCTGCTTTAAGATCTGTAGCTGATATGTTGACAAAGAGTACACAAGATTCAATCAAGGCGATTGCCAAATGTCAACGTGTTATTGATGATGCTAATAGAAGTCCTCAATGATTCTATGTAATTTTTTTATTTGGGCACATTAATTGCCTTGTAATTTTCCTATTTGTTTTATTTGTGTATGTAATTGTGTGTATCATTGATATCAGATTTTAGGCTCATGAAATTTAATGCAAGTTGACTAGTCAAACAAGTAGGACCCTACAACAGATTGGGCCGGCCCACTTACAGTAGTGTGGGACCCACTTTCATTTTGGGCCGGCACACTTCTTTAGTAGGCCGGTCTGCTTACACGATAGTGGGCTCCACATGCTTATTGGACCGGCCCACTATCTTGTTGGGCCAGCCCACTTGCTATATGGTGGTCCCACATGCTAAATGGGCCGGCCCTTTAACAGGAAATTGGGACCCACCTGTGTTTTTGGCCCGCCCACTATCTTGTTGGGCCGGCCCACTTGCTATATGGTGGACCCCACATACTAAATGGGCCGGCCTTTTAACAGGAATGTGGGACCCACCTGTGTTTTTGGCCCGGTCCACTTTTTGTTGGGCCAGCCCACTTCTATATGGCGGACCCCACACACTAAATGGGCCGGCCCTTTAACAGGAAGGTGGGACCCACTGTGTTTTTGGCCCGGCCCACTATTTTGTTGGGCCGGCCCACTTGCTATATGGTGGACCCCACATACTAAATGGGCCGACCCTTTAACTGGAAAGTGGGACCCACCCGTGTTTTTGGCCCGGCCCACTAGCTTGTTGGGCCGGCCCACTGCTTGTTGGGCCGCCCACTTGCTATATGGTGGACCCCACACACTAAATGGGCCGGCCCTTTAACAGGAAAGTGGGACCCACCTGTGTTTTGGCCCGGCCCACTTACTCGTTGGGCCGGCCCACTTGCTATATGGTGGACCCCACATACTAAATGGGCCAGCCCTTTAACAGGAAAGTGGGACCCACATGCTAATTGGGCCGGCCCACTAACTTCTTGGGCTGGCCCAGTTGCTGTAAGGTGGACCCCACATGTTAAATGGGCCGGTCCATTTAAGTTTTGACCAGTCAACCTTAGATGTTAGGCCCGGCCCACGTAACTAATGGACCAGCCCAGCTATATAGTTGACCGGTCAAACTATGTCAGCTGGCCCGGCCCGCTTAAGACGTGGTAGGCCTCGTGTGGGCCTACCATCTACCACGGGTTTCAGCCGGTTAACGCCGTTAATCGCGAAACGGCGTCGTCACGTGTCTCTGTTTGCATGACGTCGCATCAACGGGCTCCCGAAACACTTGTACAACGGTCCGATTTTCCGTGGCGGAAGGGCGCCCAAACGCGACGGACCGAAAAAACGTCGTAGGACTTTGCCTGACGCAGTTTGGACAACAAAACCCATATCGTCGGGTTAGGCCCATAGGCGACGAAAAATACCCCTTAGTGGACGATTTTGGGACGTTGTCTATCAGAACTTTTCTTGTAGTGTTTACACTTAATGGTTCCTTGTTATCGTCAAGTTGTGCTAGGTCCTCTCTGATATCGGCCGTGTCACTCAAGGGGTCGTCGATACTCTAGTAAACAAGTTCATATCTATAAGATCTATAGATCATGTTACCTGGGCCCTTAAATTGGATAACAACATTGGTGCACATAAACATTCATACTCATATATAATCATCTTAATCATAAATTCACAAATGGATGGAATAAAATCGGCATATCACATCTCATCAATTCCCTACATCTCCCATGCCTATGGGGATTTACTCACACATGAGAGGAGAATAGATCGAAGGTTGCAAATAGAAATTATCTCAAATTTACCGTAGTAATTCATAATAATATTGAATATCAAATCAAATACAAACCAAAGTATGAATAGAGGTTCAAATCCCTAATCTTGCAAGTATTAATCTCTCTCTCTCTCTATAAGTACAAGTGGGGAATTCTGGAGGTGTGAATGACCGGGAGGTATTGAGATCGTTGAAGGAAGAGGTGAAGTTCTTCCTCTTTCTCCAGATCTGATCTCCTCCCTGTGCGATGATTTTGTGGTGGCTACGTCTGTTTTTCGTCCTCATGCTCTTCACAAAAATTTCTTGTGTTGATATAGCGGAGGCGCTGGCACATGGTACGAGTTGGCTCTGGTCGAACCAGTGGTTGTTAAATGCCCTGGAGACCTTGGATGGAAATGCTTCCAATTAGAGATTTGCTCCTTTAGGTGTGATTAGCATATAAATGCTCTCAGATCTTCCAACAGTGTCCATTACCTAAAACTCTCAAAAAAGAACAAGGTTTCGCTAAATTGCGGAATTAGCATTAGTTGATAGATCAAAACCAACAAAACCAAGTGAAAACCAATGGAAAACCTTCGGTAATATGTGTCAATATTTGATGCTATGAACATGTCGCATCATATCTTCATTTTACCTATCTAAGAGGGTATGAGGAGACTCACTAAACCTATCCATGACCACGAGGAAACCCTTAATTATAGTCGGATTGAGGTGGTTGACTATCAATCGCTCTGGTGGTTATGAGGGACGACAATTGATGGCTGATTCGTTGTCATCCAGTTATGGATCTCCATCCCATGCATATGCATGAAGGAAGGGATTGATTATCCTAATTATGATTAATACCTTGCTGGCGGTGTATCCACACCTTCCCGAGAACTCTTTATCCTATTGCAATTTCCTCTAAAAACGTTCATAATCCACCCTTAGATTGGAACCTCTAGTTCTCTAGCTTTTAGTTTATCAAACACAAACACTCACAAAAGCAATCTTACTTGCATTAGTAGGCTTCGTATAAGTATACTCTAATAACGGTAATTCGGAGCATTAAGACCTTCTGCAATCTAGCTCTTTGTGGTTCGATACTCTTACTTTAAAATTAGCTATAAACGAATTGTGCACTTGCAGTGATCATCAACAGACGCTGTTAATGGTTGTCGTGATGTCGTCTGCCATATGGCGCAGCCCTGTGACATTTTCCATGACGGAAAAAATGTCACGGCTGGTCAGGTCTGGCTGGGCTGGCCCAGTTCAGTGAACATCATGAACGTTAGCGGCATTTTCCCGTGGAGCAAAACGTCATAGGTTGGGCCGTGACGATTGGTCTATGACATTTTTTTGGTCGTAAAAAATATCAAAAACAGTAGTCCGTGGCGTTTCTGGTGTGGCCTGTGACATATGGAAAATTTCATGGACTACCACTATTTTGTAGTGCATGGTGGTATTTTCGCGCGCCGTCGTGGTATGTCTACATAGACAAGGACAACATGGCGGTGTCCAGCTTCGTGGACGACAAGGTGTGATGATTGCGATAGGTGATTGGTGATAGATAAGGTCACCATGTGGTAATTTCACGAGCATTGGTGGCTTGCCGGTGAGGACGGCAACGACATGGTGGTATCCGATGATGTGGTCATGGTTGTGAGAGGTGAGAGGTAATATCGCTATTTTACCAAGAGGTGGGGCTAAGAAAATCATGAGAGCAACCAAATGAAGTCACACCCGTGTACTTAGTGATGCAACCCAAAATGTCAAATAAAATCTCTACTAATAATGCCCCAAGCCTGAGTTTTCAACAAGCTAACATCCACGTACGTAGTATGCCCCTGCGGACTCTCAAAGTCCATGCACTTTACCAAACACGCCCCAACCAAAAGGCACGCTCCTTTTAGGAAGAAGGTAGTGTAGTACCTTGATGACGAGGAAGGTACGTGCTGTGTAGCTAGCCCGCGACAAGCTGCCGTCCAGAGCCGTGTAAATCTTACCACGGCGAGGCGACACGGATGCCCTAGCCCACAGGAAGGCCCGAAAATAGAAGGAAGGATCAGCAACGCAGCACCATTGAATGGCTTGCAGCCACGGTACGTAGTCCTTTCATGGCGCGCGTCGGAGTTAAGTTTGGTTAAAAGTTGGGTGCAGGCATGCAGTGTGCTCTGCTGGCTAGCTACGAAGCCATTGAACATACATATACAGTACAAAAGGATGGATGGCCGTCGGAGTGTGCCTCTGCCGACTGTGTAAACGTGCATGTATGGAAGCAGATTGGTAGCTGCTCCTACGTACGAAACGCCCGGCATTGCCATGCATATGTGGTAATGCGTGTGGGACGCGACATTGTTGCACTGCACTGCATGGCATCTCATGCATGGTGAAGACTGCCCACGAGTCCACGACGATTAATGGTGGGAGTGAGTTCGTTCGTTATCGGCAACGCATTAACTTCCGACTGTTTGCCTAGATTTCTTTAACTGGCCCTGCAGAGCAGCAGTCGTACACCTCTGACTACGGGACTAAGTGTGACGAGTCTACGTGTTGAGTAGCCCGGGTCTCGGCTTGAAACTTTCCTAGTCCCGGCCAGGCCTTTTAATGTCGTCTCTATCGGAGGATTTTGTACCCCGGCGCGTGGGTAGAACTGCATGTTAGGACGGTGGCATCTCTAGCTTACCAAAGTTTAATTTTAGACTTAGCATTTTGGTGTGTGTTGTAAAAAACGAAATATTTTTTCAGTGGGTGACAACAGTGCGTGGTGATTTTGTCAATCTTAAGATTCGTCGAATCAATTTTCTTAGAATCAACTTCTCGAAGGTGTTCATCGAGGTATGCTCTATCATATGGGTATGACTTTTTCTACATATTTATAAGCGTATGCGTATGTACCGTGTTTTGAAAAAAAAAAATCTTAGCATGGGTTTTCCTTCAAGAGGTTTCGTCTCCGATAGAGTGACTGGCGCCTACGTCTCTAAGTCATCGGCGAGTTGCGCTAAAGATGAATGTCGATTGTTCATTTTTTTTCCTACGTGTTTCTAGGCATTACAATATTATGTAGAGCTAGTGAGTGGTTAGTCAAGTGTTAAGAACAATTAAGAGCTCATATTACCTCACATAATATAGTGCCATGTGGCCTTGCATTGGCGTAGAACATAACAACCTGACTATCAAGTTATCGACCTAGTCATTATAACATGGAAAAGCAAGCAATAACAATATAGTAAAGGCATGTACGATGGTGATATCTTAGTAGTGGCACGTAGAATAAATGTTGATGTGAAGGAGAGAGAATGTTGAAAAAAATATCGAGTTTGCCTTTTCTTAATTAAGAGATGATCTCTTAGCATAATCTCTCTTACCATGAATTTAAGATATCTGATTACTATAGATAAGACTAAAAAATAATCCATTGTACATCGTATTTTGTTGTTATATCACTAGTAGAAAAAACAGCTTTAGTCCCTGTTCATAAGGGCCTTTAGTCTAGGTTTTGCAACCGGGGCTAGTCAATCGGGACTAAAGGTCCTCCCTTTTAGCCCTGGTTGTCCCAGTTGTAATACAAACCGGGACTAAAGGCCCCGCCACGTGGGCTGCGGGCGCGTGCCCGGGCGAAGCACCTTTAGTCCCGGTTTATAACAGCAACTGAGACTAAAGGCTATTTCATCTATTTTTTTCAATATTTTTTCTAACTATTTTTCACTCCCTCTTTTTTTCTTTTTTTCAGAATTTCTCATATTTCAGCTATTTGACAAGTTCAGCCTCTACACTTAATCTCTAGTCAAATTACTTACTCGTGGTCAAACTTCCCGCTTGCTCACCCATCCTCCCAACTACTCCAGCACTAGCACGCTTAACGTTCGAGTTCCTTCCCGTCCCGCTTCCAAGTGCTTCGCACACATGTTATTGATACTAGTATCATATCAATCCTATTAACATGTTGGTCGATGTCACACTTCTTTATTGTTTGAATTCGAAATAACTTTTTAGTAAACAAAAGTAATGATGTAACAATAATCTTGAATAAATAAATAACAATTTTTTTATTTTTTATTTTTTATTTTCTTTGCAAAACCTAAAACCTGAAATATGAAAATCTAGAAATTAAAAAAATTGTACTTATGGTTAAGTAATAATAATATTTATGTAGGATGCAATTATTTATTTAAAAAATAGTAAAAAAATATAAAATCCTGAATTTTTGGCAAAAACTAAAATCTTCCTGCTTTCATATTTCCCTTTGAAATTTTGAGAATCAAAAAATTGGCTAATCGGGTAAACCCAGGTGAATTCGGATGTAACTTTTCCCACGATCATTTTGATATATTATACATTTTTTCCGACATAGTATGCAAAAGTTAATGCCATTTTACCCTTTTCTAAACTTTTTTAGCAAAAGAAATCAAAATTCAAATTTGTTAATTTCCCCTAATAGTAGGTTGGGTAACATACATGAATCTCAAAAGATTTTTTTTTTTGAATTTCTTTCTTTTGTATTTTACAAAGCAAAAAAGGCGATCCACGTGGGGGGTGTGGAGGTGCGTGGGGAGCCCAAGAAACCTAGAAAGTCTTTAGTCCCGGTTGGTTGGTAACCGGGACTAAAGGCTTCCACCCCGGAGGCAGCCCGCCGGAACCCCTTTAATCTCGGTTGGTAATACCAACCGAAACTAAAAGCTCCAAACGAACTAGGACTAGAGGTTGCCGCGGCCCGCAACGTTCGAACCGGGACTAATGTGGCCCATTAGTCCTGGTTCCTTTTTAAATCGGGACTAAAACTTTCAGGGGCTTTGGACGAAAGCCCTGTTTTCTACTAGTGTATCTAAATTACGTGGCGACGCTAAAATAAGACAGTCTTATGAACCATTGCACATGCCCTAATTATCGACAGGAAAAAAAGTGAAAATGTTAACATGGAATATAATTATAGAGATACCATTGCGACTGAGCTAATGCATAGTAAAAACGGAAGTCAATGAAGGGACCTAGGTTTTCAGAAATTTGTAATTTGATGAGTTGTGTATGATGTCGTCACTTTATGTATTAGTTTTTTTGTTGCATACACAGTCTGAATAATTTCTAGATAATCATACTTAGTTGTCATATATAACACCAGAGACGCCTTCTCAACATGTTGCAGCACCGGCTCAACACGCGGTGGCCACACACATGACAGGTGAACCGTCTTCTTACTGCAGGTCATATCAAAGCTAGTGTGTCTTCCGAAGTGTTGTTGCGTGCCAAGAGGGAGCGTTGAGATTTACATAGAGGTAGGAGACGCGGCAGATGAAGTTGTCTCGTCGCCACCAGGTGTCATTCTGGAGGAGGCGAAGAGGCTACACGTGTCAAAAGGGAGCCCAGAAGTCTAACGATTTTAATTTATTGCCTTCTAGGATGGGTAAAGGAAAAGAAACATGCGAAATAAATCTAGCGTCGCAAATAGTTTGCACACGATAGCTGTGCGCGGAAACGTGTGCCCGATCTTGATTTTCTCAGCTAGATCGTGTGAGAAGATTTTATTGCTGTCCATAAAACATTACCGTGTGTGTTTGACTCATTCAGGGACTGCCTGGACCGCAGGCAGACGGTCAAAATTATTGGACCTTACTGTTATTCCGCACCACACACGGAAAAGGTCTTTGTGTGACTTGGACATCTTAGTGTGACTTGGACATCTTAAAAGGCTCGATATGTACTAGTGATTTAAGCCTTTTAATCTCACTTTTGGTCTTTCTTAGTGCAATGTTAGGATTTTTTTTACTAATTTCTCTAGGAGGAACCTTGGAATAGTCGACCATTGAGGTAGGAGCAAGGTAATTGGGCAACGTTAGCTTTCTGTTTTTGGAGGAACAGGAGAAGCTTTTGAAAAGTGATCTGGTGTATCAAGAAGCCAGACATGTCGACTTACAGCTATCGCGTCTTTGGCATTAGTTGGGAGTTTGGAGGAGGGAATGGGCATGGTACATCGTTGTTCAGTCCTAATACTCTGTTTGCCCGAATCCCCTCCCTGGCGATCGATTGCTCGAGCAATCACTTTCCGTGGCGCGGAAGTGCTCGCGGAGCGAGTCAATTCCCTTTTTGTCACGTAGTGTTTAATTGCGTTCACATGCGCTTGTATTACTACTTTGCAAGTTGCATGCAGCCAAAAGCGTTCACACTGCATGCATGCACATGCACAGAGCATCTAATGGATTTGCATTTACTGAGCCAACTTTTCAGCACGCTTTCATAAGTTTTTGCATGCATACACAGAGCATCTCACTCTTTTTTTCAGCACGAGGCAGGCTCTCAATTCTCTTTTTGCAATTCCCTTTTGGGTTTTATTTTCGTACAATAATTCATGTTTAAGGGGGTCCTTTTGCAATTCCCTTTTTCGGGCCAGTGGTTTTTAAGGGGGAAAATAACGGGTGGGAAGATCCACTTGCAACTCAAATGAACTACCACTTGCTACTCAAATTAAGTACTGTTTTAAGTTGTAAGCTAACAAAAGTTGCTAAAATATTCTAAATGAAATTTACTTTTTAGGGTTGCTAGGTATTTATATTTACCGTTGATAAATAACGGGGCACCGGGTTGATAACTTGTAAACAAAAAAAGAGTCGCTACATATTTTAAATTAAATTAAATTTTTAGGGTTGATATTTATTTATATTTACCATTGATAAATAGCGGGTCACCGGGTTGATAGCTTGTAAACTAAAAGAGAGTCGCTAAAATATTCTAAATGAAATACTTTTTAGGGTTATTATTTATTTATATTTACCGTTGATAAATAACGAGGCACCAGGTTGATAGCTTGTAAAATAAAAAAATGTTCGCTAAAATATTCTAAATGAAATACTTTTTAGGGTTGGTAGTTATTTATAATTACCATTGATAAATAACGGTGACGTGGGCATAACCCTTCGGGTACTCAACATTGCCATACCCAGTGCAGATTATCAAGGTGGACCAGCACAAGGACTCGACGAGCTGGACCTGCACGCGCCTCAACTTGGGCTACAAGGAAAGAAGACTCCAACACGAATCCTACTAGGACTTGTAAACCCTAGCTTGACTGATATATAAAGCCTGGCAGGGGCACCCCTTAGGGACACACGCAATCACAAACATAATCATAGAGGCGACACGCCTAGACACCGCAACCCGCGGATTAGAACTAGACTAGATCCAATAACTCCGCCTATGGCGGCCCCCTGTACCCATATATTCATATACTGGATTGCTAGCAGGACGTAGCGATCCTCCACCGCAGGGACCTGAACCTGGGTACGTCGTGTACAACCTCGCTCCCGGAACTTCCGTCGTCGCCTTTCTCTAAAACCAAAGCCCCTCATGGTGGGCATTGCCGAGGAACCGCCTCGTTAATTGGCGACGTCTGTGGGAAAGCGACGACTGGATTTCGTCATCCGGGCGGAATCCCTTGCCATCAACAACGACAAGATCGGATCTGGATAGCTCATCTATTTCATCAGGCTCACCTTCGTCATCCGCGACTGGAACTATTTCCGTTAGCACCAACCTGCCCGGCCCGTACGCCCATATCCTGCGCCATCGCACTTGGCGGACACCCAGTGAGTTAACGGGAAGATTCAGCAGCGGATCCAAGGCAGAACCAACCAAAACAGTCAATGATTTTGCTCAGGCCAGTTACAGGCTACACCCGACGGGGGCATAAGGAAGAAGATTACGGCCGGCGCGCGCTGTTCGGCTATGCTTCAATCGGTCAGATCAAAGTTTAGAAGACAAGAGCAAAGCCTCCATCAGCACTCGTCAAAAAGCAGCGGCCCGTACGTCCCAAGGAGAAAAGGATGGAGCGACTAGACTAATCATCAAAGTACCTGGGCGAAAAGAGAAAAGGAAGGAGCTGACCAGACTAGAATAAACTATCCAAGTGCCTGGCGTAAGAAGACACGCTGATTTCATTAATCGCTGCATGTGAAGCTCTCCCCGTGATGCAATCTTGAAAGAAAAGAAGAGATAGAAACCAGGTGAATCTATGATACTGCTACGATACCAGCGGAAAGAAAATCAATCTACAAAGCAGTAAATTTCACGGGAGTATCGGATGCTCATAACAGGAGCCGACTATGACTACGTCCGCTGGAAGCGAGCTGCCGTACTGTATACATGAAGATTAAACCCCAAGCAAGATTCATCGGGTGGAGAAGTGAATCAGCATGGATCAGTTTATTGCACCGCGGTTGATTTAAAGCATACCTCGTACTTATGGTAGTCGAAGCCGCTACTAAAAAGATCCGTCGTCACGAATTCGCTATCCCATACAAAGATGAGGTGATATATTTCCAATTAATTACTACTTGCAAAATATTTTTCTCCAAATATTCTTTGGCTCGTACTATTATTTGCGCGCAGGTTTTTGCACCGTAACATAACTGCAGATTGAAGCAAAACTTCGATTATTTTGTTCGGTCAATCACGCCAGCCATCGCGCACTCTTCTTACTCGGGGGCTCGCCTGCCCCGGACCCGACATTACGGACCTGATATATTCAGATGCTCACCCGCAGCGGATCGGCTATGTCAACCGCGTCCTCTTCATCGGCCACGTCATCTAGGCGCCGTGTCATCTAGACTATCTAGTCGTGGAATTATTTCGGCTGCGCCTGCCGCATGGACTATCTCTGGCCGCGGAATTATTTCGGCTGCGCCTGCCGCATGGACTATTTCTGGACGGATGATTATTTCGACTGCGCCCGCAATGCAACCTGCTTCCTTATTGGCCTCGCCGCAGCCGGCTACTGGATTTATCTTCTTCAACTCTGGATATATTTTCTCCCGATGTACTCTCGGGTCGGTGGATTCATCATCTGGAGTATTCAATGAATATCGTATTATATTGACCCGATGTGCTCTTTTTGGGAGCACTGGAATTACTCGGGAGCTTGATACGTCTCCGACGTATCGATAATTTCTTATGTTCCATGCTACATTATTGATGATATCTACATGTTTTATACATATTATATGTCATATTTACGCATTTTCCGGCACTAACCTATTAACAAGATGCCGAAGAGCCAGTTGCTGTTTTCTGCTGTTTTTGGTTTCAGAAATCCTAGTAAGGAAATATTCTCGGAATTGGACGAAATCAACGCCCAGGGTCCTATTTTTGCACGAAGCTTCCAGAAGACCGAGGGGGAAAGGAAGTGGGGCCACGAGGCGCCGCCACACTAGGGCGGCGCGGCCCAGGCCTTGGCCGCGCGGCCCTAGTGTGTGGGGCCCTCGTGTGGCCCCCGCGTTGCCCTTCCGCCTACTTAAAGTCTTCGTCGCGAAACCCCTGTACCGAGAGCCACGATACGGAAAACCTTCCAGAGATGCCGCCGCCGCCAATCCCATCTCGGGGGATTCAGGAGATCGCCTCCGGCACCCTGCCGGAGAGGGGAATCATCTCCCGGAGGACTCTTCATCGCCATGATCGCCTCCGGAGTGATGAGTGAGTAGTTCACCCCTGGACTATGGGTCCATAGCAGTAGCTAGATGGTCGTCTTCTCCTAATTGTGCTTCATTGTTGGATCTTGTGAGCTGCCTAACATGATCAAGATAATCTTTCTGCAATACTTTATGTTGTGTTTGTCGGGATCCGATGGATAGAGAATACTATGTTATGGTGATTATCAATCTATTACCTATGTGTTGTTTATGATCTTGGAGATCATTAGTAGAGGCTCTGGCCAAGTTTTTGCTCTTAACTCCAAGAGGGAGTATTTATGCTCGATAGTGGGTTCATGCCTCCATTAAATCTGGGACAGTGACAGAAAGTTCTAAGGTTGTGGATGTGCTGTTGCCACTAGGGATAAAACATTGATGCTATGTCTAAGGATGTAGTTGTTGATTACATTACGCACCATACTTAATGCAATTGTCTGTTGCTTGCAACTTAATACTGGAAGGGGTTCGGATGATAACTTGAAGGTGGACTTTTTAGGCATAGATGCATGCTGGATGGCGGTCTATGTACTTTGTCGTAATGCCCTGATTAAATCTCACTATATTTATCATATCATGTATGTGCATTGTCATGCCCTCTTTATTTGTCAATTGCCCGACTGTAATTTGTTCACCCAACATGCTTTAATCTTATGGGAGAGACACCTCTAGTGAACTGTGGACCCCGGTCCTATTCTTTACATCGCATACAATCTACTGCAATTGTTCTTTACTGTTTTCTTCGCAAACAATCATCTTCCACACAATACGGTTAATCCTTTGTTACAGCAAGCCGGTGAGATTGACAACCTCACTGTTTCATTGGGGCAAAGTACTTTGGTTGTGTTGTGCAGGTTCCACGTTGGCGCCGGAATCCCTGGTGTTGCGCCGCATCACATTTCGCCACCATCAACCTTCAACGTGCTTCTTGGCTCCTCCTGGTTCGATTAAACCTTGGTTTCTTTCTGAGGGAAAACTTGCCACTGTGCGCATCATACCTTCCTCTTGGGGTTCCCAACGGACGTGTACATCTACGCGCATCAAGCACTTTTTCTGGCGCCGTTGCCGGGGAGATCAAGACACGCTGCAAGGGGAGTCTCCACTTCCAATCTCTTTACTTTGTTTTTGTCTTGCTTTATTTTATTTACTACTTTGTTTGCTGCACCTAAACAAAACACACAAAAATTAGTTGCTAGTTTTAATTTATTTACTGTCTTGCTCTCTATATCAAAAACACAAAAAAATTAGTTACTTGCATTTACTTTATCTAGTTTGCTTTATTTACTGTTGCTAAAATGAATACCCCTGAAAATACTAAGTTGTGTGACTTCACAAACACAAATAATAATGATTTCCTATGCACACCTATTGCTCCACCTGCTACTACAGCAGAATTCTTTGAAATTAAACCTGCTTTACTGAACCTTGTTATGAGAGAGCAATTTTCTGGTGTTAGTTCTGATGATGCTGCTGCCCATCTTAATAATTTTGTTGAACTTTGTGAAATGCAAAAGTATAAGGATGTAGATGGTGATATTATTAAATTGAAATTGTTTCCTTTCTCATTAAGAGGAAGAGCTAAAGATTGGTTGCTATCTTTGCCTAAGAATAGTATTGATTCATGGACTAAATGTAAGGATGCTTTTATTGGTAGATATTATCCTCCCGCTAAAATTATATCTTTGAGAAGTAGCATAATGAATTTTAAGCAATTAGATACTGAACATGTTGCTCAAGCATGGGAGAGAATGAAATCTTTGGTAAAGAATTGCCCAACCCATGGACTGACTACTTGGATGATCATCCAAACCTTCTATGCAGGACTAAATTTTTCTTCGCGGAATTTATTGGATTCAGCTGCTGGAGGTACCTTTATGTCCATCACTTTGGGGGCGGCTACAAAGCTTCTTGATGATATGATGATAAATTACTCTGAATGGCACACGGAAAGAGCTCCACAAGGTAAGAAGGTAAATTCTGTTGAAGAAACCTCTTCCTTGAGTGATAAGATTGATGTGATTATGTCTATGCTTGTGAATGGTAGACCTAATGTTGATCCAAATAATGTTCCTTTAGCTTCATTGGTTGCTCAAGAAGAAAATGTTGATGTGAATTTCATTAAAAATAATAATTTCAACAACAATGCTTATAGGAACAATTCTGGTAATAACTATAGGCCATATCCTTCTGCTAATGGTAATGGTTATGGTAATTCTTATGGGAATTCTTACAAAAATAATAGGAGTGTACCCCCTGGTCTTGAAGACATGCTTAAAGAATTTATTAGTACACAAACTGCTTTTAACAAATCTGTTGAGGAAAAGCTTGATAAAATTGATATTATTGCTTCTAGAGTTGATAGACTTGCCTCTGATGTTGATCTATTAAAATTCAAAGTTATGCCTAATAAGGATATTGATAATAAGATTACTACTACAGCAAATGCCATCCAAGTTAGAATTAATGAGAATATAAGATTAATGGCTGAATTGCCTGCTAGGTGGGATAGAGAAGAAAATGAAAAACTAGCTAAAGAGAATAATGTAGCTAAAGTTTGGACTATTACCACCACTAGTAATGTTAATTCTTCACATGTTGCTGCACCTCCTACTATCAATGGTAAAATAATTGGTGTTGGCAATGTTTCTACTCCTAGTGCAAAGCGTACAAAACTGCCTGAAATTGCTAAAACTGTTTGTGATAAAACTGCTGAAATTTTTCACAATATTGGTGACAATGATTCCATTGCTGTAGCTCATAATGATTTAGATTTTGATGATTGCCACATTTCTGAAGTTACAAAGTTCTTACAAAAACTTGCTAAAAGTCCTAATGCTAGTGCTATAAATTTGGCCTTTACAAAACACATTACAAATGCTCTCATTAAAGCTCGGGAAGAGAAACTAAAACTTGAAGCTTCTATTCCTAGGAAGTTAGAAGATGGTTGGGAGCCCATCATTAAAATGAAATTCAATGACTTTGAATGTAATGCTTTATGTTATCTTGGTGCAAGTATTTCTGTTATGCCTAAAAAGATTTATGATATGCTTGACTTGCCACCATTGAAGAATTGTTATTTGGATGTTAATCTTGCCGATAATGTTAAAAAGAAACCTTTGGGGAGGATTGATAATGTGCGCATTACGGTTAACAATAACCTTGTCCCCGTTGATTTTGTTGTCTTGGATATCGAATGCAATGCATCTTGTCCTATTGTGTTGGGAAGACCTTTTCTTCGAACCGTTGGTGCTGTTATTGATATGAAGGAAGGTAATATTAGATATCAATTTCCTCTCAAGAAAGGTATGGAACACTTCCCTAGAAAGAGAATGAAGTTGCCTTTTGATTCTATTATTAGAACAAATTATGATGTTGATGCTTCTACTCTTGATGTTACTTGATTTGCACTTTCTGCGCCTAGCTGAAAGGCGTTAAAGAAAAGCACTTCTTGGGAGATAACCCATGTCTTTATTTTACTACAGCAATTTTTGTTTTGTTGAGTCTTGGAAGTTGTTTACTACTGTAGCAACCTCTCCTTATCATGTTTTTGTGCCAAGTAAAGTTTCTATGTTAAAGTTGATGTTATATTTGGGATCGCTGCGCAGAAACAGCATTGCTGTTTGTCACGAATTCTGGCATAAGTCTCTGTAAAAAATTCGAACAAATCTGCAAATTTATGAGCGTGATCCTCAGATATGTACGCAACTTTCATGAGTTTTGAGTTTTTCCATTTGAGTAAGTCTAGTGCCCCTTTCAGGTTCGTCTTTACGGACTGTTCTGTTTTTGACAGATTCTGCCTTTTATTTCGCATTGCCGTATTTGCTATGTTGGATGAATTCCTTTGATCCATTAATGTCCAGTAGCTTTGTGCAATGTCCAGAAGTGTTAAGAATGATTGTGTCACCTCTGAATATGTGAATTTTTAATTTTGCACTAACCCTCTAATGAGTTTGTTTGAAGTTTGGTGTGAAGGAAGTTTTCAAGGGTCAAGAGAGGAGTATGATATACTATGATCAAGAGGAGTGAAAGCTCTAAGCTTGGGGATGCCCCCGTGGTTCATCCCTGCATATTTTAAGAAGACTCAAGCGTCTAAGCGGCATCCCCTTCTTCATCGACAACATCATCAGGTTCCTCCCCTGGAACTATATTTTTATTCAGTCACATCTTATGTACTTTGCTTGGAGCGTCGGTTTGTTTTGTTTTTGTTTTTGTTTGAATAAAATGGATCCTAGCATTCAATGTATGGGAGAGAGACACGCTCCGCTGTTGCATATGGACAAATATGTCCTTAGGCCTTACTCATAATGTTCAAGGCGAAGGTTGAAATTTCTTCGTTAAATTGTTATATGGTTGGAATCGGGAAATGCTACATGTAGTAATTCTAAAATGTCTTGGATAATGTGATACTTGGCAATTGTTGTGCTTATGTTTAAGCTCTTGCATCATATACTTTGCACCCATTAATGAAGAAATACATAGAGCTTGCTAAAATTTGGTTTGCATATTTGGTCTCTCTAAGGTCTAGATAATTTCTAGTATTGAGTTGTGAACAACAAGGAAGACGGTGTAGAGTCTTATAATGTTTACAATATGTCTTTTATGTGAGTTTTGCTGCACCAGTTCATCCTTGAGTTTGCTTCAAATAACCTTGCTAGCCTAAACCTTGTATCGAGAGGGAATACTTCTCATGCATCCAAAATCCTTGAGCCAACCACTATGCCATTCGTGTCCACCATACCTACCTACTACATGGTATTTCTCCGCCATTCCAAAGTAAATTGCTTGAGTGCTACCTTTAAAATTCCATCATTCGCCTTTGCAATATATAGCTCATGGGACAAATAGCCTTAAAAACTATTGTGGTAATGAATATGTAGTTATGTGTCTTAATTCTTATAAGTTGCTTGTTGAGCGGTAACCATGTTTTCTGGGGACGCCATCAACTTTACCTTTGTTGGATATCATGTGAGATGCTATGCATGTTCGTCTTGTCTGAAGTAGTGGACTTCACGATCAAATGGTTTGAGTATGCATATGTTAGAGAAGAACATTGGGCCGCTAACTAAAGCCATGTATCATGGTGGAAGTTTCAGTTTGGACATACAACCTCAATCTCTTATGAGAATATTAACTATTGTTGAATGCTTAAGCATGAAAAAGAGGAGTCCATTATCTGTTGTCTATGTTGTCCCGGTATGGATGTCTAAGTTGAGAATAATCAAAAGCGAGAAATCCAATGCGTGCTTTCTCCTTAGACAGACACTTGGTTGAAACATATGTTATGTGATGAGAATCCGTGTTTTCCGAGATAGTAGGACAAGGTGCGAGCACTATTGGTACTCTATGCATGAGACATGCAACTTGTAGGAAGTATTATGCATAGCACATATGAATTATTACTACCGTTGACAAAATTGTTTCATGTTTTCAAAATAAAAGCTCTAGCACAAATATAGCAATCGATGCTTTCCTCTTTGAAGGACCTTTCTTTTACTTTTATTGTTGAGTCAGTTTACCTATCTCTCTCCACCTTAAGAAGCAAACACTTGTGTGAACTGTGCATTGATTCCTACATACTTGCATATTGCACTTGTTATATTACTTTACATTGACACTATCCATGAGATATACATGTTATAAGTTGAAAGCAACCGCTGAAACTTAATCTTCCTTTGTGTTGCTTCAATACCTTTACTTTGATTTATTGCTTTATGAGTTAACTCTTATGCAAGACTTATTGATGCTTGTCTTGAAGTACTATTCATGAAAAGTCTTTGCTTTATGATTCATTTGTTTACTCATGTCATTACCATTGTTTTGATCGCTGCATTCATTACATATGCTTACAATAGCATGATCAAGGTTATGATGGCATGTCACTCCATAAATTATCCTTGTTATCGTTTACCTCTCGAGCAGAACTAAGCTTGGGGATGCTGATACGTCTCCGACGTATCGATAATTTCTTATGTTCCATGCTACATTATTGATGATATCTACATGTTTTATACACATTATATGTCGTATTTATGCATTTTCCGGCACTAACCTATTAACAAGATGCCGAAGAGCCAGTTGCTGTTTTCTGCTGTTTTTGGTTTCAAATCCTAGTAAGGAAATATTCTCGGAATTGGACGAAATCAACGCCCAGGGTCCTATTTTTTACGAAGCTTCCAGAAGACCGAGGGGGAAAGGAAGTGGGGCCACGAGGCGCCACACTAGGGCGGCGCGGCCTAGGCCTTGGCCGCGCGGCCCTAGTGTGTGGGGCCCTCGTGTGGCCCCCGCGTTGCCCTTCCGCCTACTTAAAGTCTTCGTCGCGAAACCCGTACCGAGAGCCACGATACGGAAAACCTTCCAGAGACGCCGCCGCCGCAAATCCCATCTCGGGGGATTCAGGAGATCGCCTCCGGCACCCTGCCGGAGAGGGGAATCATCTCCCGGAGGACTCTTCATCGCCATGATCGCCTCCGGAGTGATGAGTGAGTAGTTCACCCCTGGACTATGGGTCCATAGCAGTAGCTAGATGGTCGTCTTCTCCTAATTGTGCTTCATTGTTGGATCTTGTGAGCTGCCTAACATGATCAAGATCATCTATCTGTAATACTTTATGTTGTGTTTGTCGGGATCCGATGGA
Organism: Lolium multiflorum; assembly: GCA_030979885.1. Taxonomy (NCBI): domain Eukaryota; kingdom Viridiplantae; phylum Streptophyta; class Magnoliopsida; order Poales; family Poaceae; genus Lolium; species Lolium multiflorum. The sequence goes on along the minus strand of CM061753.1, from coordinate 151,584,920 downwards.
TAGAGAATACTATGTTATGATGATTATCAATCTATTACCTATGTGTTGTTTATGATCTTGCATGCTCTCCGTTATTAGTAGAGGCTCTGGCCAAGTTTGTGCTCTTAACTCCAAGAGGGAGTATTTATGCTCGATAGTGGGTTCATGCCTCCATTAAATCTGGGACAGTGACAGAAAGTTCTAAGGTTGTGGATGTGCTGTTGCCACTAGGGATAAAACATTGATGCTATGTCTAAGGATGTAGTTGTTGATTACATTACGCACCATACTTAATGCAATTGTCTGCTTGCAACTTAATACTGGAAGGGGTTCGGATGATAACCTGAAGGTGGACTTTTTAGGCATAGATGCATGCTGGATGGCGGTCTATGTACTTTGTCGTAATGCCCTGATTAAATCTCACTATATTTATCATATCATGTATGTGCATTGTCATGCCCTCTTTATTTGTCAATTGCCCGACTGTAATTTGTTCACCCAACATGCTTTAATCTTATGGGAGAGACACCTCTAGTGAACTGTGGACCCCGGTCCTATTCTTTACATCGCATACAATCTACTGCAATTGTTCTTTACTGTTTTCTTCGCAAACAATCATCTTCCACACAATACGGTTAATCCTTTGTTACAGCAAGCCGGTGAGATTGACAACCTCACTGTTTCGTTGGGGCAAAGTACTTTGGTTGTGTTGTGCAGGTTCCACGTTGGCACCGGAATCCCTGGTGTTGCGCCGCATCACATTTCGCCACCATCAACCTTCAACGTGCTTCTTGGCTCCTCCTGGTTCGATTAAACCTTGGTTTCTTTCTGAGGGAAAACTTGCCACTGTGCGCATCATACCTTCCTCTTGGGGTTCCCAACGGACGTGTACATCTACGCGCATCAGAGCTCTTGGAGTATTTTCAAACTATTGCGTTTACTCCCATCGGGAACATTGGAATTTAAGAAGACATGAAGATCTCCGACTATTTTGCTGGTTTGCAGGAATTCAAGCAAGATTTGAAGACTCGTTATACCTGAAATTGCCATCTAAAAGCCTCTGAAAATACGAGTGCCTTGAAGATTTGACTGTGCTCACAGTCCCTTGAAGATTCGACTGTGCTCACGGTCCCTTGAAGATTCGACTGTGCTCACGGTCCCTTGAAGATTCGACTGTGCTCACGGTCCCTTGAAGATTCGACTGTGCTCACGGTCCCTTGAAGATTTGACTGTGCTCACGGTCCCCTGAAGATTATTACGGGAACCTTGCTCTTTTCCTTTGCTATAGATGCCTCAAAGAGTGCCGCAAATAGCAAAGATCATGAAGCAACGAAGACCTTGCTCTTTTCCTTTGCTATAGATGCCTCAAAGAGTGCCGCAAATAGCAAGGATCATGAAGCAACGGAGACCTTGCTCTTTTCCTTTGCTATAGATGCCTCAAAGAGTGCCGCAAATAGCAAGGATCATGAAGCAACGGGGACCTTGCTCTTTTCCTTTGCTATAGATGCCTCAAAGAGTGCCGCAGATAGCAAGGATCATGAAACACGTACGAAAACGACCCACGGTCAAGACATGCATCGGTTGAAAGCAAAGTTGCACATACAACGGGTTTAGCAAGACCTGCAACACGAGCTGATCACTCAAATGATTTGCTGCCGATAAACTTACAAATAATGGCATCAACGATGCTCAAGGTGCATTAAGAATTGCCCCTTGAAATAAACAACAATGTGTCAACGACACCTGAAGAAAACTATAAACATCGAGTTGCTCGACTTGAGTCTACTCACGGTTGCAAGCATCAGTGCCCAGACTCGGGGGCTACTCCCATCGGGAGCGCTGGACGCGCACTTGATAAAATCATCGGCTCCTATGGGCCATTATCCAAATCATCGGCTCCTATGGGCCATCATCCAAATCATCGGCTCCTCTGGGCCATTATCCAAATCATCGGCTCCTCCTGGGTATCATCCGAATCATCGGCTCCTATGGGCCATTATCCAAATCATCGGCTCCTATGGGCCATCATCCAAATCATCGGCTCCTCTGGGCCATTGATGACCCACAAGTATAGGGGATCGCAACAGTCTTCGAGGGAAGTATTACCCAATTTATTGATTCGACACAAGGGGAGACAAAGAATACTTGTAAGCCTTAACAGCGGAGTTGTCAATTCAGCTGCACCTGGAAATAGACTTGCTCGCAAGAGTTTATCAGTAGCAACAGTTTTATAGTAGTAGGAATAGTGAAATAACAGCAGCGGTGAAATAAAGACAGCAGTAGTGATTATAGTAAACAGCAGGATTAAAATACTGTAGGCACAGGGATGGATGAACGGGCGTTGCATGGATGAGAGAATTCATATAACAATCATGGTAGGGCATTTGCAGATAATAATAAAGTGGTATCCAAGTACTAATCAATCCATAGGCATGTGTTCCATATATAGTCGTACGTGCTCGCAATGAGAAACTTGCACAACATCTTTTGTCCTACCAGCCGGTGGCAGCCGGGCCTCTAGGGAAACTACTGGAAATTAAGGTACTCCTTTTAATAGAGTACCGGAGCAAAGCATTAACACTCCGTGAACACATGTGATCCTCACATCACCGCCTTCCCCTCCGGTTATCCCAATTCTTGTCACTTTGGGGCCTCGGGTTCCGGACAGCAACGTGTGTATACAACTTGCAGGTAAGATCATAAAACAATGCATATCATGATGAAACAATAACATGTTCAGATCTGAGATCATGGCACTCGGGCCCTAGTGACAAGCATTAAGCATAACAAGTTGCAACAATATCATAAAAGTAACATCTACGGATACTAGGCACCATGCCCTAACAATCTTGTGACTATTACATGATCAATCTCATCCAATCCCTACCATCCCCTTCAGCCTACAGCGGGGGAATTACTCACACATGGATGGGGGAAACATGGCTGGTCGATGGAGAGGCGTCGGTGGTGATGGCGGTGATGATCCCCTCCAATTCCCCGTCCCGGCGGAGTGCCAGAACGGAGTTTCTGGTCCCGAGGCGGAGTTTCGCGATGGCGGCGGCGTACTGGATGGTCTCTGGAAATATGGTCGAACCCCCTGGCGTTTTTAGGTCGAAAGGCATATGTAGTCGAAAGGAGAGCGTCGGGGGGCCGCCGAGGCGCCCAGACCATAGGGCGGCGCGCCCCCCTCCAGGCCGCGCCGGCCTGTGGTCTGGGGGCCACGGGCCCCCCTGGTTCGCCCTTTTGGCCCTTCATCTTCACGGTAAAAATAGGCCCATTGCGATTATTTCCGGGGTTTTTCCTGAAAGTCGAATTTCTGCACAAAAACGAGACACCAGTGCAATTCTGCTGAAAACAGCGTTAGTCCGTGTTAGTTGTATCCAAACTACACAAATTAGAGGCAAAACAATAGCAAAAGTGTTCGGGAAAGTAGATATGTTTTGGACGTATCAACTCCCCCAAGCTTAGCTTATTGCTTGTCCTCAAGCAATTCAGTTAACAACTGAGTGCGATAAAAGAACTTTCACGAACACATTTGTTCATATGATGTAAATATTCTCATGATATGGAAAGTGCTTAAGCAATTCATAATAAGGTAAATGCAAATAAAGTCATCTAGTAGCTGCGTCAATCATGAAAGAGATACCAACAAACTAATAACAAGCATCATGAAACACTTCTATAAGCAGGATTGCAATGTTCATAGAAAGATATGATAAAGTGGTATCTCGCTTGCCTGTATTTGTAGCAAAACATAAATGCCCAGGCACCTCTGAAGTTCATAGAAAGACTAGAAGTAAAGATTGTCAAAGATAAAAGCATCAAAGTTATACCACAGCTGATCATATTTTGGGACAAGCATATTATACTAAGAATGACAGTTATGCTCTCAAGAAGGTACTCAAAGAAAGGATGGTGACTCAACATAAAAATAAAAGATTGACCCTTCGCAGAGGGAAGCAGGGATTAACATGTGCTAGAGCTTTTCATTTTTCAAAGACAGAAATAAAATTATTTTGAGAGGTGTTTGTTGTTGTCAACGAATGATAGTGGGTACTCTAACCACCTCGCCAACCAGACTCTCAAGAGCGGCTCCCATGAAGGACGTTATCTCTACCAGCAAGGTAGATCATCCCTCTTCTCTTTTGTTTACACATGTATTTTAGTTTCATTATGGATGACACTCCCCCAACCTTTGCTTACACAAGCCATGGCTAACCGAATCCTCGGGTGCCTTCCAACATTCACATACCATGGGGAAGTGTCTATTTGCAGGTTAAGTTGCTTACTGATGAATCAGAGCAAATCATGTGAAGAGAATTATTAATGAAGGTTAATTAATTGGGGCTGGGAACCCCGTTGCCAGCTCTTTTTGCAAAATTATTGGATAAGCGGATGTGCCACTAGTCCATTGGTGAAAGTCTGTCCGGAGTAAATGACAAGGTTGAAAGATAAAACACCACATACTTCCTCATGAGCTATAAAACATTAACACAAATTAAGAAGTAGTTTGAAGGTTTAAAGGTAGCACATGAGAATTTACTTGGAATTGTTTGAAATGCCATGCATAGGTATTTATGGTGGACACTTTGGAATAACTTGGTTTTCAGATGTTTGGAGGCACGAGCAGCGTTCCCGCTCAGTACAAGTGGAGGCTAGCAATAGACTGGGAAGCGACAATCAAGAGAGCAATAACTGTCATAATCATGCTTGCGACAAAATAAAATTAACGGAGGCATAAAAGTGATACAAGAACTCTGAAGCAAAGTAAATCATCGAGGCTTAATTGACTTTTGTTTAGTCATATGCATGCGTGAGCATGTGCCAAGTCGATTCAAGTGAATTATTCAGAGGAGGATACCACAATGTCATACCTATCTATGAATAAAACAATGCAAGCAAATATTCATGACATGCTACTCATTATTAAAAGATTGGAACTAATCATGAGAGATCATAAACTACTAGATTGGAACTAATCATGAGAGATCATAAACTACTAGACTTCCATTAAATGACATATACCTCATATGAACCAACTCAGCATGCTCACATGGATGAGTATATGTACAAAAATGAAAACAAATAGAGTTCATACCATCCTCTCACCGCGGTCAAATTGCCGTAGATCGTCATTATTGCCTTTCACTTGTGCAGCTTGAATAATAATATGGAATGAAACCAAGCTCCAACCACCGGAGACCTCTGAACTCCCTAATGAACTTTACAAAACCAAAGAAGAACAACAAATATTTTTGGTGTTTTCGGGTTAGAAACAAGAACAAAAGAAAACAAGCAAACAAAGCAAAATCTTTTTGGATTTTCTCATAGCAAACCAACGATAGCAAATAAAGTAAAATAAGAGCAAAGAACCAAATAAACAAATGGTGAAGAGAAACAAAAGAAATATTTTTGGTCTTTTTGTGTTTTAGGAAAGAAAGAAAGCAAAAACAAGAGAATGCAAACTAACAGAAACACAGAAAAGCAGGATGGCAGAAATCTGCCAAAACCTGACAGCAGTACAGAAATCGAATTTAACAAAAATCTTCCATTGCTCAATTCAAAAAGTGTTCAACTAATGAAAGTTAGATAACAACCTGGGGCACATGCTCAAAAAATTTCAACTCAAAATAACGTTCTGGCTGTGCGTACGAATTTTTTTGGTAACAGCCCAGAATCTGTTTTTGGACAGCACTTCCCCAAATATCATCTCCCTCTCATTAGAAAACCACTCTAAGAAACTAAACAAGTATGTACAAGTATCCAGCAACCATAATATGCAAAGAATGAGTGATGCCGGTATACCTCCCCCCAAGCTTAGGCTTTTGGCCTAAGTGGAGATCATTCCCAACGAGGGTCGGGGTTCCACGCCGGTGGATCGTACATGGAGTGATAATAAGGCCCCTGCGCAGAAGAATGGCGTGGAGGCTCCACATGACCATAATGTTGATATGAGGAGCTCGCTGCATCGGATGAAGAATCGAGGTGCTCCTCGGCCTCCTCTGCGCCGTCCCTTGCATGATGGCCTTCTCTTTCTATGTATGCATTTAGCTCATTTTCTGTGACCGACCACCCTTTCCTGGAATCAAGGTTAAGCAGAACAGGTGCAGGCAATCGTACTAGTTTTTCAGTTTTCTTAGTTGTTCTCCAAGTTTTCTTATAGAATGTTATCCTATAATACAGGTTGTTCAAATTAGACGCATCTGAAACAAACTCATGTTTAATCATGGAAACAACATCAAGCTTCTCCATGGAGAGCGGAATATCTAGATGGTGAGGTTCTACACCATGCATAGCTAATAAGCGAGAGGCGATGAGACCTCCACAAATTCCTCCCTTCTCACGGTTAGTAGCAAGTCTACAAGCTATCAAAGCACCCAAATTATAAGTCCTATCCTGTTGCAATGCAGCAGCTAAGAAAGCCATATCTTGGATAGACAACTTATTTGCGTTCCTTCTAGCAAGAACGCACTTTGTGATGAAATAAGCAAAGTAGCGAATAGCAGGGAGTTGAATACTACTGATTTTACCATTATCATCGGAGAAGCTTCTCCCTTGACAAATCATCGTATATAGACTTGAGAGCTCCCGCGGCGTTCCCCTAACCTTCTCGCATGATCCCCATTGTGGCACTCTAATTGCTGCACAAAAATCAGTAAATGGCAAGTTGACAGTTTTATTATAAATCTTGTATCGAACCATGGGGTTAGTTTGGGACCGATGAAATTCGAAATCCTGCACCACCGACATTGTTAGTTTCGCATATTGGTAAGGTTCACCAACAGTAAAACTTTCCAACCCTGCATTGGAAATCAGTGTTTGAACATCTTGCAAGATTCCTGCATTCCGCATAAAATCAGTGCATGGGTAATAAGAGGGGTATACTCCCTCTTCACGGTGAACTCTCATGACTTGTTGCACCTCCAATTCTTGTTGGTTTAGTTGGTGCCTACTTCCTTCCATTTTCTGAAATTTTTCAACAATCATTATAAAATTTGATTTCAAGGTATATAATTGAGGGAAACTACTATAGGAACTTGCTAGAGTACTAAACATGCATCAAAACTAGTTTCTACCACTTAGAACAAGCATGCAAGCTCACTAAACATGTTACCTACAGCAGCAAAATATTCAAGATATACTCAACCAAACAAAATTCTAATTGGATAATCAAAGGAGTCACATACCGGAGAGCAAATGTGCCAAATTTCAGACAGAAATCTGGGCTGAGCAAAGAGATCGAGAAATCTCGAGTTCTTGAGCAGAAACGCGAGTGAGAGAAAGCTGGTGCGAGTTTTTTCGGGAGAGAGAAGAGAATGGGAGGAAGAAGTGAAAAAGTGGGGCAAGGAGGGGCCCACACCACAGGGTGGCGCGCCCCCCTTGCTGGCCGCGCCGGCCTGTGGGGTGCCACCCTGGGGTGCCCCACTGGTCATCCCCAGGTGCTCCCAGGTGCTCCTTCGAAAAATAAGACTACCAGTATAATTTTTGTAAATTTTTTAGAACTTCGAAAAATGCACATTTCTGGGTGTTAAAGTAATTATTACTGCGCAGGAAAATGATTTCCAAAATCTTAAACAACTAAAACATATTGCAAAACAAAAAGTGCTACAACAAGTAAAACAAGTGGAGGAAGAAAGAAGGAAAGAAATGTTGTTTAGCTCTCTCATGCATTAAAATATATTTGTTAACAAGGTTGATCAAGTCTTGCTACCAAATAAATTTTATATGACATAAGAAGAAATAAACCTCAAATCAATCATGTTACCTTATATTGAATTGATATAGATCCAATCACAAGAGTTTGATATTCTTCTTTAGGCTCATATATAGGACAATCAATGGATCCCACCTTGATAGTTTTCACATTACAAATTGTATTAACTCCATATACTTTATCAATCCTCTTGGGAAAATAGACAGTATGTTCCTTGTCATCAACATTGAAAGTTACTTTTCCTTTATTGCAATCAATAACAGCCCCTGCAGTATTAAGAAAGGGTCTTCCAAGAATAATAGACATATTATCATCTTCAGGCATTTCCAACACAACAAAATCAGTTAATATTAAGCAATTTTGAGTAACTTGAACAGGAACATCTTCACATACACCAACAGGAATAGCAGTAGATTTATCAGCCATTTGCAAAGATATATCAGTTGGTATCAACTTATCTAAATCAAGTCTCTTGTAAAGAGAAAAAGGCATTACACTAACTCCTGCTCCCAAATCACATAGAGCAGTTCTAACATAATTATTCTTGATAGAACAAGGAATAGTCGGTATACCTGGGTCTCCCAGCTTCTTTGGAACCTTACCATTGAAAGAGTAATTAGCGAGCATAGTGGAAATCTCCTCATTTGGAATTTTCCTTTTGTTAGAGACAATATCTTTCATATACTTTGAATAAGGAGGCAATTTAATAGCATCAGTCAAAGGGATTTGCAAAAATAAAGGTTTCATCCAATCACAAAATTTATTATAATGTTCCTCCTCCTTTGATTTTAGTTTCTTAGCAGGGAAAGGCATTTGCTTTTGAACCCAAGGTTCTCTTTCATTACCATGTTTCTTTGTAATAAAGTCTTCTTTAGTGTACTTCTTATTTTTAGCATGCTTTTCAGGTTCTTTCTCAATTTCTTCTTTATCAGGAGTATCATTATTATTATTATCTTCATCATGTTCATTACCACTTTCAGTTTCAGCATCATAAATAGAAATACTATTAGGATTATTAACAGGTTCAGAGGATTCTACAACAGTTTTATGTTTCTTCTTCTTTTTCTTAGAAGGACTATCAGTTTCTTTAGTTCGTTGAGAATCTTGTTCAATTCTTTTGGGGTGCCCTTCAGGATATAGAGGATCCTGGGTAGAAACACCGCCTCTAGTTGTTACTTCATAAGCATGTTTTTCTTCATGAGTATTTTTTAACAAGTCATTTTGCACTTTAGTAAGTTGATCAATTTGAGTTTGAATCATATTAAAATGTTTAACAAGCATCTTAACATCATTGGAGGTTCTCTCCACAATATCATGCAATTTACTAATAGCTTGAGAATTTTCCATTAGATGATTCTCTATTCTCATATTAAAATTATTTTTCTTAACAATATAATTATCAAATCATCTAAACATTGATCAGGAGGTTTTGAATACGGGATATCTCCTCTATCAAAGCGTTGAAGAGAATGTACCTCAATTGTAGATGAAGGGGGAATTATCTTACATAGGTCTTCTATTGGAGGCAAATTCTTCACATCTTCAGATTTAATACCCTTCTCCATAAGAGATTTCTTGGCTTCCCTCATATCTTCATCATTTAATTCAATCATACCCCTCTTCTTCAATATAGGTGTCGGGGTTGGTTCAGGTGTAGACCAATCATCATGATTTTTTCTTATCTTTGCCAATAATTCTTCAGCTTCGTCCGGAGTTCTCTTCCTGAAAACACAATCAGCACAACTATCCAGGTATGCCCTAGACTCAATGGTTAGTCCACTATAAAATATATCAAGTAAATCATGCTTTTCCAAATCATGTCCAGGCCGAGCTCTTATAAGAGAGCAAAATCTTGCCCAAGCTTCAGGCAATTTCTCTCCATCTTCTTGATCAAAACTATAAATTCTCTGCAAAGCAATATGTTGAGCACTAGCGGGAAAGTATTTCCGAAAGAAAACATCAAGCAAACAACTTGGACTATCAATAGAATCAGGAGGCAAATTATTATACCAAATCTTAGCATCATCCTTTAATGAGAAAGGGAAAATCTTAGCAACAAAATAAGTACGCATCTTAACATCATCAGAAAACAAGCTACTTAAAGTGGAAAGCTCATTCATATGTTCTACATCACTCTCTTTTTCAGTACCACAAAAAGGTGTTTTCTCAACAATAGATATATGAGATAAATCAAGAGAAAAGTCATAATCTTTATCTTTAATGTTTATAGGAGATGTGGCAAATTTAGGATCAGGAGACAGTTTATATCTAACAGCATGTTGTGCAATAAGCTTTTTAAGGTTACTTGTACTAGTAGTAGCATTGCATTTATCAATAAAATCATCATCAAGTTCCACATAATCTTCATCAAGATCATCAGTCTCAGGTGAATTAACAGGTGTAACAGTATTTTCATTAGGAGTTTCAATATTTTCAATTTGTCTAGACCTAGCAATTGTAGCATCTAGAAAAGGACCTAATGAACCAGTATTATCAAGCACAGTAGAAGCATCATCAAAATTATCAGAGGAATTTTCAGATTCAGCAGAAATACCAACACGTGAAGCTTGTGGTGGTGAAACAAGTTGACTTATCACAGATGGTGAATCAAGAGCAGCAGAGGTACTCAGAGTTGTACCTTTTCTTGTAGTGGATGGTAATATGGCGACTTTAGTATCGCAAGGTTTACCCATGATGGAGGATTTGCAGCGAACAATATCAATCCAAGTGAACTTGCAAATAAAGCTATGCTCCCCGGCAACGGCGCCAGAAAATAGTCTTGATGACCCACAAGTATAGGGGATCGCAACAGTCTTCGAGGGAAGTATTACCCAATTTATTGATTCGACACAAGGGGAGACAAAGAATACTTGTAAGCCTTAACAGCGGAGTTGTCAATTCAGCTGCACCTGGAAACAGACTTGCTCGCAAGAGTTTATCAGTAGCAACAGTTTTATAGCAGTAGGAATAGTGAAATAACAGCAGCGGTGAAATAAAGACAGCAGTAGTGATTATAGTAAACAGCAGGATTAAAATACTGTAGGCACAGGGATGGATGAACGGGCGTTGCATGGATGAGAGAATTCATATAACAATCATGGTAGGGCATTTGCAGATAATAATAAAGCGGTATCCAAGTACTAATCAATCCATAGGCATGTGTTCCATATATAGTCGTGCGTGCTCGCAATGAGAAACTTGCACAACATCTTTTGTCCTACCAGCCGGTGGCAGCCGGGCCTCTAGGGAAACTACTGGAAATTAAGGTACTCCTTTTAATAGTGTACCGGAGCAAAGCATTAACACTCCGTGAACACATGTGATCCTCACATCACCGCCTTCCCCTCCGGTTATCCCAATTCTTGTCACTTTGGGGCCTCGGGTTCCGGACAGCAACGTGTGTATACAACTTGCAGGTAAGATCATAAAACAATGCATATCATGATGAAACAATAACATGTTCAGATCTGAGATCATGGCACTCGGGCCCTAGTGACAAGCATTAAGCATAACAAGTTGCAACAATATCATAAAAGTAACATCTACGGATACTAGGCACCATGCCCTAACAATCTTGTGACTATTACATGATCAATCTCATCCAATCCCTACCATCCCCTTCAGCCTACAGCGGGGGAATTACTCACACATGGATGGGGTGATGTCTACTCACGGTTCTATTCCTGTAGACAGTGTTGGGCCTCCAAGAGCAGAGGTTTGTAGAACAGCAGCAAGTTTTCCCTTAAGTGGATCACCCAAGGTTTATCGAACTCAGGTAGGAAGAGGTCAAATATATCCCTCTCAAGCAACCCTGCAATCACGATACAAGAAGTCTCTTGTGTCCCCAACACACCTAATACACTTGTCAGATGTATAGGTGCACTAGTTCGGCGAAGAGATAGTGAAATACAAGTAGTATGGATGTATATGAGTGGTAATAGTAATCTGAATAAAATATGACAGCGAGTAAACATGCAATAGAACAGTAAGTAAGCGGTGTTTGCAGTATTGGAAACAAGGCATAGGGATCATACTTTCACTAGTGGACACTCTCAACATTGATCGCATAATAAATTAATAACTTCTCTCATTTGTGCTACATACACTCTTTTGTTGGATGACAAACACCATTCATTGTGTAGGGCTACAAGAGCTCCCTCAAGCCGGAGTTAACAAGCGCCACAACATTCAGCATTCATATTTAAGTAACCTTAGAGCATAATAGATCTTTGCAAAATAGACCGAGTACTAACATAGCATACACACTGTCACCATTACACTATGAAAGGGGGAATAGATCACATCAATACTATCATAGTGATAATTAACTCCATAACCTACAAGACATTATGATCATAATCTACGATAAGAACCACACGATGCACACACTGTCACCATTACACCATGCAGGAGGAATAGACTACTTTAATAACATCACATGAGTAGCACATAGACTAGTAGCGATACAAAGCTCATCATATGGATCTCAATCATGCAAGCAATTCATGAGATCATTGTATTGGAGTACAGAGAGAGAGATTAACCACATAGCTACCGGTACAGCCCTCAGCCTCGAGGGAGAACTACTCCCTCCTCATCATGGGAGACAACGATGGCGATGAAGATGGCGGTGGTGTCGATGGAGATGGCTCCGGGGCATTCCCCGTCGGCAGGGTGCCGAAGAGACTTCGTCCCCGAATTGGAGTTTCGATGGCGGCGGCGCCCCTGGAGTCTTTCTGGAGTTTCGTCAATCGGTATCGTGTTTTTAGGTCACGAGGGGTTAAATAGGCGAAGAGGCGGAGTCGGAAGGGCCGGGGCCCTCCCCATAGGCCGGCGCGGCCAGGTGGAGCCCGCGCGGCCCTATGGTCTGGGGCCCGGCCTCCCCTCGACTCCCCTTCGGTGTCCTGGTCCGTCTCGGTGAATTATGATGTTTGGTCTTCGTTTCGTCGAATTCCGAGAATATTGCCCGAACAGCCTTTCTGGAACCAAAAACAACAGAAAACATGAACTGGCACTGTGGCATCTTGTTAATAGGTTAGTTCCAGAAAATGCGTCAAAACGATATAAAGTATGAACAAAACATGTAAGTATTGTCATAAAACAAGCATGGAACATCAGAAATTATAGATACGTTTGAGACGTATCAATCCCCAAGCTTAGTTCCTACTCGCCCTCGAGTAGGTAAACAATAACACAAATAATTTCTGAAGTGACATGCTACCAACATAATCTTGATCAACATTATTGTAAAGCATATGAGATGAATGCAGTGATTCGAAGCAATGATGAAGACAATGAGTAAACAACTGAATCATATAACAAAGACTTTTCATGAATAGTACTTTCAAGACAAGCATCAATAAGACTTGCATAAGAGTTAACTCATAAAGCAATAAATTCTTAGTAAAAAGCTTTGAAACAACACAAAGGAAGATTTAAGTTTCAGCGGTTGCTTTCAACTTCAACATGTATATCTCATGGATAATTGTCAACACAAAGTAATATAACAAGTGCAATAGGTAAACATGTAAGAATCAATGCACACAGTTTACACAAGTGTTTGCTTCTAAGATAGAAAGAAGTAGGTAAACTTACTCAACAATAAAGTAAAAGAATGGCCCTTCGCAGAGGGAAGCATTGATTGCTATATTTGTGCTAGAGCTTTTATTTTGAAAACATAAGAGAGCATAAAAAGTAAAGTTTTGAGCGGTGTTTGTTGTTGTCAACGAATGGTAGTGGGCACTCTAACCCCTTGCCAGACAGACTTTCAAAGAGCGGCTCCCATGAAATTTTATTTTTGGGTGGCACTCCTTCCAACCTTGCTTTCACAAACCATGGCTAACCGAATCCTCGGGTGCCTGCCAACAATCTCATACCATGAAGGAGTGCCTTTTTATTTTAGTTTTATTTAGATGACACTCCTCCCCACCTTTGCTTTCTCAAGCCATGGCTAACCGAATCCTCGGGTGCCGACCAACAATCACATACCATGGAGGAGTGTCTATTTGTAAATTTATGAAAGTTAATTAATTGGGGCTGGGAACCCCATTGCCAGCTCTTTTTGCAAAATTATTGGATAAGCGGATGAAGCCACTAGTCCATTGGTGAAAGTTGCCCAACAAGATTGAAAGATAAACTCCACATACTTTCTCATGAGCTATAAAACATTGACACAAATAAGAGGTAATAACTTTTGAATTGTTTAAAGATAGCACTCAAGCAATTTACTTTGGAATGGCGGAGAAATACCATGTGGTAGGTAGGTATGGTGGACACAATTGGCATAGTTTTTGGCTCAAGGATTTGGATGCACGAGAAGAATCCCTCTCAATACAAGGCTAGGCTAGCAAGGTTGTTTGAAGCAAACTCAAGTATAAAACGGTGCAGCAAGACTCACATATGAACATATTGTAAGCATTATAAGACTTTACATCGTCTCCTTGTTGTTCAAACTCCTTAACCAGAAAATATCTAGAATTAGAGAGACCAATCATGCAAACCAAATTTTAACAAGCTCTATGTAGTTCTTCATTAATAAGTGCAAAGTATATGATGCAAGAGCTTAAACATGTGTTGCCTGCCAAAACCCACCGGCGAGCAGCGACGAGCAACACGGAGAGCCGGGAGGCTCCCAGGACTGTTGGTGGGCCCTGGTCCCTCGGGCGACGGCCCGCAATGCTCTGGCACACGTCCCGACGGTTGCAGGCGTGCCACCTGACCTATACCTGGTCGGAAGGTGTTGGATTGCTTCAATTAGTTTCCTGCATGGTAGATACGTAAACATTAAATGAGCCTCGATCGGCTCTCAGGTTACCCTGTGAATCGGCTCAAAGAGCCGATTAACCCATGGTTCATAATGGATCTGCAATAACATGGGGGTTCTGCTTTATCAATGCTAAGCTAAATCAATCTACGACAGTTTAGGGTTTTCACCGCATAACCGGAACATCCTACACGTAGTTGAGCCTGGCAGATACGAAAGATAACAACAAACTAACCCAAAACGAGGCCTAAAAACCAACATGGAGTCGATTCCCGGAACATCCCTTCTTGGATCGGCAAACCATACCTTACGCACTACTGGATCGTTCAACCCGTTTGCAAGGCCTAACCATGCGATATCAAACTAATCCTCGAAGAACAAGGAACAACTATAACAGATCGAATCTACTAAACAAAGATAAAGCAAGATGCTGCCCTTACACCTAAATAGGTGTAAGGACAGCTAGATATCTAGGGGCAGCACAGCTACGTAAATATATCAGAAAAGCATCGATGCAAGCCCTAAAACATCTACGATAAACAATGTTACTCGCCATCAAAAAGGCTTCAGTACGAGCAACACCAAACAACGAATAAACAGATACTGCCTAGATCGCAAGATGCGATCTAGGCAGCATGACGCTTACCCGGAAGAAACCCTCGAAACAAGGGGTGGCGATGCGCCTGGATTGTGTTTGTTGTGAACATGATCGTCCTCCTTTCTCAATAACCCTAGGTACATATTTATAGTCCGTGGACTTTCTATCTTTAGAAAAGACCTAACTGTGTACGAGCCAAACTCTATCTCTTAATTCTAAACTAACATGCGATCTACCATAATGTACAGATACACGGGCAATTCAGCCCAAATTCACACACGAGGCCGATTCAGAAACACATTATGTGTAAATCCTTCAAGCCCATCTCCATCACGGCCCATCTCTTGATCCGGTTAAAATCTGGTGATAACACATGCCCCCCTGGTTTTGGCAATGATAATTTCAAAACCACTCTGTTTTTTCTTCGTAGGGTCACGTCGTGGCAGAGCAGAACCGTCACAGTATCCTTTCATCATGATGCCTTGCCTTCTCAACTTCTCTGCATGATTTGACAGTTTTGGCACCACGTCCTCGGAAACCACCGCAACATTAAATCTCCACTATATCCCCTTTATTTAACCGCGTCGAGCAGTTCGCTTCTTCATCCCCCTGCTCCGTACTAGCCATCGGAAAACCCTCCTTCACACCATGGACTCCTCCTCCTCCTCCTCTGCCTCCTCGGGACTTTCTTGCCTATCCTCTCCCCTTCGAGAGCCGACGCCAGAGTGGGACTCGATGGCGGCGTACGACATCCTCGCCCCAACGAAGTGGGACGAGGAGGATCACGATTCCTCCGTCTGGTCCGAGGATGACAAGTCCTTGACCGACGGAGAAGACGACTTCCAGTTCCTCGTCGATGGGGAGCTGGAGGCGGAGAGCGAGGATGACTCCTTCTCCTGGGACGACTTCACCTCCTCCGACGAGGAGGAGGAAGAGGAGAGTGACACCTCCTCCGACGAGCCGCCGGCGAAGCGCATCTGCTTCGGGTCGGACGCCGACAACGACGAGGAGGAGGAGGAAAAGGCCCCTGCCGAGGGCTACGGCAGCAGCGATGAGGAGCTCACCGGCAGCAGCGCCGATGGCAGCCACAATGGCGACGACGAGGGCAGCGACGGCCCTTAGACTAGGACTACTAGCATAGGACTAGTAGTAGTAATCGGGTCTTCTTTTGTTCTTCTTTTCCTGAGCAATCGGCTCTTCTCTGTAAAAATCCTCTTTATTAATGAAGAAAATGTTTCTATGTCAATTTTGCTTTCATATCAATTTTGCCGATTGTCAAAGCAAGTCAACGCGCAAAGAGCCGATGGCAGCGCATCGGCCTTCACCACAAAACGCGAGTAAGGCCAAATCAGGCCTATTCAAACGGTAACCTGCAAACCTTGCCTGCAAGAGTACACTGATATGTCGCAAACGTATCTATAATTTCTTATGTTCCATGCTACTTTTATTACAATACTTGAATGTTTTATACACACCTTACAGCATTATTTTACATTTTCCGGCACTAACCTATTAACAAGATGCCGAAGTGCCAGTTGCTGTTTTCTGTTTTTGGTTTCAGAAATCCTAGTAAGGAAATATTCTCGGAATTGACGAAATCAACGCCCAGGGGCCTATTTTTGCACGAAGCTTCCGAAGTCCGAAGAGAAGACGTGGGGCCACGAGGTGGCCGGACACCAGGGCGGCGCGGCCCGGCCCGCGCGGCCCTGTGGTGTCGGCGCCTCGTGACGCCTTTGACCTACCCTTCCGCCTACTTAAAGCCTCCGTCGCGAAACCCCCTGTACCGAGAGCCACGATACGGAAAACATTACTGAGAGGCCGCCGCTGCCAATCCCATCTCGGGGGATTCAGGAGATCGCCTCCGGCACCCTGCCGGAGAGGGGAATCATCACCGGAGGGGCTCTACATCATCATGCCCGCCTCCGGATTGATGCGTGAGTAGTTCATCCTTGGACTATGGGTCCATAGCAGTAGCTAGATGGTTGTCTTCTCCGCTTGTGCTTTCATTGTTATAGATCTTGTGAGCTGCCTAACATGATCAAGATCATCTATTTGTAATGCTACATGTTGTGTTTGGTGAGATCCGATGAATAGAGAATACTATGTTAAGTTGATTATCAATCTATCATATATGTGTTTTTTATGTTCTTGCATGCTCTCCGTTGCTAGTAGAGGCTCTGGCCAAGTTGATACTTGTAACTCCAAGAGGGAGTAATTATGCTCGATAGTGGGTTCATGCCTCCATTAAATCTGGGACAGTGACAGAAAGTTCTAAGGTTGTGGATGTGCTGTTGCTACTAGGGATAAAACATTGATGCTTTGTCTAAGGATATTTGTGTTGATTACATTACGCACCATACTTAATGCAATTATCTGTTGTTTACAACTTAATACTGGAAGGGGTTCGGATGATAACCTGAAGGTGGATTATTTAGGCATAGATGCATGCTGGATAGCGGTCTATGTACTTTGTCGTAATGCCCTGATTAAATCACATAGTAATCATCATTGATATGTATTGAATCTCTATTTGTCAATTGCTCGCCTGTAATTTGTTCACCCAGCATGTTAGTTATCTTATTGGAGAGACACCACTAGTGAACTGTGGACCCCGGTCCATTCTTTTACATCTGAATACATTCTACTGCTTTTACTGTTCTTTGCAAACAAACACCATCTTCCACTCGATACGCTTAATCCTTTGTTTTCAGCAAGCCGGTGAGATTGACAACCTCACTGTTACGTTGGGGCAAAGTACTTTGATTGTGTTGTGCAGGTTCCACGTTGGCGCCGGTTTCACTGGTGTTGCGCCGCACTACATTCCTCCACCAACAACCTTCACGTGCTTCTTGGCTCCTACTGGTTTGATAACCTTGGTTTCTTTCTGAGGGAAAACTTGCTGCTGTGCGCATCACACCTTCCTCTTGGGGTTCCCAACGGACGTGTACATCTACGCGCATCAAGCTATTTTTTCTGGCGCCGTTGCCGGGGAGATCAAGACACGCTGCAAGGGGAGTCTCCACTTCCAATCTCTTTACTTTGTTTTTGTCTTGCTTTATTTTATTTACTACTTTGTTTGCTGCAATTAAACAAAACATAAAAAATTAGTTGCTAGCTTTACTTTATTTACTATCTTGTTCTCTATATCAAAAACACAAAAAAATTAGTTACTTGTTATAATGGGTACTCCTGAAAATACTAAGTTGTGTGATTTCACTAGCACAAATAATAATGATTTTATATGTACTCCTATTGCTCCACCTGCTACTACAGCAGAATTCTATGAAATTAAACCTGCTTTACTGAATCTTGTTATGAGAGAGCAATTTTCTGGTGTTAGTACTGATGATGCTGCTGCCCAT
Source organism: Lolium multiflorum (assembly GCA_030979885.1). Classification (NCBI taxonomy): domain Eukaryota; kingdom Viridiplantae; phylum Streptophyta; class Magnoliopsida; order Poales; family Poaceae; genus Lolium; species Lolium multiflorum. The sequence goes on along the minus strand of CM061753.1, from coordinate 151,566,504 downwards.
CTTAATAATTTTGTTGAACTTTGTGAAATGCAAAAGTATAAGGATATACATGGTGATATTATAAAACTGAAATTGTTTCCTTTCTCATTAAGAGGAAGAGCTAAAGATTGGTTGCTATCTTTGCCTAAGAATAGTATTGATTCATGGACTAAATGTAAAGATGCTTTTATTAGTAAATATTATCCTCCTGCTAAGATCATATCTTTGAGAAGTAGCATTATGAATTTTAAACAATTTGATAATGAACATGTTGCTCAAGCATGGGAGAGAATGAAATCTTTGGTAAAGAATTGCCCAACCCATGGACTGACTACTTGGATGATCATCCAAACCTTTTATGCAGGATTGAATTTTTCCTCGAGGAACCTATTGGATTCAGCTGCTGGAGGTACTTTTATGTCCATCACTCTAGGCGCCGCAACTAAACTACTTGATGATATGATGATCAATTACTCTGAATGGCACACTGAAAGAACTCCTCAAGGTAAGAAGGTAAATTCTGTTGAAGAAACCTCTTCTTTGGGTGATAAGATTGATGCTATTATGTCTATGCTTGCAAATGGTAGATCTCATATTGATCCTAATAATGTTCCTTTAGCTTCATTGGTTTCTCAAGAAGAAAATGTTGATGTGAATTTCATTAAGAACAATAATTTCAACAACAATGCTTATAGGAATAATTATGGTAACAACAACTTTAGGCCATATCCTTCTAATAATGGTAATGGTTATGGTAATTCTTATGGTAATTCTTACAACAACAATAAGAGTGTACCCTCTGGTCTTGAAGTGATGCTTAAAGAATTTATTAGTACACAAACTGCTTTCAATAAAACTGTTGAAGAAAAGCTTAGTAAAATTGATATTCTTGCTTCTAAGGTTGATAGTCTTGCTCTCGATGTTGATCTTTTAAAATTGAAAGTTATGCCTGAGAAAGTTGAAGATGCTAGGTTTGCTAAAACAAATGCCATCCAAGTTAGAATTAATGATAATATTAGATTGTTGGCTGAATTGCATGCTAGGTGGGATAGAGAAGAAAAAGAAAAACTTGCTAAAGAAAATAATGTAGCTAAAGTATGGACTATTACCACCACTAGTAATGTTGATTCTTCACATGTTGATGCACCTCCTACTATTAATGGTAAAATAATAGGTGTTGGCAATGTTTCTACTCCTAGTGCAAAGCGCACAAAATTGCCTGAAACTGCTGTTTGTGATAAAACTGCTGAAATTTTTCAAAATATTGGTGACAATGATTCCATTGCTGTAGAACATAATGGTTTAGACTTTGATGATTGTCATATTACTGAAGTTATAAAGTTCTTACAAAAACTTGCTAGAAGTCCCAATGCTAGTGCTATAAATTTAGCCTTTACAAAACACATTACAAATGCTCTCATTAAAGCTAGGGAAGAGAAATTAAAACTTGAAGCTTCTATTCCTAGGAAGTTAGAAGATGGTTGGGAGCCCATCATTAAAATGAAATTCAATGATTTTGAGTGTAATGCTTTATGTGATCTTGGTGCAAGTATTTCTGTTATGCCTAAAAAGATTTATGATATGCTTGACTTGCCACCATTGAAGAATTGTTATTTGGATGTTAATCTTGCCGATAATGTTAAAAAGAAACCTTTGGGGAGGATTGATAATGTGCGCATTACGGTTAACAATAACCTTGTCCCCGTTGATTTTGTTGTCTTGGATATCGAATGCAATGCATCTTGTCCTATTGTGTTGGGAAGACCTTTTCTTCGAACCGTTGGTGCTGTTATTGATATGAAGGAAGGTAATATTAAATATCAATTTCCTCTCAAGAAAGGTATGGAATACTTCCCTAGAAAGAGAATGAAGTTGCCTTTTGATTCTATTATTAGAACAAGCTATGATGTTGATGCTTCATCTCTTGATGTTACTTGATTTGCACTTTCTGCGCCTAGCTGAAAGGCGTTAAAGAAAAGCACTTCTTGGGAGATAACCCATGTGTTTATTTTACTACAGCAATTTTTGTTTTGTTGAGTCTTGGAAGTTGTTTACTACTGTAGCAACCTCTCCTTATCATGTTTTTGTGCCAAGTAAAGTTTCTATGTTAAAGTTGTTGTTATATTTGGGATCGCTGCGCAGAAACAGCATTGCTGTCTGTCACGAATTCTGGCACAAGTCTCTGTAAAAAATTCGAAAAAATCTGCAAATTTACGAGCGTGATCCTCAGATATGTACGCAACTGTCATTAGTTTTGAGTTTTTCCATTTGAGCAAGTTAAGTGCCTAGTCCAGATGTATCTTTACGGACTGTTCTGTTTTGACAGATTCTGTCTTTTTATTTCGCATTGCCGCTTTTGCTATGTTGAATGAGTTTCTTTGTTCCATTAACTTTCAGAAGCTATGTGCAATGTCCAGAAGTGTTAAGAATGATTGTGTCACCTCTGAATATGTGAATTTGTGGTTATGCACTAACCCTCTCATGAGTTTGCTTGAAGTTTGTGTGAAGGAAGTTTTCAAGGGTCAAGAGAAGAGGATGATATACTATGATCAAGAAGAGTGAAAGGTCTAAGCTTGGGGATGCCCCGGTGGTTCATCCCTGCATATTTTAACAAGACTCAAGCATCTAAGCTTGGGGATTCCCAAGGCATCCCCTTCTTCATCGACAACATTATCAGGTCACTTCTAGTGAAACTATATTTTTATTCCGTCACATTCCTATGTTCTTTACTTGGAGCGTCGGTTTGTTTTTATTTTTGTTTTGTTTTGAATAAAGTTGGATCTCGCCATTCTTATATTGGAGATATTACGCTCCGCTTTTTCTTATGGAACACTTGTGTTCTTAATTGTGCTTTAATGTTCATGGCGAAAGCTTATTGCTTCGTTAAATTGTTATTTGGTTGGAATTGGAAAGTGCTGCATATGGTTTGGCAATTTGGCAATTGTTTGAGCTCTCATATATCATGTTTAAGCTCTTGCATCATGTAGTTTAATCTATTAATGAAGAACTACTGTAGAGCTTGTTTAATTTGGTTTGCATGATTGATCTCTCTAAGTCTAGATATTTTCGGGTAAAATGTTTGAACAACAAGGAAGACAGTGTAGAGCCTTATAATGCTTGCAATATGTTCTTGTGTGAGTTTTGCTGTACCTGTTCATACTTTTGTTTGCTTCAAACAACCTTGCTAGCCCAAACCTTGTACTGAGAGGAAATGCTTCTCGTGCATCCAAACACCTTGAGCCAAAAACCATGCCATTTGTGTCCACCATATCTACCTATTATGTGGTATTTTTCTGCCATTCCAAAGTAAATTACTTGAGTGCTACCTTTAAATTTCATTCATCTACCTTTACAATATATAGCTCATGGGACAAATAGCTTAAAAACTATTGTGGTAATGAATATGTAGTTATGTGTCTTAATTCTTATAAGTTGCTTGTTGAGCGGTAACCATGTTTTCTGGGGATGCCATCAACTTTACCTTTGTTGGATATCATGTGAGATGCTATGCATGTTCGTCTTGTCTGAAGTAGTGGACTTCACGATCAAATGGTTTGAGTATGCATATGTTAGAGAAGAACATTGGGCCGCTAACTAAAGCCATGTATCATGGTGGAAGTTTCAGTTTGGACATACAACCTCAATCTCTTATGAGAATATTAACTATTGTTGAATGCTTAAGCATGAAAAAGAGGAGTCCATTATCTGTTGTCTATGTTGTCCCGGTATGGATGTCTAAGTTGAGAATAATCAAAAGCGAGAAATCCAATGCGTGCTTTCTCCTTAGACACTTGTACAGGCGGCATAGAGGTACCCCTTTGTGACACTTGGTTGAAGCATATGTTATGCGATGAGAATCCGTGTTTCCGAGATAGTAGGACAAGGTGCGAGCACTATTGGTACTCTATGCATGAGACATGCAACTTGTAGGAAGTATTATGCATAGCACATATGAATTATTACTACCGTTGACAAAATTGTTTCTATGTTTTCAAAACAAAAGCTCTAGCACAAAAATAGTAATCAATGCTTCCCTCTGCGAAGGGCCAATCTTTTACTTTATTGTTGAGTCAGTTTACCCATTCCCTTCTATCTTAGAAGCAAACACTTGTGTTAACTGTGTGCATTGATTCTTACATGTTTACTTATTGCACCTGTTATATTACTCTATGTTGACAAATATCCATGAGATATACATGTTACAAGTTGAAAGCAATTGCTGAAACTTAATCATCCTTTGTGTTGCTTCAATGCATTCTACTATGAATTTATTGCTTATGAGTTAGCTCTTATGCAAGTCTTATTGATACTTGTCTTGAAATTATTATTCATGAAAAGTTTTGCTATATGATTCATTTGCTTAGTCATTATCTTTGTTAGCAATCTTTTGTTCAGATCACTCCATTCATCTCATATGCTTTACAATAATGTTGATCAAGATTATGTTGGTAGCATGTCACTTCAGAAATTATTTGTGTTATCTTTTACCTACTCGAGGACGAGTAGGAACTAAGCTTTGGGATGCTTGATACGTCGCAAACGTATCTATAATTTCTTATGTTCCATGCTACTTTTATTACAATACTTGAATGTTTATACACACCTTACAACATTATTTTACATTTTCCGGCACTAACCTATTAACAAGATGCCGAAGTGCCGTTTCTGCTGTTTTTGGTTTCAGAAATCTTAGTAAGGAAATATTCTCGGAATTGGACGAAATCAACGCCCAGGGGCCTATTTTTGCACGAAGCTTCCAGAAGTCCGAAGAGGAGAGTGGGGCCACGAGGTGGCCGGACACCGGGCGGCGCGGCCCGGCCCTAGCCGCGCGGTTGTGGTGCCGCCTCGTGATTTTGACCTACCCTTCCGCCTACTTAAAGCCTCCGTCGCGAAACCCCCGTACCGAGAGCCACGATACGGAAAACATTTGAGAGGCCGCCGCCGCCAATCCCATCTCGGGGATTCAGGAGATCGCCTCCGGCACCCTTCCGGAGAGGGGAATCATCACCGGAGGGGCTCTACATCATCATGCCCGCCTCCGGATTGATGCGTGAGTAGTTCATCCTTGGACTATGGGTCCATAGCAGTAGCTAGATGGTTGTCTTCTCCGCTTGTGCTTTCATTGTTATAGATCTTGTGAGCTGCCTAACATGATCAAGATCATCTATTTGTAATGCTACATGTTGTGTTTGGTGAGATCCGATGAATAGAGAATACTATGTTAAGTTGATTATCAATCTATCATATATGTGTTGTTTATGTTCTTGCATGCTCTCCGTTGCTAGTAGAGGCTCTGGCCAAGTTGATACTTGTAACTCCAAGAGGGAGTAATTATGCTCGATAGTGGGTTCATGCCTCCATTAAATCTGGGACAGTGACAGAAAGTTCTAAGGTTGTGGATGTGCTGTTGCTACTAGGGATAAAACATTGATGCTTTGTCTAAGGATATTTGTGTTGATTACATTACGCACCATACTTAATGCAATTATCTTGTTCGCAACTTAATACTGGAAGGGGTTCGGATGATAACCTGAAGGTGGATTATTTAGGCATAGATGCATGCTGGATAGCGGTCTATGTACTTTGTCGTAATGCCCTGATTAAATCACATAGTAATCATCGTTGATATGTATTGAATCTCTATTTGTCAATTGCTCGCCTGTAATTTGTTCACCCAACATGTTAGTTATCTTATTGGAGAGACACCACTAGTGAACTGTGGACCCGGTCCATTCTTTTACATCTGAATACATTCTACTGCTTTTACTGTTCTTTGCAAACAAACACCATCTTCCACTCGATACGCTTAATCCTTTGTTTTCAGCAAGCCGGTGAGATTGACAACCTCACTGTTACGTTGGGGCAAAGTACTTTGATTGTGTTGTGCAGGTTCCACGTTGGCGCCGGTTTCACTGGTGTTGCGCCGCACTACATTCCTCCACCAACAACCTTCACGTGCTTCTTGGCTCCTACTGGTTCGATAACCTTGGTTTCTTTCTGAGGGAAAACTTGCTGCTGTGCGCATCACACCTTCCTCTTGGGGTTCCCAACGGACGTGTACATCTACGCGCATCATACACTCAGATCCCCAAATCGCCGCTCGAACAGATCCAACCTACAGCCACGCAAATCTCAGATCTCAATCACGCAGACTCAACTCCGCAGCGAATCCAATGGCGGAATCATCCAACGCCAACACTACGGTCTCTGGCCTGAAGGTAATCCCCAACCGCTCCTCGCTATCCGAGCATAGTGTTGGAATTAACAGCAAACACCTGAATTAATGTCTCATTCCGTCATTAATTTTTAGGTATCAGACATTCTGCTGCCGCATCCTTCTCTTCCAAATTCTCTCTGTCTTGGCCCTCGTTCTACCGAGAGTCCTGCTCATTTGATTTCATGCGAGGCCAATAGAATTCCCTTCGTGAACCAGAACTTAGATCTATCTTCTTGGGCCGACTGCTTACGAGCCTGGCCTAATCCTCCTGAAGATTGGGTTTCATGGTATAATAGAATAGCCAAAACTCACCAAGCCACCTGGGAAACCACAGGAATAGCCGATGCTTTAGCTTTATCACTGTCTCCGCTTGAGAAACATGAAAACCTTCTGAAAACCATCGGCTACTTTTGGTCTGATGCTTTGAATTGCTTCATGTTTGGCCATGGCTCCATGACACCAACCCTACTAGACGTGGCCATGATCACTGGTCTAGACATTGCATCCCCAAGCCCCTCTGCTTTTATGCTACCAAAGGTTCCTTTCAAGCTCTCTTCCAAAACAGAGTGCACAAACTGGGGTGCTTATCTTCGACGCCACATGAAAAACAAAGGCCCTGTAACAGAGAAAGAACACACGGCCTTCCTGAATTTCTGGTTGGAACACTTCATATTCTGTGGCCCTTCACTTGCCCCAACCAAGAATTACCTTTCCTTGGCCTATGAACTTGCCAGAGGCACCCAGCTTGGCATTGGCAAACTGTTCCTTGGAGAGGTCTATCGATACCTCCAACTAATGTCTGTCAAACTGTTTTCCCAAAAGACAGTCAAAACAGGAGGTCCCTGGTGGTTTATTCAGCTATGGGCTCAGCTATACTTCCAGAACCACATCCCAAACTTCCCACGTCTGGCCACTCGCACCTTTCCAGATGCCAACGGGAAGCAAATCCGATGCACTAGCTACGGCCAAGCTTTGTATAGCCTTCCGGGCAGTAAACTGATTCCCAAGGAAGCATCAAAATGGTTCAGCATCTTCTTCCAAGGCCTGGACAATCCCCTCTTCTTTCCTTACACGGAATCTGAGCATTTTGAGAATCCGGTCTCCTTCAGGCTAGACAGCTTTGCCGATGACACCAGCACCCGGCAATTGTATTCCACCATGATTCGTCCCTGTTTCCTTCCGGTGGGCATGAGCACCTCCAACAGGATCATCAAACCTGGTTATGAATCCTATCAACCGGTCGTAGCAGCCCGACAGCTTGGTCTTGGGCAGGTGTCTCCCCATTTCTTCCTCCATCACTTAACAGAGAGTAGAGCTGACTTGCCCGATATCCTCACTGGTCAGAGGTGTTACTCTTTCTTTGATGCTCTAGCCATCCCTGTTCCTCACAACCTCTCTTTTACCTCATCAACCGATGGTTTTGAGACCTGGTGGTCAATGTGGAAGAGTCATGCCTTCAGGAGAGCTCTGGGACCCTTGTTGAAACAACTTGATGCTGAATATGATATCCCTGCAGAACAGGTACCACTACTCACAAATTATCTCGAAGTGGTTTACAACGATTTCTTTCCTTTTATAACCCTGCTCTATCTTCTTGTAGCAACAAGACGGTCCAGAACCTGTACATGATGACGGCTCCCCTTTCAGATTCCTCCCACCAGCTCCGGTGGTCCTCTTCTGCAAAAACTCACCACCCTTGAAAAAGGTTGTGATGCAGAGCCAGCCGATTTCACCAAAATCGGCTTCTAAGAGCAGAGTATCTTCTGGGCCGGCTGCCCCCCGAGCCTCAGCCACGGCGAGAACAGCAGTGAGGAAAGTAGCTGCCAGGAAGACCTTGAAGCGCCAAAACCCTACTCCAGCTCAAGAAAGTTTGCACGTAAGCTGATCCATGCCTTGGCTGATTTCATCTATCCTTCTAGGCTTCTGCAACATGCTTGTATTTCTTTTACAGGCCTCTACTGAAGAAAACTCCAGTGAGGAGACACAGTCCAGTCGAAGGGACTCGAGCTCGGGCAACTCTGGGAAAACCACCACGCAGAGCCAGCCAGACTTGCCACCGTCGGCTTCCAAGAAAAGGTCAGCTCCCGAACCTGCTGCTTCCCAGGCTCCAAACAAAGCAGGACAGGGCGGTCTACGCACAAAGAGCCGATGCATCAAGAGAGCTCGCAAGGAACCGCAAACCTCTTCATTAAACCAGGAGATTTCGAATGTAATTACTCTCCATACTCTCCTTGGCTCATATTTCATGCTAACCTATTGTTGTTCTCATCGGCTAACCACTTCCTTTGCAGACTGATGACACCTCTAGTGGGGAAGTCGAGGAGGTACTGATGCCATCCACCACCCTGGACCTAGCAACTTCTAAAAGTGTAGCTGACAAGGCTGCCACTGATGACCCACAAGTATAGGGGATCGCAACAGTCTTCGAGGGAAGTATTACCCAATTTATTGATTCGACACAAGGAGACAAAGAATACTTGTAAGCCTTAACAGTTGTCAATTCAGCTGAAACAGACTTGCTCGCAAGAGTTTATCAGTAGTAATAGTTTTATAGCAGTAGGAATAGTGAAATAACGCAGCGGTGAAATAAATACAGCAGTAGTGATTATAGTAAACAGCAGGATTAAAATACTGTAGGCACGGGGACGGATTAACGGGCGTTGCATGGATGAGAGAAACTCATATAACAATCAAAGCAGGGGCATTTGCAGATAATAATAAAACGGTATCCAAGTACTAATCAATCAATAGGCATGTGTTCCATATTTAGTCGTACGTGCTCGCAATGAGAAACTTGCACAACATCTTTTGTCCTACCAGCCGGTGGCAGCCGGGCCTCTAGGGAAACTACTGGATATTAAGGTACTCCTTTTAATAGAATACCGGAGCAAAGCATTAACACTCCGTGAACACATGTGATCCTCACATCACTACCATTCCCTCCGGTTGTCCCGATTTCTGTCACTTCGGGGCCATTGGTTCCGGACAGCGACGTGTGTATACAACTTGCAGGTAAGATCATAAACAACGAATATCTTCATGAATCAATAACATGTTCAGATCTGAGATCATGGCACTCGGGCCCTAGTGACAAGCATTAAGCATAACAAGTTGCAACAATATCATAAAAGTGACATCTATGGATACTAGGCACTATGCCCTAACAATCTTATGACTATTACATGACCAATCTCATCCAATCCCTACCATCCCCTTCAGCCTACAGCGGGGGAATTACTCACACATGGATGGGGGAAACATGGCTGGTCGATGGAGAGACGTCGGTGGTGATGGCGGTGAAGATCTCCTCCTATTCCCCGTCCCGGCGGAGTGCCAGAACGGAGACTTCTGGCTCCCGAGACGGAGTTTCGCGATGTGGCGGCTCTCTGGAGGGTTTCTGGCGACTTCGACTTCTCCCCGTGCATTTTTAGGTCGAGGCGATAAGTAGTCCGAAGGAGGCGTCGGGGGCCAGCCGAGGCCGCCACACACTAGGGCCGCGCGGGCCTCCCGGGCCGCGCCGGCCTAGTGTGTGGGGCCCTCGTGCACCCAGCTTGCCCTTCGGCTCCGCCAATATTCGGGAAAATAGGGCCTTCGTATAAATTCCGAGGTTTTTCCTAAAAGTTGGATTTCTGCACAAAAACGAGACACCAGAGCAATTCTGCTGAAAACATCGTTAGTCCGTGTTAGTTGTATACAAAATACACAAATTAGAGGCAAAACAATAGCAAAAGTGTTCGGGAAAGTAGATACGTTTTGGACGTATCAACTCCCCCCAAGCTTAGCTTATTGCTTGTCCTCAAGCAATTCAGTTAACAACTGAGCGATAAAAGAACTTTCACGAACACATTTGCTCATATGATGTATATATTCTCATGCTATGGCTAATACTCAAGCAGTTCATAATGAGACACATGCAAATAAGATCATCCAACAACTATGTCAATCATGGAGAGGTACCAACAATTAATAATAAGCATCATGAATCATGTATATAAGCAGGATTGCAATGTTCATAAGAGAGTATGATAAAGTGGTATCTCGCTTGCCCGTATTTGATCAGCAAAACATAAATGCCCAGGCACCTCTGGAGTTCATAGAAAGACTAGAAGTAATGATTGTCAAAGATAAAAGCATCAAAGTTATACCACAATCAATCATATTTTGAGACAAGCATATTATACTAAGAATGACAGTTGTGCTCTCAAGATAGTGCTCAAAGAAAGAATGGAGACACAACATAAAAGTAAAAGATTGACCCTTCGCAGAGGGAAGCAGGGATTAACATGCGCTAGAGCTTTTCATTTTTAAAACAGGAGTAAAATTATTTTGAGAGGTGCTTGTTGTTGTCAACGAATGGTAATGGGTACACTAACTACCTCGTCAACCGGACTCCCAAGAGCGGCTCCCATGAATTATTTGTATGTTTATGTGGCACTCCTTCCAACCTTTCTTACACAAACCATGGCTAACCGAATCCTCGGGTGCCTGCCAACAATCACATACCATGAAGGAGTGCCTTTTTATTTAAGTTTTATTATGATGATGACACTCCCCCAACCTTTGCTTACACAAGCCATGGCTAACCGAATCCTTCGGGTGCCGTCCAACAATCACAAACCATGGAGGAGTGTCTATTTAAGTTAATTAATTTGGGACTGGGAATCCCATTGCCAGCTCTTTTTGCAAAATTATTGGATAAGCGGATGTGCCACTAGTCCATATGAGAGTCCGTCAAAAGTAAATGACAAGGTTGAAAGCTAAACACCACATACTTCCTCATGAGCTATGAAACATTAACACAAATTGAGAAGCATTTTGAAAGTTTTAAAGGTAGCGCATGAGAATTTACTTGGAATGGTTTGAAATGCCATGCATAGGTATTTATGGTGGACACTTTGGAACAACTTGGTTTTCAGGTGTTTGGAAGCACGAGCGGCGTTCCCGCTCAGTACAAGTGAAGGCTAGCAAAAGACTAGGGAGCGACAAATCAAGAGAGCAGTAACTGTCATAATCATGCTTGCGGCAAAATAAATTAACGGAGGCATAAAGTGATACAAGAACTCTGAAGCAAAGTAGATCAGCGAGGCTTAATTGACTTTTGTTTTAGTCATATGCATGCGTGAGCATGTGCCAAGTCGATTCAAGTGAATTATTCAGAGGAGGATACCACAATGCCATACTTACTTATGAATAAAACAATGCAAGCGAACATCCATGACATGCTACTCATATTAATAAATTGGAGCTAAACATGAGAGATCATGAACTACTAGACTTTCTCACATAACATATACCTCACATGAACCAAATAAGCATGCTCACATGGATGAGTATATGTACAAAAATGAAAACAAATAGAGTTCATACCAGCCTCTCACCACAATCCAATTGTTGTAGATCGTCATTATTGCCTTTCACTTGTGTAGCTTGGATAATATGAAATGAAACCACGCTCCAGCCACCGAAGACCATTGAACTCATGATGAACTTTACAAACCAAAGAAGAACAGCAAATATTTTTGGTGTTTTCGAATTGGAAACAAGAACAAAAGAAACAAGAAAACAAAGCAAAATCTTTTTGGGTTTTCTCATAGCAAACCAATGATAGCAAATAAAGTAAACTAAGAGCAAAGAACCAAATAAACAAATGGTGAAGAGAAACAACAGAAATATTTTTGGTCTTTTTGTGTTTTAGGAAAGAAACAAAGCGAAAACAAGAGAATGCAAACTAACAGAAACACAGAAAAGCAGGATGACAGAAATCTGCCAAATCCTGACAGCAGTACAGAAATCGAAATTAACAAAAATCTTCCATTGCTCAGCTCAAAAAGTGTTCAACTAATGAAAGTTAGATAACAACCTGGGGCACATGCTCAAAAATTGGCAACTCAAAATAACGTCCTGGCTGTGCGTACGAATTTTTTTGGTAACAGCTCAGAATCTGTTTTTGGACAGCACTTCCCCAAATATCATCTCCCTCTCATTAGAAAACCACTCTAAGAAACTAAACAAGTATGTACAAGTATCCAGCAACCATAGTATGCAAAGAATGAGTGATGCCGGTATACCTCCCCCAAGCTTAGGCTTTTGGCCTAAGTGGAGTTCATTCCCAACGAGGGTCGGAGTTCCACGCCGGTGGATCATACATGGAGTGATAATAGGGCCCCTGCGCAGAAGAATGTCGTGGAGGTTCCACATGACCATAATGTTGATATGAGGAGCTCGCTGCATCGGATGAAGAGTCGGGGTGCTCCTCGGCCTCCTCCGTGCCTTCCCTTGCACGATGGCCTTCCCTTTCTATGTATGCGTTTAGCTCATTTTCTGTGATCGACCACCCTTTCCTGGCATCAAGGTTAAGCAGAGCAGGTGCAGGCAATCGTACTAGTTTTTCAATTTTCTTAGTTATTCTCCAATTTTTCTTATACAAAGTTATCCTATAATACAGGTTGTTCAAATTAGATGCATCTGAAATAAACTCATGTTTAATCATGGAAACAACATCAAGTTTCTCTATGGAAAGCGGAATATCTAGATGGTGAGGTTCTACACCATGCATAGCTAATAAGCGAGAGGCGATAAGACCTCCACAAATTCCTCCTTTCTCACGGTTAGTAGCAAGTCTACAAGCTATTAAAGCACCCAAATTATAGGTCCTATCCTGTTGCAAAGCGGCAGCTAAGAAAGCCATATCTTGAACAGACAACTTACTCGCATACCTTCTAGCAAGAACGCACTTTGTAACGAAGTAAGCGAAGTAGCGGATAGCTGGTTGTTGAATGCTACTAATCTTACCACCATCATCGGAGAAGCTCCTCCCATTACAAATCATTGTATAAAGATTCGAGAGCTCCCGCGGCGTTCCCCTGACCTTCTCGCAGGATCCCCACTGTGGCACTCTAATTGCTGCACAAAAATCACTGAAAGGCAAGTTGATAGTTTTGTTATAAATCTTGTACCGGACCATGGGGTTAGTTTGAGACCGATGAAATTCGAAATCCTGCACAACCGACACCGTTAGTTTAGCATATTGGTAAGGTTCACCAACAGTAAAACCTTCCAACCCTGCATTGGAAATCAGTGTTTGAACATCTTGCAGGATTCCTGCGTTCCGCATAAAATCCGTGCATGGGTAATAAGAGGGGTATACTCCCTCTTCGCGGTGAACTCTCATAACTTGCTGCACCTCCAATTCTTGTTGGTTTAGTTGGTGCCTACTTCCTTCCATTTTCTGAAATTTTTCAACAATCATTATAAAATTTGATTTCAAGGTATATAATTGAGGGGAACTACTATAGGAACTTGCTAGAGTACTAAACATGCATCAAAACTAGTTTCTACCACTTAGAACAAGCATGCAAGCTCACTAAACATGTTATCTACAGCAGCAAAATATTCAAGATATACTCAACCAAACAAAATTCTAATTGGACAATCAAAGGAGTCACATACCAAGGAGCAAATGTGCCAAATTTCAGACAGAAATCTGGGCTGAGCAAAGAGATCGAGAAATCGCGAGTTCTTGAGCAGAAACGCGAGTGAGAGAAAGTGAGTACGAGTTTTTTCGGGAGAGAGAGTGCACTGAGTGAAAGAGATGATGAAGTGGGGCAAGGAGGGGCCCACACACCAGGGTGGCGCGCCCCCTTGCTGGCCGCGCCGGCCTGTGGGGTGCCACCCTGGGGTGCCCCACTGGTCAGCCCAGGTGCTCCCAGGTGCCTCTTCGAAAAATAAGACTACCAGTATAATTTTTGTAAATTTTTTAGAACTTCGAAAAATGCACATTTCTGGGTGTTAAATTAATTATTACTGCGCAGGAAAATGATTTCCAAAATCTTAAACAACTAAAGCATATTGCAAAACAAAAAGTGCTACAGCAAGTAAAACAAATGGAGGAGAAAGAAAGAAAGAAAGAAATGTTGTTTAGCTCTCTTATGCATTAAAATATACTTGTTAACAAGGTTGATCAAGTCTTGCTACCAAATAAATTTTATATGACATAAGAAGAAATAAACCTCAAATCAATCATGTTACCTTATATTGAATTGATATGGATCCAATCACAAGAGTTTGATATTCTTCTTTAGGCTCATATATAGGACAATCAATGGATCCCACTTTGATAGTTTTCACATTAAAAATTGTATTAACTCCATATACTTTATCAATCCTCTTGGGAAAATAGACGGTATGTTCCTTGTCATCAACATTGAAAGTAACCTTGCCTTTATTGCAATCAATAACAGCCCCTGCAGTATTAAGAAAGGGTCTTCCAAGAATAATAGACATATTATCATCTTCAGGCATTTCCAACACAACAAAATCAGTTAATATCAAGCAATGTTGAGTAACTTGAACAGGAACATTTTCACATACACCAACAGGAATAGCAGTAGATTTATCAGCCATTTGCAAAGATATATCAGTTGGTATCAACTTATCTAAATCAAGTCTCTTATAAAGAGAAAAGGGCATTACACTAACTCCTGCTCCCAAATCACATAGAGCAGTTCTAACATAATTATTCTTGATGGAACAAGGAATAGTCGGTATACCTGGGTCTCCAAGCTTCTTTGGAACCTTACCACTGAAGGAGTAATTAGCGAGCATAGTGGAAATCTCCTCATTGGGAATTTTCCTTTTGTTAGAGACAATATCTTTCATATACTTTGAATAAGGAGGCAATTTAATAGCATCAGTCAAAGGGATTTGCAAAAATAAAGGTTTCATCCAATCACAAAATTTATTATAATGTTCCTCCTCCTTTGATTTTAGTTTCTTAGCAGGAAAAGGCATTTTCTTTTGAACCCAAGGTTCTCTTTCATTACCATGTTTCTCAGCAATAAAATCTTCTTTAGTGTACTTTTTATTTTTAGCATGCTTTTCAGGTTCTTCTTCAACCTCTTCTTTATCAGGAGTATCATCCTTATCATTATCTTTATCATGTTCATTACCACTTTCAGTTTCAGCATCAGAAATAGAAATACTATTAGGATCATTAACAGGTTCAGAGGATTCTACAACATTCTTATGTTTCTTTTTCTTTTTCTTAGATGGAGCACTAGTTTTAGTTAGTTGAGAATCTTGTTCAACTCTTTTGGGATGCCCTTCAGGATATAGAGGATCCTGGGTAGAAACACCACCTCTAGTTGTTACTTCATAAGCATGTTTTTCTTTAGAATTATTTCCCAACAAGTCATTTTGCACTTTAGTGAGTTGATCAATTTGAGTTTGAACCATATGAAAATGTTTAACAAGTATCTTAACATCATTGGAGGTTCTCTCCACAATATCATGCAATTCACTAATAGCTCGAGAATTTTCCATTAAATGATTCTCTACTCTCATATTAAAGTTTTCTTGCTTAACAATATAATTATCAAACTCATCTAAGCATTGAGCAGGAGGTTTTGAATACGGAATATCTTCCCTAGTAAAGCGTTGAAGAGAGTGTACCTCAATCATGGATGAAGGGGAGTTATCTTACATAAATCTTCTATAGGAGGTAAATTCTTCACATCTTCAGGTTTAATACCCTTCTCTTTAAGAGACTTCTTGGCTTCCCTCATATCTTCATCATTTAATTTAATCATACCCCTCTTCTTCAATATCGGTGTCGGGGTTGGTTCAGGTGTAGACCAATCATCATGATTCCGGCCTATTTTAGCCAATAATTCTTCAGCGTCGTCTGGAGTTCTTTTCCTGAAAACACAACCAGCACAACTATCCAGGTATGCCCTAGACTCAATGGTTAGTCCACTATAAAATATATCAAGTAAATCATGCTTTTCCAAATCATGATCAGGCCGAGCTCTAATAAGAGAGCAAAATCTCGCCCAAGCCTCAGGCAATTTCTCTCCATCTTCCTGGTCAAAATTATAAATTCTCTGCAAAGCAATATGTTGAGCGCTAGCAGGAAAGTATTTTCGAAAGAAAACATCACGCAAGTCAATTGGACTTCTAATAGAACCAGGAGGCAAATTATTATACCAAGTTTTAGCATCATCCTTTAATGAGAAAGGAAAAAATTTAGCGACAAAATAAGTACGCATCTTGACATCATCAGAAAACAAGCTACTCAGAGTAGATAACTCAATCATGTGTTCAACAGCACTTTCTTTTTCAGTACCACAAAAGGGTGTTTTCTCAACAATAGCTATATGAGATAGATCAAGAGAAAAATCATAATCTTTATCCTTAATGTTTATAGGAGATGTGGCAAATTTAGGATCAGGAGACAGTTTATATCTAACAGCATGTTCTGCAAGCAACTTTTTAATTTTTCTTGCATCAGTAGTAGCATTGCATTTTTCAATAAAATCATCATCAAGTTCCACATAATCTTCATCAAGATCATCATTAGAATATTCAACAGACTCAGGTGAATTAACAGGTGTAGCAGCATTTTCATTAGGAGTTTCAGTATTTTCAATTTGCCTAGACCTAGCAATTGTAGCATCTAGAAAAGATCCTAACGAACCATCATTATCAAGCACAGCAGAAGCATCATCACAATTATAAGAGGAATTTTCAGATTCAGCAGAAGTACCAGCATTTGAAGCTTGTGGTGGTGAAACAAGTTTACTTATCACAGATGGTGAATCAAGAGCAGCAGAGGTACTAAGAGTTGTACCTTTTCTTGTAGTGGATGGTAATATGGCGATCTTAGTATCGCGAGGTTTACCCATGATGGAGACTTTGCAGCGAACAATATCAATCCAAGTGAACTTCCAAATAAAGCTATGCTCCCCGGCAACGGCGCCAGAAAATAGTCTTGATGACCCACAAGTATAGGGGATCGCAACAGTCTTCGAGGAAAGTATTACCCAATTTATTGATTCGACACAAGGGGAGACAAAGAATACTTGTAAGCCTTAACAGCGGAGTTGTCAATTCAGCTGCACTGGAAACAGACTTGCTCGCAAGAGTTTATCAGTAGTAACAGTTTTATAGCAGTAGGAATAGTGAAATAACAGCAGTGGTGAAATAAAGACAGCAGTAGTGATTATAGTAAACAACAGGATTAAAATACTGTAGGCACAGGGACGGATTAACGGGCGTTGCATGGATGAGAGAAACTCATATAACAATCAAAGCATGGGCATTTGCAGATAATAATAAAACGGTATCCAAGTACTAATCAATCAATAGGCATGTGTTCCATATTTAGTCGTACGTGCTCGCAATGAGAAACTTGCACAACATCTTTTGTCCTACCAGCCGGTGGCAGGGCCTCTAGGGAAACTACTGGATATTAAGGTACTCCTTTTAATAGAGTACCGGAGCAAAGCATTAACACTCCGTGAACACATGTGATCCTCACATCACTACCATTCCCTCCGGTTGTCCCGATTTCTGTCGGGCCATTGGTTCCGGACAGCGACGTGTGTATACAACTTGCAGGTAAGATCATAAACAACGAATATCTTCATGAATCAATAACATGTTCAGATCTGATATCATGGCACTCGGGCCCTAGTGACAAGCATTAAGCATAACAAGTTGCAACAATATCATAAAAGTGACATCTACGGATACTAGGCACTATGCCCTAACAATCTTATGACTATTACATGACCAATCTCATCCAATGCCTACCATCCCCTTCAGCCTACAGCGGGGGAATTACTCACACATGGATGGGGGAAACATGGCTGGTCGATGGAGAGACGTCGGTGGTGATGGCGGTGAAGATCTCCTCCTATTCCCCGTCCCGGCGGAGTGCCAGAACGGAGACTTCTGGCTCCCGAGACGGAGTTTCACGATGTGGCGGCTCTCTGGAGGGTTTCTGGCGACTTCGACTTCTCCCCGTGCGTTTTTAGGTCGAGGGCGATAAGTAGTCCAAAGGAGGGCGTCGGGGGCCAGCCGAGGCCGCCACACACTAGGGCCGCGTGGGCCCCTCCTGGGCTGCGCCGGCCTAGTGTGTGGGGCCCTCGTGCCCCCACCTGGCTTGCCCTTCTGGCTCCGCCAATATTCAAAATAGGGCCTTCTGTATAAATTCCGAGGTTTTTCCTGAAAGTTGGATTTCTGCACAAAAACGAGACACCGGAGCAATTCTGCTGAAAACAGCGTTAGTCCTTGTTAGTTGTATCCAAAATACACAAATTAGAGGCAAAACAATAGCAAAAGTGTTCGGGAAAGTAGATACGTTTTGGACGTATCGGCCACCTTGGCCAAGCCCACAGCAGAAACACAAGAGCCGATCACCTCTTCATCGGCTGCTCCTATGGTCTTAGGAGAGGTACACTTCCTTTCCTTAGCTCTTCCTTTCTCTTTCGCTGTATACTGACGTTGTTCTTGTTGTTTGTCAGGGTTATGACCTCTCAAGCTTGCTAACGTTCGACCCTGAATCCATCGAACCAGCTGCGTCTAAAGCAAGTGAAGAGTCGGGACCCAGCGCTACACATGGTCAACTCCAGCATCTCAAGGGCTTGCTCTCCTCCTCAATTGAAACATTGGTTGAAGATCCCGAGGAAGTGAAGAGCATTCTTGAAGAAATCCAGCCTCATCTCCCGGTGACGTTGCAGGTGAAACTCTGGCCAGTTGTGACTCTGTCTGCCTACAGGTCAAGGGTGAAACTGGTCAGAGAGAATCGCTTACGCCACGCCAAGCTTCAGTTGAAAGCCGATATTGCAGACAAATGTCAGTGGCTTAATGAGAAAAAGGCAGCTTTGGACGCCAAAACTGACACCTCTGTCAGCACTGCTGAACTTGAAACCTTGCGAAAGGAGTTGGAGGACCTCGAAGAAAGGGTCCGGGTAACCAAACAGCTTATCCAAGATAAGGAAGCTCTTATTGCCCACTCCCACGAGGAAGCAGAAGGCCTCAAAGCTGAACTGAAGACTGATCTGGCCGAAATTCGTGCCCTGAACAAGCAGCTGGTGACAGGCCAGGACGAAGATGACGAGGCCGAGATCGCCGAGGTGGATCGTGTTCGTGTTACCGCCCTCCATGCCCTTGAGGCATTCCTTCAGTAGAGCTTCTCCATGTAACCTGATAACTGCTCAATTGAGCTTGTACCTCTGCTTATAACAGTTTGTACCTCTTGAGTCGATGGCTGCGCATCGGCTTTTTATTCTAAAGTCGATGTCTGTGCATCGGCTGATCTTAAAAATCTCATTTTTTTTTTCTTACTGGCCGGTCGGTTTCATGCATTGGCCCCCATATCTCAATGTCCATCATCCCACATACTTGGGAAATATTTCTTGAGACGCTAACCATTGATAGCCACTGGGCACATACTTCGTAGCCTCGTACCTTATCCATTTAAGTGCCCCCCGAGCCGAATCTTTCAATTAATTGAAGATATCGGCTCTCCAGTCATCTATGAGCCTCAAAACACAAGATGCTAGATCGAAGCTGAACACAGTCAAAACGTATGGTGGCGATAATTTTGGCCGATTGCTGGAATCGGCCTCCTTTTTAATTGCATTGCACAATGAAGGTTTACAACTTATTTGTGCTCTACGACTACGTGACATGCTTGAGGTGAGATCTTTGCTTTTTATTTTTTGGGGCCGATCGCAGGGATCGGCCTTGCCACGTACGTCTGTCGACTTTGGTCTTGCTACTCTGTCAGGCCGGTGGATAAGACCAGCCTCACCCCATTTTTTGAAGCCTCGATGCGCTCACAACCGTCCAAACTGACTCCAGAGATCGGCTCTTGGTCGTCTGCGTCCCAAATATTCATGCCAGCTATTGAGATCTCGATCGAGTCATCTGCATGAACGACCTCCACTTCATCTCCATCCCACTGTATCAGGCATTGGTGCATTGTGGATGGAATGCAGCAGTTGGTGTGAATCCAATCCCTCCCTAGCAGGACAGCGTAGGTGCTTTTGCTGTCGACAATGAAGAATGTCGTAGGGATGGTTTTTCGGCCCACGGTTAGGTCCACGTTCAGAACGCCTCGCGCTTCTGATGCTTGGCCGTTGAAGTCGCTTAGTGTGACGTTGGTCTTGATCAGATCTTCAGTAGAGCGTCCCAAACGCCGTAGCATGGAGTATGGCATTATGTTGACTGCCGCTCCCGTGTCAACCATCATCTTGCTGACAGGCTGCCCGTTGATGTAACCTCTTAGATACAGGGCCTTCAAATGTTTATAGCTCCTCTCTTGTGGCTTTTCAAAGATGACTGGCCGTGGGCCGCAGTCAAACTGAGCTACTGGCACTTCTTCGGTTCTTGGAGCACAAAACTCCGACGGAAGTATGAACACCATGTTTGTGCCAGCCGATGCCTTTGCATCGGCTTTTGCTTGTTTGGGGCGCCATTCCTTCTTCTGTGGACGTGTATCCGCCTCCAAAGTTTGCTGAATTTTCACGGCCAGATCGGGCCGAGCTTTCCTCAACGTGTACAGGTACTGCGCCTCGGCTTCCTCCAAACTACGTAGCCGTTGCACCCTGCGCTTTTGGGAGTGACTGAGTCCATCAGGGCACCACCTTGGCCGGTGGTATCTATCTTCTTCTTCGTCATCTGACTCCTCGAAATCTTCCCCTTGAGATGACTCAGCTTTTCTGTTCTGGGATGGGAGAGGCCCTAGACGCCTGAACACTGAAACGTCTCCCTTGTCCTTCTTCTGCTGTCTGCACTCCGGGCAGTTGTCGATTGTAGGCAATCGGCTCATTCCTGAATCCCAGCAATGCCTGAAGAAAGGACAATCCCAGTGTCTGTCCATGTCTTCTTGTTCTCTTGACCTCCCATTAGCGCGGCGTTCATAACCTTCGTCGTCTCTATCATACCGACGAGATTTTCTGTTGTCTGCATCAGACCGACGATATCTTTCGTCATCTGTATCGTATCGCCGACGTCGGTCGTACTGATGCTCATACTTGTTAAGGAGGTGCGCGGAAAGTGGTCGTTGATACCGCACACTTCTCACTTGTTGCTCGGTGATGTACCGCCTATCATCACATCGGGGCCGGTCGCGCGGACCGGCCTCCTCCTTATCCTTGCCACGGAAGTGACCGTTTTCTTCTTTGTCGTTGCCATGGTGGTGCACAGGCCCTGCCATGTTAACGCCGAATGAGAAATCCAGCTGACGCTTCATGGGGTGATCGAGTTCCACCATGTTGACGCCAGGAAACGGTTGCGTGTCCACTTTCATGGCAAACTGACTAAAGATCAAACGGCCTTGTTCTATCGCCGATTGGATCTGCCGACGCAACTCTTTGCAGTCATTGGTGACATGGGTGAACGAGTGATGCCACTTGCAGTATGGTCTCCCATTCATCTCTTGCACCGTAGGGATTTTATGGCCTTCGCGTAACTTCAGCTGTTTCTCCTTGAGCAATAAATCGAATATCTGCTCAGCTTTGCTTATATCGAAGTCAAACCCTTTTGCAGGCCCTTGTGGTTTCACCCATTTGCAGGACACAGGGACTGCCCCCGAGCCCATTCAGCCACGGCTACTTCCTGGTCTTCAGGGTCCTCAACGTCTGCTGTCTCGACCAGGCTGATCGGGCGCTTGATGAACTTGTCCTGGTACAATTCTGGGTGGCGCTGCTCATACAAAGTTAATTTCTGGACCATGTGCGCCAGTGAATTGTACTCCGCTTGTAAAGCCAGATCCTTGAGCGGCGCGGCGAGGCCCAACGCTGCCAGCTCGACTGCTTCTTTTTCATTCAAACGAGCCAAATAACATCGGTTCCTGACAGTCCTGAAGCGCTGAATGTATTCGACACCGTTTCTCCTCGCTTCTGCCGTACCTGCGTCAGATCGGCAATGCCAGCCTCGGTAGCCTCTGAGTGATATTGCACGTGAAACTGCTCTTCGAGTTGCTTCCAGGTCCGGACTGAATCTGGTGGCAACGAGGTGTACCACCCAAAAGCTGGTCCAGTGAGAGACTGCGCGAAAAATCTCACACGTAACGGGTCCGATGCTGAAATCATGCCCAGCTGTGCCAAATATCGGCTCACATGCTCAATTGAGCTAGACCCTTCTGACCCACTGAACTTTGAGAACTCAGGGAGCCGATATTTGGGTGGCAGTGGAATCAAATCATATTCATTGGGGTACGGCTTGGAATAGCCGATTGTTCTCCTCTTTGGCAGGATGCCAAATTGGTCTCTCAAGATTGTACTGATTTGTTCCACTGTATGAGCTGCAGGGGCCGAACTTTCATGACTCGTTCCGGTGGCATATTTAGCTAGCCACGCCTGTTTATCGGCATCTGCTCCAGAAATTCCTCCTGCGGAAATCCCTGCTGCTGCAATCTGGTTTGTGCGCATGAAGTTGTTGCAGTCAGGCACGTATGTGCACACGTATCCATGTGGGATTTCTTTGGGCGGCTCATACAGGAATTGGCAATCTCCAGGATCGCCTCCAACCTTGTAGACGACGTATGCCGGTGAAGCCTGTTGCTCTGGGGCGGCAAGCGTGAACGGCAGCTGCGGTCTGGTGTGGAACGGTATCTCTCCCTGGTGAGTGCCTAGGGTAGGTCCTGACGGAGAGTGCTGGTGCTTCGCGATTTCCTGCACCACGTGAACCGCAATGCGCTCGAAAGCGTTCACCAGGCTCTCAGAATGACGGTGCAATGAGTGAGCCACCAAGTAATTAACTTCCTGGCGCAGAGCTCTGGTGCGTTCCTCTGAAGGGAGAGACAGGTCTACCCCGTCGAGAACGCCTTCAGGTGAGAATCCCTTCCACCTGATGCCATGTGAACGGGTTCTCTCGAAAGAGCCGATGAGATCGGCTTCGAACTGAGATTTGAGCTCATCATAATTCTTCTTGTGATCCTCAGTGAGCTCTTCGTATGTGACTGGTGCGTCCGCCATCTCAGTTGCAGATGTTGACGCAATTGTTGTAGAGTGTCCCACCGGGCGTGCCAGAATGTGTTGCCTGCCAAAACCCACCGGCGAGCAGCGACGAGCAACACGGAGAGCCGGGAGGCTCCCAGGACTGCTGGTGGGCCCTGGTCCCTCGGGCGACAGCCCGCAATGCTCTAGCACACGTCCTGACGGTTGCAAGGGCGTGCCACCTGACCTATACCTGGTCAGGAAGGTGTTGGATTGCTTCAATTAGTTTCCTGCATGGTAGACACGTAAACATTAAATGAGCCTCGATCGGCTCTCAGGTTACCCTGTGAATCGGCTCAAAGAGCCGATTAACCCATGGTTCATAATGGATCTGCAATAACATGGGGGTTCTGCTTTATCAATGCTAAGCTAAATCAATCTACGACAGTTTAGGGTTTTCACCGCATAACCGGAACATCCTACACGTAGTTGAGCCTGGCAGATACGAAAGATAACAGCAAACTAACCCAAAACGAGGCCTAAAAACCAACACGGAGTCGATTCCCGGAACATCCCTTCTTGGATCGGCAAACCGTACCTTACGCACTACTGGATCGTTCAACCCGTTTGCAAGGCCTAACCATGCAGATATCAAACTAATCCTCGAAGAACAAGGAACAACTATAACAGATCGAATCTACTAAACAAAGATAAAGCAAGATGCTGCCCTTACACCTAAATAGGTGTAAGGACAGCTAGATATCTAGGGGCAGCACAGCTACGTAAATATATCAGAAAAGCATCGATGCAAGCCCTAAAACATCTACGATAAACAGTGTTACTCGCCATCAAAAAGGCTTCAGTACGAGCAACACCAAACAACGAATAAACAGATACTGCCTAGATCGCAAGATGCGATCTAGGCAGCATGACGCTTACCCGAAAGAAACCCTCGAAACAAGGGGTGGCGATGCGCCTGGATTGTGTTTGTTGTGAACGTGATCGTCCTCCTTTCTCAATAACCCTAGGTACATATTTATAGTCCGTGGACTTTCTATCTTTAGAAAAGACCTAACTGTGTACGAGCCAAACTCTATCTCTTAATTCTAAACTAACATGCGATCTACCATAATGTACAGATACACGGGCAATTCAGCCCAAATTCACACACGAGGCCGATTCAGAAACACATTATGTGTAAATCCTTCAAGCCCATCTCCATCACGGCCCATCTCTTGATCCGGTTAAAATCTGGTGATAACAACATGGTCTATATGAGCACAACAATTGCCAAGTATCAAATTATTCAAGACATTATACCATGTACCACATGAAGCATTTCCCGTTTCCAACCATATGACAATGAACGAAGCAGTTTTCAACCTTCGCCATGAACATTAAAAGTAAAGCTAAGAACACATGTGTTCATATGCAACAGCGGAGCGTGTCTCTCTCCCACACAAGCATGAATTTATTCAAACAAAACAAAAACAAACAGACGCTCCAAGTAAAGTACATAAGATGTGACTGAATAAAAATATAGTTTCAATAGAAGAAACCTGATAAGTTGATGAAGAAGGGGATGCCTTGGGCATCCCCAAGCTTAGACGCTTGAGTCTTCTTGAAATATGCAGGGATGAACCACGGGGGCATCCCCAAGCTTAGGCTTTTCACTCTTCTTGATCATATATCATCCTCCTCTCTTGACCCTTGAAAACTTCCTCCACACCAAACTTCAAGCAAACTCATTAGAGGGTTAGTGCATAATCAAAATTCACATGTTCAGAGGTGACACAATCATTCTTAACACTTCTGGACATTGCACAAAGCTTCTGAAAGTTAATGGAACAAAGAAACTCATTCAACATAGCAAAAGCGGCAATGCGAAATAAAAGGCAGAATCTGTCAAAAACAGAACAGTCCGTAAAGACGAATTTTGCAGGGGCACTTAACTTGCTCAGATGGAAAAACTCATAACTAATGAAAGTTGCGTACATATCTGAGGATCACGCACGTAAATTTGCAGATTTTTTTGACTCTTCTACAGAGAGATCTGCGCGAATTCGTGACAGACAGAAATTCTGTTTCTGCGCAGTAATCCAAATCTAGTATCAACTTTACCATAGAGACTTTACTTGGCACAGAAACATGATAAGGAGAGGTTGCTACAGTAGTAACAACTTCCAAGACTCAACAATACAATAGTAAAATAAACACATGGGTTATCTCCCAAGAAGTGCTTTCTTTATAGCCATTAAGATGGGCTCAGCAATTTTAATGATGATACTCTCATAAGGATGAGAGTCGAAGCAAAGAGAGCATCAAAAAGAAAGTATGAAACAAATTTAAGCCTAACCCTCTTCCTATTAAAAGGAATCTCGTACACAAATAAATTTATGAAGAACAAAGTGACAAGCATAAGAAGGTAAGACACGAGTAACTTCAAGATTCTCAACATAAAGAGGGGAAACTAAATATTATTAAGATGCATACAACCGTGTTTCCCTCTCTCATAATAACTTTCAGTAGCATCATTGATGAAATCCACAATATAACCATCACTTAAAACATTCTTATCATGGTTCATATGCATAAAGGTATCATTTTTGACATAAGAAAAACTCTTCTCATTAATAGTAATTGGAGCAGGATCATTATCAAGAATTTGAACATGGTAAACAAGTTGCATACTAAGGGAATGGTTTTTGGCAAGCCCATCATAACTATGACAAGTTTCATAAGGATAATTATAACATGTGTCATATCCATCTTTATAACGATTATCTAAACCAAAATATATAATATCATCATTTTCACTGAAAATAGAGGTCTCAAATATAGGATCTTCGAGCACAACATCCCCAAGCTTAGAGCTTTCAATATCATCGTTTGAGGGGACATGAATAATGCTATCATCATTACTTTCATAATCAGTACCAAAGAGATTTCCAACATCAAAGGTAGTGTGCTCTTCCAAATCATGATCACTAATATGGGTAAAGGGTATAGGAAGATCATCGTACTCAGATTCATTATCATAATAATCATTATGAGCAACATACTTACGGTTACCTATTGTTACCTCATACACACGGGGATATGCTGTTACCTCTTTATTTTTATTCCCCTTCTTCTTCTTCTTTGTTCCCTTCTTCTTCTTCTTCTCCTCGTTCCCTTCTTTAGGAGGGAGAGTGTCACATCCCAGAAAGTCAAAACAAAATAAATAAATTCCCCTGGTTCCAAATTTTGGAACCAACAAAAACTTTTATTAAATCAAGTTTGGTACATAATAACCTTGCTTAATTCTTGTGCTATTGCCATGATTGCTTGCTATGAGTATTTGAAATAATCTTAAACCCTAAACCTCACCCCTCTTCTCACCATCCTAGTTAAAATAAAATAAAAGGAAATTAAATGAGAAAAAGGCATATGTGCCTATGGCTATAATTATAAATCTTTACCCTAGACCTTTCCACTTTATTTAGAGGATTGGAAAAGCTTCATAAACCTGATATAGTACTTCTTAAATCATTTCCAAGTTGAAACCAAAGAAATTAAAAAGAAACTAAAAATGTCATAGAGGCATATGAGAATAATATAGCAAATATGTGAACTTGAGAAAATTGACCCTAGGACTTGTTGTGAATGGTTGGATCACTTCCATATACCATTTCAACAATCAACAACACCATTTTGAATCCAACCAAGTCCAAATAAAATTTAAATGCATCATATGCATAGAGGCATATGGGAAACATACCCATTTCACCAAACCTTGACCTATGACTTTAAACCTTGACCAAATGGTGTGAAACCATCTCTAAACCTAATATAACACTAAATTGACCCTAACCCATGCCCAAGTAAAGCAAGGGGAGCAATTTACAAGATTAAGGAAAATTGACACATCACCTCATATGTGTTATGGCCATTTTTCAAAATCTTTGAACAAGACCATTTGAAATGGTTTCAATGGTCTTAAAATGTTTCTAAACTAATAAGAATCACATTAGAGTCAAGAAATATCAAATCAAATGAAGAGAAGTTAAATAGGGAGAAAATCCCCAAAATTCACTCACATACACATTATGCCAAATTGCAAATCTTCACCAAAGGCCACCATTACTTGATCTCTTGCTTGTGTAATACTTAAATATGATAAACTAACACAAATGCATCATTGGATCAAGAATCAAACACAAGGAAATCAAGATTTCTTCATACATGTGATAATGGTCAAAAGTGAGTTTTATAAAATGTTCCTCACTTGACCCCTCTGGTTTTCTCAATTCTTAAACTAAACTTGGTCAACTATTGCCATGTCATCCAAGACCATGTCAAGGTGAACAACTTTCATGTTGACCACACATGCTAACTTTGACCAGGTTGACCAGTATGGATTTGACAAGTGGAGACTTTGAAACTATGTGAAGATGACCACATTTTGAAATCTTTGCAAAACAACTCTAAAATGAGCACCACCACCACCAATCTTTCACATTATTTATATAATTGAGTTGCACCAAAAAGAATTTCAAAAGTTGAAAATAATGTTCATGCGGCCATTTCATCAAACACATGGCAGGCATCAAACCACTTGTTGCATACATGCTTATACCCACTGGTTTTTAGCCTCCACCACTTTAACTTGGTGATCATCAACTTCCTTGTACCCTTCCTGCATCATCCTATAACCTGCAGCCCTACTAAAGTCGAAGCAATGATCAAGAACTCACCATGCCAAGCTCTCATGCCGGCCACCATGCCACCCTACCTCAACCCCTCTCTCTGGCCCAGCAAACCATGTCAGCTAGACTCACCAGGAAGTACTGGACACGCTAGACACGATGCCCCTCCAAAATATGCACGGTAACGCCCTGGCCGCAACGTGATCACCACGCCTGGGCGCGCCAGAGCGTGCACGGCACGTCTCTGGACACGACAGAGCGCACGCTCGCCTGGTCGCCCTCGTCCTCCCCCTGCATGCCTACCTCTGCATCGCGCGTCGCCAACCTCTCCTCTACGCCGTAGACATGCTCGCTGGCTCACGCGTGCACCGTCGCCATCGCCATCATCAAAAATCTGCCGCACATGTACTGCAAGCTCTCGACGATAACTAGCACGCTCCCGTCCTTCCCCTGTCGTCCCTTCACGCGCGCTAGCTCCGCCTAGACGTCGCCTACAAGATGCGCTCCATAGCTTGCCCCTTCGCCGCTCCAGACGCCGGCGCCATGGACGACCTCCCACGGGCACCCGCAGCACCTCGACCCCCTATAAAAGCAAGCACTCCCTGGACGATTTCTTCACACCATTCGCTTCACCTCTTCCTTCTGATCATCCTCGAACACTTCCCCTCCTCAATTAGACACGAGCTCGCCGGAATTTGGCCGGAGTCCGCCGCCACAGTAGCTCATCACCGCCGTCGATTCCGTCTACCTCAAGCCCTCCCCCGACTACCGCTGACCTCGCCGTCGACTCCTCGTTCACCTGCGACCCTCGCCACCCCTCGCCGGAGCTCCGTCACGCCGCCGACCCCCTACCTCGCCGTCGCAGCAAGCCCTCCTCCCCCGTCGACGACGACGACGGTCGACCGTCGGATCCACTGCTAATCGCGCGGTCCAGGTTAGAGCATACCGATTCGGCTGTGATGTATCGCTGACGTGTAGACCCCACCATGTCAGCTGGCCCGCGGCTGTGAAACGTTACTGGGCTGGCCCTTTGCTTTTTAAACGTTTCGGCCCAATTCTTTTCCCGCCTAGCCCACAAATTCAAATCTGGATTTAATAATTATTCCAAAAACCCTGCAGATGCTTTAGTAAATTTTGAATAGTTTGAAATCTACTAAACCAAATCTAGCAAATTTTATATATTCGGAAAGCTCATGAAATTATATAAACAATGCCACTGGCCTCATGTCTAAATTCGTAATTAAATTCAAATGATAAAAATAACAAGGCAGGGCCTTTTCTAACTTCAAATAAATATTAAAAATTATCTATAAATGATTTTAAGTTGATTCCAACTCTAATAAATCACATTTGACATAATCTAATTGTTTATGCAAAAATATAGCATAGTTGTTTTGCATGATCATGGACTAGATTCAAATAATGGCTATGGAGCCATTTCTAGCCCATTTAACACATACACATAAACTTATTTAAATAGTATGGGGGCTTCTCTCTCATTTAAATTATGATCCTAAGTAATTCCACTAGAGGTACTGACCTTGGTCTAATAAGCCTCATGCTTGGTTACTTAGAGATTTTTAAGCATTTAGATGATAGTTTTAAATCATATGAGGTATAGCTTCTCACTTAAATCATTACTCCAAATGGTTCAATGAGAATTGATAACACATGTATTAATGACCCATAGGTTCCTATTTGAAAATATTTAATCATTCTCATAAGTAGTATTTAAATATTTCAAACATATCTATTAAAGCTTATGAGATACTTGGGTCTCATTTAAATCTTGCCTCAACCAAATTAATATGAGGTAGATACCATGGTCAATTAAAACTCACATTAAATTAGTTAATGATATTAAACCATTGCAAGGTGTTATTAAAATGGTATGAGGTGCTCACCACATTTAAATCATCTTTCTCAAATGATATGAGTAATGTGTTGACCTTTAATTTCCTAGGCTCATACTTGCTCACTTGTAGATTTTAAATCTAAATAGTATTTAAATTTTCCAAAGGTTAATTAAATCACATGAGATGATGAATCTCATTTAACTCACTTTTCTCAAATACTAAGTGTGAAGTGTTGACCTTGGTCAACATGGGATCATCCCTGGTTATTTAAGAATATTAAATCACCTCAATAGTAGTCTTTTAAATTAGTTACAACTATGTGTAAATCATATGAGAGGTATTCCTCTCATCTAAATCTTGTTCTCAAGTAACTCAACATGAGGTAGTGATCATAGTCTATGTAACCTCATATTGAATTATTTGGTGGCATTAAATCACTACCATGTTAGTATTAAATTGCATGAGGTATGGAACCTCATTTAAATCCTTGTCTCAAATGGTAAGTATGAAGAGGTTGACTTTGGTCAACCTAGGTCATATATTATTCATAAGAGAAATTAAATCTTAAGAAGATTCAATGAGAGGAAATTATTTTCTCACAAACTAAAGAGAAACCCTAACTCCATTTTTAATAAGAGGAAATTATTTTCCTATCACTAAATAAGGAAACCCTAGCATAATCTTGTAATAAATGTTAAGTAGTGATGCTAGATCATTTGTGTGAGCCACTAAGGCTAATTAAGAGTACTTAAGTATTGTTTGGTGATTGTATCCTCGTATTCGTTTATAGACGCTAGTACCGGAGACTATCAAGAGGAGGAGGTATTCTACCAAGAGGAAGAAGAAGAACACTTTGATCACCTCACCAATCAAGGCAAGATAATACTCTTGCAAGCTGATATTCTTGCAAGCTAACACCAATGCAAGCTTTACTCTTGCAAACTAATATTCTGGTTAAGTGCAAAGCTCTACAAGAGCAAGGCACCATTACATTTTACTTTATGAACCTATCCCAAGTTTTTACTTTACAAGCTTTAATGCTTTTGGTTTATCAAAGTTTACTTTTTGATTCATGATTCACTTGGTCTAGAGTAGAACAAGATCATCAAATTTAGTCTAGAGCAATGAAAGCTAGATAGCACCCCTCATGACTAGTTGCTAGTGCTAATCAATCAAAAATTGGACTACTCTAGATGGGAACATGTGACTTTGAAATGAAGTTGAAACCTTGGAATGATGGTTCATTCCATTGAATGACTTTGAAGGTGAATATGACCAAGAGAAGATGGTGATTTTTGATATAAAACTGATGGTTGGGTTCGGATGCGATACCATTCCAATTTTGAGAGTACCCCCACAATACCCAATATGGGTAAGGGCTTAACTAGAAATTTATGTTCTTTAGTATGGGTTCCCTCTAAACAAGCGTCATCGGGGTTATGCCAAGGGATGCCTCCAAAGAAATATGAGATGATGTGAAATGATGTGAAATGAGGTGAATTGTCCGGCCCAAGCCCTGTGCAGTTCCCAGGCTGTCTGTCTTCACTGGGAGGCCAAGCTCATGGGGAGAGGTGCCTATACTAGAGTTTATAAGTGAAAGGTTATGATTGGTAGTCCGCATACGGAGTATGATAAATCAGGGCCAGTTAACCCTGACGGATTATTGCAAATATTGTGGCACAAGTGTACGACCTCTGCAGAGTGTAGAACTATTCGAATAGCCGTGTCCACGGTTACGGACGATTGGAAAGGCCATACTGTTCCGTCATCAGACCATTTTCAAAAATGTGACATATGACTGGTGACTTGAATTTGAAAGGTGAATGGTGACTTTGAATTGAGTCACAACAGAGTTGTGGGAATGACACTAATGTTCCCACTTGAGTTAGTCTAGTGATTCAAGCATCTTTACTAAATGTTTATGAAATAAACTTGGCTTTCTGCAAATAAACTTAGAGCTTAGTATCCCCTTACCACAATTGATAATACTTACACTAGTATTAGTTTGCGAGTACTTTAAAAGTACGCATGGCTTTGTCCCTGGCTATTCAAATGGCCAGACTATGAAGGTGAACAGCACGAGGAAGATGGACAGCAGGACGTCTACGACAACTAGGACCGCTCCTGACGTCAAGCGTTGGCCTGTGGATTAGATAGCCACTACTACTTCGCTTCCACTCTTTGTGGTGTTCGTTGATCAATAGATCAACTTCTATTGTAATATTGGATCATGTGATCCCTCTTTGTAAGACGATTATGTGTGTTGTAATAAATGATGACTCTATGATATTCAACTATTATGTCTCGCAACAACAATATTCCTGGGATTGCGATGTACGGCATAATAGGCATCTGGACTTAAAAATCCGGGTGTTG
This sequence comes from Lolium multiflorum, assembly GCA_030979885.1. NCBI lineage: Eukaryota > Viridiplantae > Streptophyta > Magnoliopsida > Poales > Poaceae > Lolium > Lolium multiflorum. Next base: position 151,534,661 of record CM061753.1, on the reverse strand, counting down.
ACAGAGAGGCTTCTCCACATGACCTGCTTTATTTCCAGAAACAATAGAAGAAACCTTGGAGGATTCCTTCTTTTCATTAATAAGTTTGAAACACATAGCGGTCCTATCATATTTTGGCAAAGTGTCATCTTCTAAAATATTTTGTATGTAAGTATTTGTATGGAAATTATTAATGCAATAAGAAAGACACCCATGCAGGACATCATCAATATCAAGATCGTTAATATCTAACAAAGAAATTTTTCTTGATAACTCTTCACACTTCAAAAATAAGGTAAGTTCATCATGCTGATTAGGAGTAATTTCATCATCACAATACAAATTTGCAGCACTCATGGGGTTCGAATTATCATTGGAGGAGCATTGAAAATTAAAATGACCAACTCTATGGCAAAGTTCACAAATAAAAGGATAGAGGGCACACACTTTTTCTCCAAGATCATCTAGAGCCCTAGACCACTTTCTAGTTTTTTCATTCCTATGATGGATACAATATTCTTCTTCGATTTGATTAATTCCACAAGGTCTATGTATTCCACAAAAATTAACATGCTTATAGGAAATAGCATTTTCAGAAGTTTCAACATGTTCATTGCAATCATTAATAACAGTTTCATCTGATACGTCCAATTTGCATCACTATTTTGTATCATAATTTGCTGTTATTCATTGATATATTTCATATTGGGACACAATACTTATGTTATTTCATCTATTTTGCATGTTTCATCATCATTGAAGGATCAAGCACCGGAGCCAGGATTCTGCTGGAAAAAGCACCGTCGAACGCAATATTTCGGAAGATCAACTGTGGAAGGGAATTTCACGTAAATTCCTATTTTTCCAGATGAGGGAGCCAGAAGGGGAAGAAGAGAGGGGCCACTGTGGGCCCAGACCATAGGCGGCGCGGCCCATGGCCTGGCCGCGCCACCCTATGCTCTGGGGGGCCCACGACCCTTTTCGCCTCCTTTTCTTCGCGTACTCCTTCGTCCCGCTAAGCCACAGAGAGGACCTCACGAAGGGTTACAGCCGCCTCGCGGGCGGAGAACACCAGAGAAAAGAGCTCTCCGGCGGGCAGGAATCCGCCGGGGAAATTCCCTCCCGGAGGGGGAAATCGACGCCATCGCCATCGTCATCGAGCGGGACATCATCTCCATCACCATCATCATCATCTCCACCATCTACACCGCCATCACCACCGCTGCACCTCGTCATCGCTGTAGCAATTCGGGTTAAATCTTGATTGTTTGATAGGGGAAACTCTCCCGGTGCTATTCTATACTTGTTGTAGATGCTATTGAGTGAAACCATTGAACCAAGGTTTATGTTCAGATTGTTATTCATCATCATATCACCTCTGATTGTATTCCATATGATGTCTCGTGAGTAGTTCGTTTAGTTCTTGAGGACATGGGTGAAGTCTAAATGCTAGTAGTGAATTATGGTTGAGTAATATTCAATGTTATGATATTTAAGTTGTGGTGTCATTCTTCTAGTGGTGTCGTGTGAACGTCGACTACACGACACTTCACCATTTATGGGCCTAGGGGAGTGCATCTTGTATTCGGTTGCTAATTGCGGGGTTGCCGGAGTGACAGAAACCTGAGCCCCCGTTAGTACATCGAAGCGCAGGATCTCAGAGTTTAAGGCTGTGGTTAGATTTATCTTAATTACTTTCTTGTAGTTGCGGATGCTTGCAAGGGGTATAATCACAAGTATGTATTAGTCCTAGGAAGGGCGGTGCATTAGCATAGGTTCACCCACACAACACTTATCAAAACAATGAAGATTATTAAACCACATGAAGCGAAAGCACTAGACTAAAATCCCCGTGTGTCCTCAGGAACGTTTGGTCATTATAAGTAAACAAACCGGCTTGTCCTTTGTGCTAAAAAGGATTGGGCCACTCGCTGCAATTATTTCTCTCGCATTTTATTTACTTGTACTTTATTTATCTGCAATATCAAAACTCCCTGAATACTTGTCTGTGAGCATTTACAGTGAATCCTCCATCGAAACACCTTCTGCTCCTCGTTGGGATCGACATTCTTACTTATCGAAGATACTACGATACACCCCCTATACTTGTGGGTCATCAAGACTATTTTCTGGCGCCGTTGCCGGGGAGTGAAGCGCTATTGGTAAGTGGAATTGGTAAGGAAATTTACTGTTTGTGCTGATTTTATTTCTGCCTGCTGCTATAAATCATTATGGAGAGATCTTCTCTTCAATTTCTATTTGGGAAATCTACTACTACTGCAACGGTAGTGGATGAAGCGCCAGGTGAGGAAGTAGTACCATATAAAATACCTATGAAAATTATTGAACGTGTTATGGATAACCGCTATGAAGGGGATGGAACTATTCATCCTGGTGATCATTTACTGTTTTTGCATGAATTATGCGGGTTATTCAAATGTGCAGGTATTTCTATGAATGAAGTTAGGAAGAAACTATTCACTATATCGCTGTCTGGTAAAGCGGCGCACTGGTATAAATTGCTGAAGAATGGTGATTCTATTGATTGGGAGGACATTGTGCCTTTATTCTATTCCAAATTTTATCCTCCAAGTGAAATTCACAAAGATCGGAACCGCATATATAATTTCTGGCCTCATGATGGAGAGAGTATTGCCCAAGCTTGGGGGAGATTGAAGTCTTTAATGCTCAAATGCCCCATTCATGAGCTTCCTGGTAATGTTATTATTGATAATTTCTATGCAAGACTTTCTTTTCAAGACAAGACCTTGCTGGATACTTCTTGTTCTGGATCATTTACACGCAAGAATGAAGAGTTTAAAAGGGACCTTCTTGATCGGATCCAAGAAAATACTGAAGGATGGGAGAACGACAAAGATAGAGAATCAGGTATAACTTATGATTATAAATGCATTGAAGCTTTTATGAATACTGATAAATTTCGTAATATGAGTGCTACATATGGTCTTGATTCCCAAGTTGTTGCAAATCTTTATAAAGCTTTTGCCTCTCATTATGAACTGCCTAAGAAGAATTTTGATAAGTATCATGAACCGTATAAAGATAAAGTTGATTCATCTGTAAACAAATGTGTAGTGGTTGAAACTGTTGATAATGTTATTCCTGAAGCTTATATTGAAAAAACTCCTTTCCCTGCTAAAATGAAGGAGTACTCTGTCATATCTAGTGCGGTTAATAAAAGTGAAAAGAAACCTAAAGAACCTGAAGAACAAATTAAAATTGAACCTGCTGTTGCTATAGTTAAAGATCTTGTGACTGAAAATGTGGAGGATGGTCATATTATTTTCTGTGAAGATGCTTCTAATATTGTTTCACATCCTAATAAATCCAAACAAGTTAGTGTTCCTATGCTATCTGTTAGAATTGGTGATCATTGCTATTATGGTTTATGTGATATTGGTGCAAGTGTTAGTGCTATTCCTTATGAGCTTTACACGGAGATTATGCACGAAATTGGTTCTTGTGAACTTGAAGATATTGATGTGGTTATTCATTTGGCTAATAGAGAGACTATTTCTCCAATTGGTATTGTTCGAGATGTGGAAGTTCTATGTGGTAAGATTAAATATCCTGCTGACTTTTTGGTACTTGGTTCTGCTGCTAGTGATCATTGTCCTATCATTTTTGGTAGACCTTTTCTAAATACTTGTGGAGCTATTATAGATTGTAAGAAAGAGAAAATTTTGACTAGATTTGCTGGTGAACCTTATGAATTTAACTTTTCTAAATTTACCAAAACTCCTTATAAAGCTGACTTGCCTAGTAATGATTTTAAAATGGAGCAGTGTGCATCTATTGTTCTTGTTCCTAATAACCCTTTGCAGCAACATTTGGAGAATAGTGAAAGTGAAGCTTTTAGGAAAGAAAGAGATGAGCTTGAGGAAATTTTTCTTCGCCAACCTATTCTCAAGCATGATTTACCGGTGGAAGATTTGGGTACAACACCGCCACCAAAGGAAGATCCTGTTTTTGATTTAAAGCCTTTACCTGATAATCTTAAATATGCTCATATTGATGATAAGAAAATATATCCTGTTATTATTAGTTCTAAGCTTTCAGAGATTGAGGAAGAAAGGTTATTGGAAATATTGAAGAAACACCGAGGAGCTATTGGCTATACTCTTGATGATTTGAAAGGGATTTCTCCTTCTATTTGCCAACATGCTATTAATATGGAAGATGATGCAAAGCCTGTTGTTGAACATCAACGTCGTCTAATTCCGAAGATGAAGGAAGTGGTAAGGAACGAGGTATTAAAACTCCTTGAAGCTGGTATTATATATCCTATTGCTGATAGTAGATGGGTTAGTCCTGTTCATTGTGTTCCTAAGAAAGGAGGAATGACTGTTGTGCCTAATGATAATGATGAGCTTATTCCTCAAAGAATAGTCGTAGGTTATAGAATGTGCATTGATTTTCGAAAAGTTAATAAAGTTACTAAGAAAGATCATTACCCTTTACCCTTTATTGATCAAATGCTAGAGAGGTTATCTAAAAATACTCATTTTTGCTTTCTTGATGGTTATTCTGGGTTTTCACAAATTGCTGTTAAAGCTAAAGATCAAGAGAAAACCACTTTTACTTGTCCTTATGGAACTTATGCTTATAGGCGTATGCCTTTTGGTTTATGTAATGCTCCTGCTACTTTTCAAAGATGCATGTCTGCTATTTTTCATGGTTTTTGCGAAAGTATTGTAGAGGTGTTCATGGATGATTTTTCTGTCTATGGGAATTCTTTTGATAATTGCTGCGAAACCTCGATAAAGTTTTGCAGAGATGTGAAGAAACTAACCTTGTTCTTAATTGGGAGAAATGCCACTTTATGGTTAATGAAGGAATTGTATTGGGACATAAAATTTGAGAGAGGTATTGAAGTTGATAGAGCAAAGTTGAAGCAATTGAGAAAATGCCCTATCCGAGGGATGTTAAAGGTATTCGTAGTGTTCTTGGTCATGCTGGGTTTTATAGGAGATTTATTAAAGATTTCTCTAAAATTTCAAAGCCTCTTACTAATCTTCTTCAAAAAGATGTACCTTTTGTTTTTGATGATGATTGTAAGGAAGCTTTTGAAACTCTAAAGAAAGCCTTAACAACTGCTCCTGTAGTTGAACCTCCTGATTGGAATTTGCCTTTTGAAATTATGTGTGATGCTAGTGATTTTGCTGTAGGCGCTGTCCTTGGACAGCGGGTAGATAAAAAATTAAATGTTATTCATTATGCTAGTAAGACTCTTGATGCTGCTCAAAGAAATTATGCTACAACTGAAAAGGAATTGTTAGCTGTAGTCTTTGCTTGTGATAAGTTTAGACCCTATATTGTTGATTCTAAAGTTACAATTCATACTGATCATGCTGCAATTAGATACCTTATGACAAAGAAAGATGCTAAGCCAAGGCTTATTAGATGGGTACTTCTGTTGCAAGAATTTGATTTACATATTATAGATAGGAAAGGTGCTGATAATCCTGTTGCTGATAATTTGTCTAGATTGGAAAATATTGCTTATGATCCTGTTCCTGTTAATGATAGTTTTCCAAATGAACAATTGGCTGTAATAAAGGTGAGCTCGCGAGAGAGCCCTTGGTATGCAGATTATGCTAACTTTATTGTTTCGAAGTATTTGCCTCCAACCTTTTCAGCTCAGCAAAGGAGGAAATTCTTTTATGACTTGAGGCATTATTTTTGGGATGACCCACACTTATATAAAGAAGGAGTGGATGGTATTATGCGAAGATGTGTTCCTGAATATGAACAACAGGAGATATTGAATAAATGTCATGGAAGTGTTTATGGAGGACACCACGCTGGAGATAGGACCGCGCAGAAGGTTCTACAATCAGGTTTTTATTGGCCAACACTCTTCAAAGATGCAAGGAAATTTATTTTATCTTGTGATGAATGTCAAAGAGTTGGTAATATCTCTAGACGCAATGAGATGCCTATGAATTATACTCTTGTTATTGAACCATTCGATTGTTGGGGATTCGACTTCATGGGACCTTTCCCTTCTTCAGACGGTAACACTCATATACTTGTCGCTGTTGATTATGTTACTAAATGGGTAGAAGCTATACCTACAAAAAGTGCTGATGGTGAGACCTCTATAAAAATGCTTGTAGATATTATATTTCCTAGATTTGGAGTACCTAGATATATTATGACTGATGGAGGTTCTCATTTTATTCATGGAGGTTTTAGAAAAACTCTCGCTAAGTATGGTATTAATCATAGAATTGCTTCTGCTTATCACCCTCAAACTAGCGGTCAAGTAGAATTATCAAATAGAGAGATTAAAGCTATCTTAGGTAAGACTGTTAATAAATCTAGAAAGAATTGGCCTAGCAAATTGAAAGAAGCATTATGGGCTTATAGAACTGCTTATAAAAATCCTATGGGAATGTCACCTTATAAAATGGTTTATGGAAAAGCTTGTCATTTACCTCTAGAACTAGAGCACAAAGCTTATTGGGCTGTTAGAGAACTAAATAAAGATCCTAAATTAGCCGGTAATAAGAGGTTGTTGCAATTAAGTTCTCTAGATGAATGGAGAAGTGAAGCTTATGAAAATGCTAAACTCTTTAAAGAAAAAGTTAAGAAATGGCATGATAGAAGGATCATCAAAAGAGAATTTAATGTTGGAGATCAAGTCCTATTGTATCGGTCTCGTCTCAGATTCTTTGCAGGGAAATTACTCTCGAAGTGGGAAGGACCATATGTTGTTGAGGAGGTGTATCGTTCAGGAGCAATTAAAATTAGCTCTCTCCAAGGCAATGCCACACAAGTGGTGAATGGACAAAGACTCAAGCATTATATCTCGGGTGATTCTTATAATGTTGATGTTGATATTATTCAAGTGGAAACACCGGAGGCTTTCATCAAAGGACAAATTGACAGTCCGCCAGAACTGGACTTTGAATAGGTAACAGTATAGGTAATAAAAAGTCCGCGTTTACCTTTCCGAACATTATTTTTGCTGTTTTTGGAAAATATGAAAAATTACGGAATCGAAACGGAGTGGAAAAGACGCGCGAGGGCGTGCCACCATAGGCCGGCGCGGGCCCCACCTGGCCGCGCCGACCTATGGTCTGGCCGCCTCGTTGCCCCTTTCCGACTCGTTTTCGACCTGGAACCTTCCTTTTGTCGTAAAAATATTTGCTATATAATTCCCCGGACCCCTGGAGGTCCGTAATATCGTTTTCTCGTCGTGTTTTGTTTCGAGCTGTTTTCTGCCAGATTTGTTTTGATCTAGAAGCACCATGGTCTCCAACAACAAGGACAAGGAACCTTTGAAGGAAAATATTCAAGACCCGGAGCTGAAGAAAGAAGATGCAAGAGAGGATGAGGAAGAAGTGGAGGAAGCTCCGCAGGAACGCCAACAAGCCACCGTCGCAAGTATTGGCGTGATATCAAGTCCATCCAACATCAAGAGGAGTGCACGAATCGCTACCGGAGGAGCGGTTCCACGTCATTACTTGGCTCCAAGGACATCTTCTCCGAGCCATTACAACCCTTACCGCAATCTAATCTACGATCGTCAAACTGAAAGGACCCCCAAGGTAGTGTTGCCAAGTAATTGGGATATAAATCGTTCTGACACTGCAGGAGAGAAGGAGCCTGAGGCTGAAGAGTGGGGAAATAACTCCAAGAGTTGGGACTCACCGTCGGACAGACTCCTTAACCGCGTCGAGCACAATTCAGAGATGATTCGCAATCTCATATACAGGATTGACGAGCTCCAGGAGCTTATTGAGAAGCTTGTCAGGAATTCATCACCACCATCGCCGAAGGAGTAATTCATCATCGGTATTGGCATCCCCTTGGTTTGTTCCAAGCTTGGGGAGTGCCGCGGTATCACATCACCACCACCTTTATCTTTTACTATCAAGTAGTGTCATATCATGAGTAGGGAAGTTATCGTATGGAATAGTATGCAATGTGGAAGTATCTCTCTTAGTTATCTATGTATCCGTTGGTGTGAGTTATCGTTATGGAATATTAATGAGAAGTCTTATCATTTACTTTTTGCACACCTTATTTTAGTTTGCAATCTCCATTATATGATTACTCTTGACATGAGTATTGATATCACTTTGGGAGCATCGAGTAAATCTATTTGGTTTTGGCAAACTTAGCATTGGTCAATAGCAACAACATCCTGATGTTTAATTAGAAGAGAGAAATACACTTAGAAATATTACTCTATTATCTCTATGCTTAGTGTTCTAGAGTTAAAATTGCTTGTGCTTATGAGAAAGATGCATGATTGTTTCTATCATATGTATATCTGTTTGTTTCCCTCAACCTTTATGCTTGCTATCAAACCTTGCTAGCCAAAGACCTGTATCGAGAGGGAATGCTTCTCATACATCCATAACCTTAGACCAAACCTATGCCATTTGTGTCCACCATACCTACCTACTACATGGTATTTTCTGCCATTCCAAGTAAATACTTCATGTGCTACCTTTAAATTATTCAAACTATACTACTCCTTATTTGTGTCAATGTTTTATAGCTCATGAGGAAGTATGTGGTGTTTTATCTTTCAATCTTGTTGGGCGGACTTTCACCAATGGACTAGCGGCACATCCGCTTATCCAATAATTTTGCAATAAGAGCTGGCAATGAGGTTCCCAGCCTCAATTAATAACTTTCATTAATAATTCTCTTCACATGTTTTGCTCTGAGTTATCAGTAAGCAACTTAATTTTGCAATAGACACTCCTCCATGGTATGTGAATGTTGGAAGGCACCCGAGGATTCGGTTAGCCATGGATTGAGAAAGCCAAGGTTGGGGGAGTGTCACCCATAATAAAACTAAAATACATGTGTAAACAAAAGAGAAGGGGGATGATCTACCTTGCTGGTAGAGATGCCGTCCCTCATGGGAGCCGCTCTTTGAAGGTTCGTTTGGCAAGGGGTTAGAGTGCCCGCTACCATTCGTTGACAACAACAAACACCGCTCAAAAATCTTACTTTTATGCTCTTTATATGATTTCAAAACTTGAAAAGCTCTAGCACATGACTTAATCCCTGCTTCCCTCTGCGAAGGGCCTGTCTTTTACTTTTATGTTGAGTCAGTAAACCTATTTCCCTCTATCTCAAGCAAGCAATTGAGTTGTTGTGAACCAATCATTTATGCTATGATTCAGTTAATCATGTCTTTTATACTTTCTTGTTTAGTACCAATTTTATTTGAATGAATATGACTTTGAAGTTATCAATGATTATGAGGAGATTGTTATGCTTAAATATGAAAGCTCAGCTATAATATGAAAGCTTTGCTTAGAAGTACAATCCGTTATTAGTTCTCTGACCAAGAACAAAGTTTGCCATCACCAACTATGATTTCTTATGCACCTTTACTTGTGATTTCTCTTTACTTATTTCGAGATGAGTTATATGAGGAAGTTGTTTACTAGAATGTCTTGTGTGAATGAATATGATGCTTCTTGTCCGTATTCTATTTATCGACTCTTCACTCCATAAACATGTGGTCTCGTTTATCGAGCTCAGTTTCGCTTGGGGACAAGCGAGGTCTAAGCTTGGGGGGAGTTGATACGTCCAATTTGCATCACTATTTTGTATCATAATTTGCTGTTATTCATTGATATATTTCATATTGGGACACAATACTTATGTTATTTCATCTATTTTGCATGTTTCATCATCATTGAAGGATCAAGCACCGGAGCCAGGATTCTGCTGGAAAAAGCACCGTCAACGCAATATTTCGGAAGATCAAGTGGAAGGGAATTTCACGTAAATTCCTATTTTCCAGAACGGAGGGAGGGAAAGGAAGAGAGGGGCCTGTGGGCCCAGACCATAGGGCGGCGCGGCCCATGGCCGGCCGCGCCACCCTATGCTCTGGGGGCCCACGACCCTTTTCGCCTCCTTTTCTTCGCGTACTCCTTCGTCCCGAAAACCTAAGCCACAGAGAGGACCTCACGAAGGGTTACAGCCGCCTCTGCGGGGCGGAGAACACCAGAGAGAAAAGAGCTCTCCGGCGGGCAGGAATCCGCCGGGGAAATTCCCTCCCGGAGGGGGAAATCGACGCCATCGCCATCGTCATCGAGCGGGACATCATCTCCATCACCATCATCATCATCTCCACCATCTACACCGCCATCACCACCGCTGCACCTCGTCATCGCTGTAGCAATTCGGGTTAAATCTTGATTGTTTGATAGGGGAAACTCTCCCGGTGCTATTCTATACTTGTTGTAGATGCTATTGAGTGAAACCATTGAACCAAGGTTTATGTTCAGATTGTTATTCATCATCATATCACCTCTGATTGTATTCCATATGATGTCTCGTGAGTAGTTCGTTTAGTTCTTGAGGACATGGGTGAAGTCTAAATGCTAGTAGTGAATTATGGTTGAGTAATATTCAATGTTATGATATTTAAGTTGTGGTGTCATTCTTCTAGTGGTGTCGTGTGAACGTCGACTACACGACACTTCACCATTTATGGGCCTAGGGGAGTGCATCTTGTATTCGGTTGCTAATTGCGGGGTTGCCGGAGTGACAGAAACCTGAGCCCCCGTTAGTATATCGATGCAGGAGGGATCGCAGGATCTCAGAGTTTAAGGCTGTGGTTAGATTTATCTTAATTACTTTCTTGTAGTTGCGGATGCTTGCAAGGGGTATAATCACAAGTATGTATTAGTCCTAGGAAGGGCGGTGCATTAGCATAGGTTCACCCACACAACACTTATCAAAACAATGAAGATTATTAAACCACATGAAGCGAAAGCACTAGACTAAAATCCCCGTGTGTCCTCAAGAACGTTTGGTCATTATAAGTAAACAAACCGGCTTGTCCTTTGTGCTAAAAAGGATTGGGCCACTCGCTGCAATTATTTCTCTCGCATTTTATTTACTTGTACTTTATTTATCTGCAATATCAAAACTCCCTGAATACTTGTCTGTGAGCATTTACAGTGAATCCTCCATCGAAACTGCTGCCAACACCTTCTGCTCCTCGTTGGGATCGACATTCTTACTTATCGAAGATACTACGATACACCCCCTATACTTGTGGGTCATCATCATCCTTCATGCAAGCGTCTTTAAAAGGTTCATGATACTTATCAAAATTCTTCCTAGGCAATTCAATGTGAGAAGCAAAAGCTTTATAAAAATTTGCAACAACTTGAGAGTCAAGACCATAAGTAGCACTCATATTTCGAAATTCATCAGTATCCATAAAAGTTTCAATGCATTCATAATCATAATTTATACCTGACTCTCTACCTTTGTCGTTCTCCCAATCTTCAGCGTTCTCCTGAATCCGATTAAGAAGGTCCCATTTAAAATCTTCTTTGTTGCGTGTGAATGATCCAGAACAAGCAGTATCCAGCAAGGTTTTATCCTGAAAAGAAAGTCTTGCATAGAAATTATCAATGATAACATTACCAGGAAGCTCATGATTGGGGCATTTGAGCATTAAGGACTTCAATCTCTCCCATGCTTGGGCAATACTCTCTCCATCATGAGGCCAGAAATTATATATACGGTTTCGGTCTTTGTGAATTTCACTTGGAGGATAGAATTTAGAATAAAATAGAGGCACAATATCCTTCCAATCAAGAGAACGCCCATCCTTCAGCAGTTTATACCAATGCGCCGCTTTACCAGACAGCGACATAACAAATAATTTCTTCCTAACTTCATCCATTGAAATACCTGCACACTTGAATAACCCGCATAATTCATGCAAAAAACAGTAAATGCTCTTCAGGATGAACAGTTCCATCCTCTTCATAGCGGTTATCCATAACACGTTCAATAAATTTTCATAGGTATCTTGAAAGGAATATTTTCAGTAGGTGGATTTAAAATATCACAAGCATCATTAGAGTTATCGCATATGGGAGATAAAGTATTATCAGAGCAAATTTTCTCCCCTAAAGATGGGAAGCTAAAAAGATCACAAAAACTAGCTTCCCCAAGCTTAGACTTCTCCATAGCATTAGTAGTAATTGCATTCATACTAATAACATTGCTACTAGCATGCAAATAAGGTTCCATAGGTTTTTTAATTTTCGCATCAAACAATTCTAAATCAGGAAAAAGATTAAAAAGCTCACTAATTTTGTTGTTGTTTTCCATTATGCCTAACTAGTGAAAATAAAAACAAGAAACAAAAAGATGCAATTGCAGGATCTAAGGAAATAGCTTCGAGCACTCACACACCGGCAAGAATGCTAAGAAATAACTTAGTAGTCGGAGGATGTGAATACCTTTTACCTTACCTCCCCGGCAACGGCGCCAGAAAATAGCTTGTTGTCCACAACTGGCGCGTGGTTGACGTGGGAGGTTTGATGGCGGTTGACGGGCTTGATGGAGTGTCTTGATTCGTCCCCGGCAACGGCGCCAGAAAATAGCTTGATGTCTACTCACGCTTCTATTCCTGTAGATAGTGTTGGGCCTCCAAGAGCAGAGGTTTGTAGAACAACAGCAAGTTTTCCCTTAAGTGGATCACCCAAGGTTTATCGAACTCAGGGAGGAAGAGGTCAAAGATATCCCTCTCAAGCAACCCTGCAATCACGATACAAGAAGTCTCTTGTGTCCCCAACACACCTAATACACTTGTCAGATGTATAGGTGCACTAGTTCGGCGAAGAGATAGTGAAATACAAGTAGTATGGATGTATATGAGTGGTAATAGTAATCTGAATAAAATATGACAGCGAGTAAACATGCAACAGAACAGTAAGTAAGCGGTGTTTGCAGTATTGGAAACAAGGCCTAGGGATCATACTTTCACTAGTGGACACTCTCAACATTGATCGCATAATAAATTAATAACTTCTCTCATTTGTGCTACATACACTCTTTTGTTGGATGACAAACACCATTCATTGTGTAGGGCTACAAGAGCTCCCTCAAGCCGGAGTTAACAAGCGCCACAACATTCAGCATTCATATTTAAGTAACCTTAGAGCATAATAGATCTTTGCAAAATAGCCCGAGTACTAACATAGCATACACACTGTCACCATTACACTATGAAAGGGGGAATAGATCACATCAATACTATCATAGTGATAATTAACTCCATAACCTACAAGACATTATGATCATAATCTACGACAAGAACCACACGATGCACACACTGTCACCATTACACCATGCAGGAGGAATAGACTACTTTAATAACATCACATGAGTAGCACATAGACTAGTAGCGATACAAAGCTCATCATATGGATCTCAATCATGCAAGCAATTCATGAGATCATTGTATTGGAGTACAGAGAGAGAGATTAACCACATAGCTACCGGTACAGCCCTCAGCCTCGAGGGAGAACTACTCCCTCCTTATCATGGGAGACAGCGATGGCGATGAAGATGGCGGTGGTGTCGATGGAGATGGCTCCAGGGGCAATTCCCCGGCAGTCCGAGAGACTTCCCCCGAATTGGAGTATCGAGATGGCGGCGGCGCCCCTGGAGTCTTTCTGGAGTTTCGTCAATCGGTATCGTGTTTTTAGGTCACGAGGGGTTAGATAGGTGAAGAGGCGGAGTCGGAAGGGCGCCAGGGCTCCCTCCCCATAGGCCGGTGCGGCCAGGGTGGAGCCCGCACGGCCCTATGGTCTGGGGGCCCCAGGCCTCCCCTCTGACTCCCCTTCGGTGTCCTGGTCCGTCTCGGTGAATTATGATGTTTGGTCTTCGTTTCGTCGAATTCCGAGAATATTGCCCGAATAGCCTTTCTGGAACCAAACAACAGAAACTGGCACTGTGGCATCTTGTTAATAGGTTAGTTCCGGAAAATGCATCAAAACGATATAAAGTATGAACAAAACATGTAAGTATTGTCATAAAACAAGCATTGAACATCAGAAATTATAGATACGTTTGAGACGTATCATGGGGGAAACATGGCTGGTCGATGGAGAGGCGTCGGTGGTGATGGCGGTGATGATCCCCTCCAATTCCCCGTCCCGGCGGAGTGCTAGAACGGAGTTCTGGTCCCGAGGCGGAGTTTCGCGATGGCGGCGGCGGGATGGTCTCTGGAAATATGGTCGAACCCCCGGCGTTTTTAGGTCGAAAGGCATATGTAGTCGAAAGGAGACCGTCGGGGGCCCGCCGAGGCGCCCAGACCATAGGGCGGCGCGCCCCCCCCCCTCCAGTCCGCGCCGGCCTGTGGTCCACGAGCCCCCCTGGTTCGCCCTTTTGGCGCTTCATCTTCACGGTAAAAATAGGCCCATTGCGATTATTTCCGGGGTTTTTCCTGAAAGTCGAATTTCTGCATAAAAACGAGACACCAGTGCAATTCTGCTGAAAACAACATTAGTCCGTGTTAGATGTATCCAAAGTACACAAATTAGAGGCAAAACAATAGCAAAAGTGTTCGGGAAAGTAGATACGTTTTGGACGTATCAGCCATCATCCAAATCATTGACTCCTATGGGCCATCATCCAAATCATCAACTCCTCTATTGATGACATCTTCAGAGTCATCAGCATCATGTTCTCGGAACTCGAGGACGTGTACGGTATTTGACTTAGCATTTTTTTACACCCTATACATAACTATTTCATATTTATCTACAGGCTCGGGGGCTACTCCCATCGGGAGCGCTAGTCGCGCACCCGATAAAAAATATGGCAACCTCGCCAACAAAGAAAAAGACGTCGGCATCAACAATCAAGATCTTCGAGTAGTACAACTTGAGTCTATGCGTGGCTGCAAGCATCCGCCCATAGACTCGGGGGCTACTCCCATCGGGAGCGCTTCGCGCACCCGACAGAAAGCAACTTCAACTCTACATCAAGCACCAGATTCAACAGATGATCAAGACATTCAGCGAAGACAACTTTAGTCCCTGCCCGAAGCTTCACTTCGGCCAGACACTCGGGCGCTACTGACGTGGGCATAACCCTTCGGGTACTCGACATTGCCATACCCAGTGCAGATTATCAAGGTGGACCAGCACAAGGACTCGACGAGCTGGACCTGCACGCGCCTCAACTTGGGCTACAAGGAAAGAAGACTCCAACACGAATCCTACTATGACTCTTGTAAACCCTAGCTTGGCTGATATATAAAGCCTGGCAGGGGCACCCCTTAGGGACACACGCAATCAGAAACATAATCATAGAGGCGACACGCCTAGACACCGCAACCCGCGGATTAGAACTAGACTAGATCCAACAACTCCGCCTATGGCGTCCCCCTGTACCCATATATTCATATACTGGATTGCTAGCAGGACGTAGCGATCCTCCACCGCGGGGACGTGAACCTGGATACGTCGTGTACCGCCTCGCTCCCGGAACTTCCGTCGTCGCCTTTCTCTAAAACCCAAGCCCCTCATGGTGGTCATTGCCAAGGAACCGCCTCGTCAAACGGGGACCGGGTTGATAACTTGTAAATTAAAAAGAGTCGCCAAACTATTCGAAATGAAATTAGATTTTTAGGGTTGACAGTTATTTATATTTACTGTTGATAAATAACAGGACAGGCGGGTTGATAGCTTCTAAACTAAAAAATATTTGCTAAAATGTTTAAAATAAAATTAAATTTGGGGTTGATAATTTTATATACTTTACCGCTGATCACTCAAGTACGGATGGTTGATTATTCAAACAGAGAGGATTGATAACTTTTAGCCCGAAATTTTTTTTCTCGAAACATATCAACATTGGTGCTAGTTTTGAAGATCTTGTCGAGACGGATTTAATGGTGAAAACGAATCTTAATTGGAGTTGTCGTTTGAAAGTTAAAACCTTTTGAATTTTCAAATTTGAAAAAGATTCCGCTGACATCAGCAAATTCGTCTATTTGTGCATGCATGCATAACTATCCCTCAATAGCCTGCACCAGGTTGATAATTTTATACATTTACCATTGATCACTTAAATACGGAGGGTTGATTATTCAAATAGAAAGGGTTGATAACTTTTAGCCAAAAAAAAGTTTGTCGAAACATATTAACATGGGTGCTCATTTTGAAGATCTCGTCGAGACGGATTTATTGGTGAAAACGAATCTTTATTCGAAGTTGTCATTTGAAAGTTAAAACGTTTTGAATTTTCAAATTTGAAAAAGATTCCGCTGACATCAGCAAATTCATCTTTGTGCATGCATGCAGAACTTTTTTCTCAATAGCCTGCATCAGGTTGATAATTTTATACATTTACCGTTGATCACTCAAGTACGGAGGGTTGATTATTCAAATAAAAAAGGTTGATAACTTTTACTTAAAAAAAGTTGGTCGAAATATATTAACATTGTGCTAGTTTTGAAGATCTCGTCGAGACGGATTTATTGATGAAAAAGAATATTAATTTGGCGTTGTCATTTGAAAGTTAAACCGTTTTGAATTTTCAAATTAGGAAAAGATTCCGCTGACATCAGTGAATCTGTCAGCTAGCGCTTGCATGCAGAACTTTTCCCATATAGTAAATTTGGACAGAATTGTTTTGCTAAAAAAAGAAATTTTGTCATAAATAGTAATTTGGAATGTTACTAAAAATGGAAATTTCTGGTCCGAATCTGACCGACTAAGCGGTCGACCGCCAGCTAGGGGCGCCCCTGTTTGCCACCCGATGAGAATTAATTGTTGTTGGGTGCTTAGATCGAAACGTTCACTTCCACCAGTCTCACGAATTAACAGGGCACCCACAGGGAAGAGATCGGTGGGAATTAGAGATCCCGACTCCCCCTCCCAATACTATCAAAACTCCCAAGACCCACAAACAGATAAGAGACTTAAAACTACAGGAAACGTTGTCGGCATAGAGTTGTGCCGACGGTGGCCGTCGGCCTAGAAGGTTGTGTATCTGTGCCGACGGCGGCCGTTAGGCGTAGGGGGCTGTGCCGACTGCAAAGCCGTCAGCCTAGGATTGTTTTTCAATTTTTGAAAAGAAAATTAATTTTTTTAATTGTGTTTGACTCGTTAATCTCTCACACAGAACATTTTTTACTTTAAGTGCAATTAATCTTAGGTCACACACACTCATGGTCAAATTTCACGGTCAGTCATCCATCCTCACACTGCTCCAGTCCCAACATGTTTCCCTTCGTTGTTCCTTATTTTGTTGATAATATTGCCATATATATCCTATCAACTTCTATGTCTTGGTGTCGCACCTTTTTATTTTTTTGAACTCCAAACAATTACTAATGTAAACAACAATTAATAAATAATATTAATCTTGAATTCAAATAACAATAAAATGATTTTTTGTCTTTTTCTATTTAATATAGAATAATTAATATCATTTGAATCCGTAAATCGGAATTTGACAAATAATATGTCTAAATCGATCAAAAAATGAGAGGAATCCAAATATGACATCCATATCATATTTTGAACCTAAAAATATTTTTTCCCAAAAAGATGAGCATTAGATCATGTACCTGTAGTTCAAATCTGACCGATTTCCTATTAATTTGGCAGGAATTTGTCTTTTTCATGAGGGATGGACGGAAATATTTAAGATACCCAGTTGGGAAATTTTGCATGCAAGATGGTCTAGTATTTTTCTAAAATTGGGTGGTACCATGGTTAAACTTTCATTTGGTGGTTGGTTCACAAAACACCTTTGTTTTTTGGTCTCAGAAAATGGAAAATAGCCTTTTGGCGCGACGAGAAGGAAAGCTTCCTCCTGCAACCTTGTTCTTCATCCCAAGATGCATATGTGTGCACAATATAGAAATATTATCACAAACTATATATTTCATGATTCTAGCTAAAACATTGGTCGTTCGGGTTGAAAGCCATGAGACATTGAACATGATTTCTCATTCGTGAGAAGGTTTATTTCACATATTTAAAATATTCCAATTTTTATTTTTTACTAGCAACTATGTCACATAATATGTCACCATGGGAAGGTTTTTCATTGTTTTGAACGTTTTTAATTTCTTATGCCTGTTTCAAACTATGGTCAAAACAGTGGGCTTACATGTAGTTCAAATCTGACCAACTTCTTGCCGACCTGGCGGGAATTTTTCTTTTTCAAGAGGGGTAGACGGAAATGTTTAAGATATCCCCGTTGGGAAATTATGCATGTAAGGTGGTCTAGTATTTTTTTTTAAAAAATGGGGTGGCATCATTGTGAAACTTTCATTTGGTGGCTGCTTCAGAAAACACCCCGTCTATGGGACTCGGAAAATGGAAAATAGTTTTTTGGCGCGACGAAAAGGAAAGCTTCCTCTAGAACATTGTTAGCCATTTCAAGATGCACATGTATGCACAATATGAGCACATTATCACAAACTATGCCACCATTCTAGCTATAACATTGGTTATTCGACCCAAAAGCCATGAAACATCGAACACGATAGCTCATTTACGAGAAGTTTTTTTTAGATATTTGCAATATTCTAAGTTTTGAAATTTTTCCAAGATAAACCTTATTTTTCTTTAAATTTTGATATATTATTTGTATTTTTCCAAATTACAATGATTTAATTATGATTTTTCTAAGACTAACGTGGTAAAATAAAAAAAAAAGTTGTGCCAACGGCTTTGAGGCTGTTATACCTCGCCATCACGGAGGAGAGGCTATGCCAATGGCTAATTTGTGCCGATGGCCAGAATCGGTCTGTACCGATGGCCGAAAGTGTGCCGACGACTATCGTTTGCGCCAACAGAACGGGCACTGTGCCGATGTCCCCGATATTTAGCCGCGGCACAGAGGATGGCCCTCGACACCTTATGCATCTCCTGTAGTGTAACAGCCTTGGCTCCACAAACTCACATTCCCCCCTCCCAACTCCTACGACCCAAACCGGCTGTAGTAACCATCTTGGCCAAGTTGTGAGCTTCCCCATTTGCTTCCCGCCGTTTGTGACCATAGATGATCTCCTGAAAAAGTTGTCGAAGCTCCATGATGTCCCGCAGAATCGTAGAGTGCTTCCTCTATTACCTCCTGTTCTTATTTCATTGATGACGCTCAAGCAGTCCGGTGCGATCGTTAGATTTAGACGTTGCAGATCACCCGCCAGCTCCAGAGCTTCCCCTGCACGCACATGCCTCAAGCATAGGAACTTATACGATCATACACCACCGTTGATGCTACTAAGAAGCAGTCTTGATCATCCCGTCACACTACTCCAACGTTAGCTATGCAGCGGTGCAGTGGATGAAGGTGAGTGGTCTAATGCACGTGGGTAGGAGAGCGGAAAGGGTGGATCGAGCCCACTCGGAAAGGAACTTTAGAAAATCAGCCCAAAGTTTTCTGAAAACAGGTCGCCAATGAACAAATATACTAATAGAGATATGTGAAGTCATAGAAAAAATTATATGATTGAGGAATCCAATAAAAAAATTCTACCATATATTTCAGTTGCTTAGTAAGTTGGATTTTGAGTTTTCATTTAACTAAAAAATTCATACAATGAAACGATAGTACTACCTCGTAGTTTAAGAAAATGTTTTGACCATTATTTTGGTCAACAAATATGGAATATTTGTCACAAAAATTATATCATTGAAAACGTTTTTAAAATATAATCTAAAGGTATAGATTTTGTAGACATATAATTTATATTTTGTTGACCAAAGTAATGTTCAAAGTTTTTCTGCATGCGCATCTATTATACCGATCAGGAGGGGGGGAGTAATTTTGATATATTTAATACAATTTCCTAGTCAATTTGAAGGTTCCTGAAAAATAAAAATACACAACACTTGAAATTCATGTTCTGCAGAGTTATAACCAATATAAATAAACTACAAAATTCATGTAAATAATCTATTATATTATTAAAACAACAAACAACCAACGGTATAGATTAGCTAGACTAAAAGAAATCAAGAACAACGGTCAAGATTAACTTCGTACAATGTCCTTCTCCCCGCGTCTACAACCAACAGATACGAACCGAAAATATACAAAGAGATCCATTTAAATCTAATCAAGCACTACGACCAAGATTAAATCCCTCACGTCCAGCCATATAAATCTCAACGTTGCGTCCGGCCATATAAATCTCAACGGCAACTCTTTCTCTTCTCCCCCACATCTACAAGCAAATCCCCATGACAATCTGCCTCTTCTTCCAACAAACATAAGCCGTGATTTGTGTTGCTTGGCTCAGATCGATCAAACCATTGACAGCGGTAACAGCTAACATGTTTGGAGGTCTTGCACCACAATGATTCATCAATGGAGAGCTCGAACAGAAGGGACGAAACCATGATCCGCATGGTTCTCGCAGTCAATATGGACGCCAAAATCAAAACGGACCGGCGACGTCAAACCATCCAACAGATCGAAAGAAGGAGAACACATAGCAGAAAGGCTGTGGAGAGCAGCAATTTCCCGCCCTACGCTCGCGGCAGGTAATGGAGAGGAGGCCGTCAGCTAATGAAATTTCTCCAGGTTTGTTTTCTGATGTTGCATAAGCAAAGACGTTTGATAGGTATCTGCAGAGATATAATAATTAATGTAATGTTCCCAGTTTGTAACAAAAGTGAAGTTTCCAATTTGAAGTCTGGATGGATGTACGCGGATCAATCTATCACCGGTATATAGGAAGCTGCCATGGGATTAATTGACCCTGATTGGTTATGTACATCGACGCATCACCGGCAAGAGAAGCAGTCAAATGAAGCGATCACTACGTGTATCGTACCGTGGCTTTCCAACAATGGCAGAAGCACGTATTGAAGTCTACATCGCAATTCAATATTTTGTGGATCTTGCGCCGATGAAGTGCCGACTGCCGAGTACACAAGATACCTGGATAGCAAGGTCTACGGCAAGCTTTATCGGTCTGGCGAGAAGCATTGGCGGCACCAGACCAGGAGAGGGTTTGGATCCATGGCAACCCGGATGGTGGCAAACAGTGTCCAACTCAATATGCAAGATAGTGTTTTGACAAACTGCTCAACTCATCAAGACGAATCAAACAGGATATGTTCTCTTCTTCAACAATGTGTTATTTGGAACATTGATAATGCATCCACAAGATCTACGAAGGTAATAATGAAGTACATGAGGCCATAGATGAATCTCATAGATGAGAGAGTAAGCGGGCATGCCCGTGGCATCGAAAATATTCACGTGAACCATGGTTGCATATGAGGTAAAGACAAAAGAAATTTGTTGCTCTTTTTTTTTATCTTTGAACTTCAGAAAAATTAACAAATTTATTTCAAACGATCTACAAAAATAATTTTCAAGCGAATTCCAATGGAAGCCGATAAAATCTTGATTAATTAACTTTCATATGAGATTAAAAGGTGAGGTAAGAATAAAAATATTTCATATACGATATTTGAAATATTGATAGGGAAAAATTATCAATTAGATTCTTTAGTGCTTCATATGAGTTGCATGAACAGCTAGATTAAAAATACTTTCGCAAAGAAAGAATATTTTGAAAAACGTTTTCACTAAATTAGGCATCTGATTCGGTTGGGAATCAGAAATATAGGTCACTAAAAAAGGATATGTAATCCATATGAAGGACGTACGTAAATAAAAAAAATTTACATAAAACTTATACCAGAATTAGAAGTTGCAATAATATGGAACATAATATAAAATTAACTCCGTCATTTTGCAAATTGATTTTTGTACTTAGTCCAATTAGAGAATCTTCACGGCGTATGAGAGAAGTATACGCCAAATAAATGCGTTTGTGAACTAGAGGCTTATAATGGACTGTATCACAACTGAACCGGGCAGACAAGTGCTACTCTAGAAGGAGGGAAATATTATAAACATGTATAGATTCCTGAAAGCAAGGCACATCTTCACAGTCCATTCCAAGGTCGACGAATTTAAACGAATCAAAATAATGTTGTCTCGCCAACAACAAAAAGCCTTAGGAATAATTAATGTTGACACGCAAAAAAATAAGAGAGACTTGGAAAATCAGATGCAAGTAGGAGTACAAACTACAACGTGAAAAAACCCGGTAAAAACCTTGGCATGTCATATAACAAATTGCATGGGGGTGGAAGGTGGAAGAAAACACATGGTTTACGGTCCATTTCAACATATTTAGATTTCTTTTGCGATGAAAATTTTCTGACAAGATTATCGATAATAAGGTAGACACTCAGGACCAACTAAGAGTAAACAAAATACAAAGATAAAATGCTACCTAAGAGACCATAATAGCTATAATGTGGTCTGCATGCATGTATTTGATCTTCTGTCAGTGCACGCCTAGAGGAATATTAAACAGACTAGCACAAAGCCCGTGCGTTGCTACGGTACCACATTAATTAAATAAAAAGAACAATATTTTATACTTGTATGCATTCATAGATCAATCAAAACCAAATGGCATGTATTTATTATTCTATCTTGTGTAATGTGCAATAGTAAAATTATAGAACACAAATTTTAAACATGTAATAGTAAAAGTTATAGAACATGAATTTTAAATCTTGTAATAGTGAAAATCACAATGATACTAATCAGAATAAAGCATAATTAGAACAACAAAGATAAAGACTATATAGAAAGTATTTTAAGTCTCATGTTTAGATCAAAGTGTATAGCAGTCTGCTTTTAAATGAACGGAGAGGACACGGTGGAAAAAAGAGACCAACAGTTTGCACTTTTATACATGAACGGAGAGGACACGGTGGAAAAAAGAGACCAATAGTTTGCATGCAACCCATCCCTTTTCACACCTCCACAAATCTCTATCTTGTTCCCACTAGCATGCACACAACGGAAGGAGAAAGGAAACAGAGAATTAATCGCTAGTAATTAATGGCAGGCGCCTCAATTGTGAAAAAATTGTGAACTGGAGGTGCGCCCTCTTTTAAAAAATGGAGGGAGTACTTATGATCTTCAACAAATTTAAGGCAGTACGTGCATCAAAGCAGATGTGTCGCCAGTACTCTTGTAGAAAACTGAGAAAACATGCATGAGAACCAGCATGGAATGCGTACAATCACCGATCCATAAACAACAAAGCAGCTAACCCCTGAACCTTCAGATGTAGTATTCTAGTATGACATGGTAGACGATTTGTGATATTTTCTGAAACTGTTCGGTCTGAAAGTTCCACGGAGGAGAGTCAGCGGCGGTGGGGTGGTGGAGCTGGGCGTCCTAAACTGGAACTTGTTGTCCGCCACCGGTGACGTTTTGGTAGTTGGGCATGGCCGTTTTCGTCAGGAACATACGCAGTGACACACTCAGCATGTCGCTGGTCCGATCGCCTGGTGTTCGGCGAGCTGGCACACGGCGCTAGGGCACGAACTCGTCGCGCTGCAAGCCACGAACTCGTCGCGCTGCATGACCTAGCTCACGACGGCGTTCTTGTAATCTTGTCCATACGCGGAGGCACGAAGTGACAGCGGAAGCCCTCGATCAGCGAGGCGGGCGAAGGGTGCCATCAAGCATGCGCCCTCTGCCTGCAGGAAAATCTAGTCCCGACCGCCAGGTGCTCGGCTTCTTCCATGGCCTCGCTCGCTCGATAGGATGCTGGTGTTCTTGTCCGGGCGCGGAGGCACGAAGTGACTGCATGTCCCGCACCAGCTGCGTGTAGAAGTTGGTGGCCACCCAGTTCATCTTCTCCCGCACCAGCTTCATGTCTCGCGCGGCGTTCGTCGTGCCTTGTGTGGTCGGAGGAGGGCGCGCCGCTGATGCCTACGCACGTGGAGAACATGGCCATTGCTGCGACGAGAGCCTCAGCATGTAGAGCGCGTCGTGTACGCATCCACCGCCGTGATACTGAACAACTTCACGAGGATGGCCACACCGGCAGGGGCTGTGCCGTTCGTTTTCGCCGTCGAGTGCGCGCCGCCGACGCATCGGCCGCTGGTATCGAAGGGAGGCCGCAGCGCCAGTACACGTCGCAGGGCTGGGTCGAGAAGTCGGGAAAGCCATCAACACTGCTAGCGGTGTGTCCTCCTCTACGAGGCAATATCTGGCCGGCGAAGGATCTGGCCGGCGAAGGATCTGGCCTCCACGACGTCGGACGTCCCGTCCCCAAGCCTGGCCGTCTATATGCGTCGAAGTTTGTAGGGAAGATATAATCGAGAACTGGAGATCGACCGGGACTCCATACTCGCCGCGGTTAAACGGGAGAGCCCCATAGCGTATCGCTAGCGGCCCAGAGATCGTCGGTGGCTGTGAAGTTTGACGACACGTAGCTTTAGACATAAATCTCGATTTTGAGCTCGCTTCAGACGTAAATATCGATTTCAAGCTTCGGTTACGAACGAACTCCATCGAGGTCGTGCGGTTGATTTGGTTGGAGCTTTTGTCAGGTTTCTGTGGGAATCCGCGGCGGAGAAGAGGGCCTAGATATATGAGTATATATTGGATTATCGGTTGCTTTTCTTGGCCGGGATCGGAGGCAATATTAAGGGAAGCAATCTTTAGGATTTAATTCCAGATTCGACAGGAATCGAGTTCAGTAGGAACTCCTTCGGCTCTCGATAGGTAATCTGTAACCGGTATGTGCACCAGAAGTTATGGGACGTCCGGTTTTTCTGGCCGATCAGGCTGGTTTTTTTCCAAAGTATAGGACATACAAAGTCCACTACGATTCAGGTTTTTTCACGGACGATAGACTGGTTTTTTTGACGGACGAAAATTTGTTCTGGTTTTTTTGACCTACCAACACCACCGATCCGTAACTTATTAGTAGAGATTGTAGTTTGCATGACGGAAATCACTAGGACCGAAGAAAATGAAATTTTGTCAAAACGGACCACCCTCCCCAATTCATTGACAAAAAAGACCACCTCTGAGGCAAATTGACAAAAAGGACCACGTCGTGCGTGGCGGCAGGCCCCCCAGCCGACACGTGGCACTTGCCGCCGGGGGCTGTGGCCGCAGGGCCCCGCCGCCGACAGGCGTGGCGGCACGTTTGCCTGGACGCGTCGCCGTCCGTCGCCGTTACGCGTGGTGGGCCATGCCGCCCCGTTGCATGGCGGTAGGTCGACGTGGAGGCTGCCTCCACTCCATCCGGCGGCATGGCCCGCAGGTGCAGAGCAGCGACGCTTTGCAGGGACGACGCGCGCGCGGGAATCCGGCCAGCCGACCAAACCTGGTGCACTGAATTCGAAAATCTGCTGCACTGATTTTGAAGCGACGACGAGACGTAAAGATGTCGGAGATTCCCGCTCAATACAGGAAAATTGATCACCGAAAGCGGACTATATGCGTAGGAATTCTGTGCTGATACAGCAATTAGAGCACCGACAGCCGATACCAATAATTCTGCACTAATTTTTTGGTACTGCTCACACTAATTGAAGGCTATATAAGTCGGCTTCCCCGCATAGAAATCGAAGCAGCAGGAGTGTGCCTTCTCCGCGTCTCTGTTTCGTGCGAAAAATATTGGAGTGAGTATGAGTGTGCCTTGCTCGGACCAGGATTTTAGGCCGATGAAGGGGAAGAATGCAAGCTTGCCACCGGGGGTGAGAGCAGAGAGGTGTTGGTGCGGCCGCCTTGCGAAGGTGAAGGAGGTGGTTGATTTTTCTGATAAGTTCGGCATGAAATATTTCATGTGCGCGAGCTATGATCATGATCCACCAAGGCAAACAAGTTCATCGTCCTCGAGGCCTGCGGTATGTTCTAAGAGCATGATTAAAAAAATTAATTGTATGTCATTAATTTTCGTTTATTAACCGTATTTTTTGTGTTGTAGTCTCCCCCGCCCCTTTGCATGTGGTTTCATTGGATAGACCAGGAGCAGCCGGATTGGGCACGCCGTGAGGTGGAGGAAAAACAGCGGCGTGCATGGGCAATGTTCCATGAGGAAGAGCGTTTCGAAAAGGCTATGGCTAATGATAAAGCAGAAAGAGAGAGACAGATACAAAAATTAAGGGCGGAGCAAGCTCGAAATCGTGAGGTGAATCAGAAGAGGATGGATGATGAGGCTGCACGTAGGTATGCAGAGGAAGAGGTGCGCAGAGAGGCCCGTGAAGCGGAGAGGAAGAGATTAAGGGAAAGAGCTGCCGAGGCGCAAGCGGCAGAAGAACGCGGCGACAAGTCCGGAAAATGGCCACGGTGGACACAGGGCAAATAGAGTGATCTGTTGTACTAGCTATGTATGTTAATTTCAGTTTTACTTTCGCGTTGTATCTTAAAATTCGTTGCAGTTATTATGTTGTATCTTAAACGTTTTTACTTATGTTGCATCTTCATTATTGGAGTTAATTTAGAAATTAAACTTATTGGAAGTAATATTAATATGTCTCTGAGATACATAGAAAAATGTCTCATACATAGATTAAATGCCTGTCGCGCGCATAGATAAATATATGATACATAGAAGTAAGGTCCATTTGTATCATTCCTGTCGACGACGACGACGTTGCTGCCGTGGCCTTGGACCGGAAGGCGACAACCGGGGACGAGGGGGATGAGGTGGACGCAAACCTCGGCCGTACTGATTTTCCTCATCCTCTGTACGTGTCTCATCTGCTGGCGATGGAGTCTGAAATATGTATGGAGATTCCTGATTTGGGGGAATCAAACTGGCATCTGTGCCGAAAATAGCACCTCCAAAGAATTCTTCAACTATCCCGGTAACATCATCGCGAGGTTGTTGGGAAGTGCTGCCGTAGTATTGTGGTTGCTGCGTCATATTGGGCCATGTCGGGACTTGTTACCACCCGATTTTGGCCAAATCAGGAGATGGGCCGTAAGTGAAGATGGGCTTGAAGGACGTACACGTGGAGCATCTTCGAAGCGGCCTTGCGCTAAGAGTTTGGGCTTAACTGCCCGTGTATTTGTAATATAGTAGATCGTATCGTATTTAGATTAAAAAGATAGAGTCTGGCCCGTGCACGGTTAGGTGCACGCCTCAATTAGAAAGTCCCTTGGACTATAAATATGTATCTAGGGTTATCGGAAAAGGAGGACAATCATCGTTCAACCAACACAAATCAGGCGCATCGCCACCCCTTTCTTCGAGGGTTTCTCCCGGGTAAGCACCATGCTGCCTAGATCGCATCGCATCTAGGCAGACACGTTTATTCGTCTACCTTGTACTGCTCGTGCTGAAGCCTTGTTGATGGCGAGCAGTACTATTTATCATTAGGTGTTTAGGGGCTTGCATTGATGCTTTCTCGTGCATATCTGCGTGGTAATGCCGTCCCTCGACACCTAGCTGCCCTTACACCATCTGGGTGTAAGGGCAGCATCTTGCTTGTTCGTTACTTAGTAGATCCGATCCTTTATAGTTGCTCCTTGCTCCGCAAGGATTAGTTTAATATCTGCATAGTTAGGCCTTATGCTGGGGTCAGACGATCCGGTAGTGCGTTAGGTGTTGTTCACCGTCCCTGGGATGTTCCGGGAATCAACGTTATGTTGGTTTTTAAGCCTCTCGTAGGGGTAGTTTGCATCATCTTCCGTAGCTGCTAGGCCCGATCACACGTAGGACGTTCCGGTTATGCGGTGAAAACCCTAAACTGTCGTGGATCGCTTTAGCTTTGTTTTGATCAAGCAGGATCCCCATGTCATTGTAAATCCAACGTGAACCATGGGGCGATCGGCTCTTTGAGCCGATCCACAGGGGGAGAGCCGATAGGGCTCGTATTTAATGTTTACGTGTCTACCATGCAGGAACAATCGAAGCACTCTAACACCTTCCTGATCGGGTCTAGGTCAGGTGGCACGCCCTAGCAACCGCCAGGACGTGGCTGGAAGATTTGCGGGACGACGCGAGGTGCCAGGGTCCACTAAGCGGCCTTGGGAGCCTCCCGGCTCTTCGTGTTGCTTAGCCATTGCCCGTCGGTGGGTTTTGGAGGGTAACACATTCTGGCACGCCCGGTGGGACCTCTTCTGCAACATCCACGTCAACACCGACACCCGAGATGGCAGAGGAGCAAATCACATACAAGGATCTCCCTGCGGAGCACAAGAAGAAATACGATGAGCTGAAGGCCATCTGTGAAGCCGAGCTCATCGGCTCCTTTGAGACGACCCGTTCTCACAGCATCAAGCTCAAAGGAGACACGCGTCTTTCGCATGGCGTCAACATGGTGGACATAAGCCACTCCATAAGGGAGCCAGGGTTCTCTTTTGATGTCAATATGGCAGGGTTTGTGATCCGCCATGGCAAAGACAAAGCAGAGAGCAGCCACTCTCGTGGCAAAGATAAAGAAGAGGCCGTTCCATGCGACCGGCCCCAAGATGATGACAGACGGTACCTAATCGAGGAGGAGGTGAGAAGCACGCGGTATCAACGCCCACTCTCCGCGCATCTCCTCAACAAATGTGAACAGCAGTATGACCGACGTCGGCACTACGACGAGGACGATGAAAGATATCGTCGGTCTGATGCAGTCAGGAGGTATCGTCAGTATGATGGAAACAACGACGGGTACAAACGTTGCGCTAGAGGGAGGTCAAGGGAGCAAGACAACGTGGATAAGCACTGGAACTGTCCCTTCTTCAAACATTGCTGGGACTCAGGAATGAGCCGATTGCCAACAATCGAGAACTGCCCAGAGTGCAAACAGCAAAGGAAGAGGACAAATGTAGATTCAGTGTTCGAGCGCATAGGGCCTCTCCCACCTATTAACAAGCGAGCTGAGTCATCTCAAGAAGAAGACTTCGAGGAGTCAGATGGAGAAGAAGATAGGTATCACCGACCGAGGTGGTGCCCTGATGGACTCAGCCACTCTCGAAGCGTAGAGTGCAGCGGCTGCGAAACCTGGAAGAAGCCGAGGCACAGTACCTGTACACGTTGAGAAGAGCGCGATCTGGCCGCGAAAATTCAGCAAACATTGGAGACAAAGGCGCGCCCGCCAAAGAAAGTATGGCGCCCAAAAGGCGAAAGCCGATGCACGGCATCGGCGATGCCGATGCAGAGGCATCGGCTGATACAAACATGGTATCCGTGATCCGGACGGAGTAGCAGGTCCAAGACATTGGACGTACGTGGCAAGGCCGATCCCTGAGATCGGCCCTCAAAAAAAAATGAAAAGCAAGGGATCTTATCTCCAGCATGCCACGTAGCTACAGCGGAAATCCAAGAAGTTGCAAACCATCGTCAAACATTGCAATGGAAAGGGAGGCCGATTCTGGCAATCGGCCGAAACTATCCTCAACATACCTTTGTCTGTGTTCAGCATTGATCCAACAGATGCCTGAAGAGCCGATACCATCAATTACTTGACAGAATCGGCTCGGGGGGCACATAGATGGATGAGACAAAGGATATGAAGAGGATACGAGGCTGAGAATGCATGTCGAATGCCCAGCAGAACAGCTCAAGTATGGGGGGCCGATGCAATCGGCCAATAAAAAAAAACGAAAATACAGAAATTTTTGGGCACAGCCGATGCGTAGACATCGACTTAAGAATTCAAAGCCGGTGCACAGCCATCGACTCAAGGGAGCAATCACCAAGTCACGTGGCGAGGTTCTACTGGAGGAACCCCTCATTGGGATTGCTTGGTGACTCAGGCCCTCTCTTCAAGGACTTCCAACTCCTTCTGCAAGACTTCAAGCTCGGCAGCACCAGCAGAAGCATCAGTTCGGGTGTCCAAGACGGCCCTTTTTCTCATTTAAGCTGTTGGTATTTGCCGGCAAGTTTGAGGATCGCAGCCCTGGCCAACAGCAAGAACAGTATGAACGTGCAGATCAGGCCAGAATCATGAGAACAACCGACGATCGTCCAGTTGGACTAAACTGCGTTCTCACCAGAGATTGCGTCATTGGACTGAAGCGGCTCGGGGGGCAGCTCACTTTGAAGGTTCTCTGCTTTTGAAAGCCGATTTGGTTAGAATCGGCTGACGCTGCACTACAGATGGTAGGCCGATGATGGTTCCTTTGGCTGGTCTACTTTTATCCTCGCCTGGGTTGAAGCTCGGGGGGCAGTTCGCCCTTAAGGTTTCCTGTTCTGCAGAGCCGATTTGTTGGGATCGGCTGACTCTGCATCACCGCTGACTCTACATCACCGCTCGTTTGAAAGGTGGTGAATTATCGCAGAAGGGAACTGTCGGAGCTGGTGAGAGAAATTTGAGGAGGGAGCCATCATAATTGATAGGCTTTGGGCTAGTTTGTTGCTACAAAGAGACAAAGCATCGCGGGGAAAGTTGTAGGCGATCAAGATGTTCAGCAAT
This sequence comes from Lolium multiflorum, assembly GCA_030979885.1. Taxonomy (NCBI): domain Eukaryota; kingdom Viridiplantae; phylum Streptophyta; class Magnoliopsida; order Poales; family Poaceae; genus Lolium; species Lolium multiflorum. The sequence goes on along the minus strand of CM061753.1, from coordinate 151,504,641 downwards.
GGTCCTAGATTCCTCCTGAAGGCATCAATTCTAGAGTCTTGCCGAGTAGCGCTAACATTAAAGCTCAGGGGACTTGGATTTCCAAGATTTAAGGTGTGCGCGATTACGATTTGGTCCTGTTCGACTGAAATTTGAGGATCTGAATTGGTCTATCTCGGAATTTGTCATGAGAGACCGATGCGTTGCCATCGGTTCATCGAGCGTTGATCAGGCTAACAATCGGCAAAATCAATACAAGGGAGAATCGGCTAAATCAATTTGCAAGGAATCGGCAGAGCCAAATTGGGGAAATTTCTTCAATCAATAATCAGATTTCTTACATGAAAAGAGCTGATTGCTCTCAAAAGGAAGGCCTGGGGGAATACATTGTCCCTTGATGACCCACAAGTATAGGGGGTGTATCGTAGTATCTTCGATAAGTAAGAATGTCGATCCCAACGAGGAGCAGAAGGTGTTGGCAGCAGTTTCGATGAAGGATTCACTGTAAATGCTCACAAACAAGTATTCAAGGGGTTTTGATGTAACAGATGAATAAAGTACGAGTAAGTAAAATGCGAGAGAAATAATTGCAGCAAGTGGCCCAATCCTTTTTAGCACAAAGGACAAGCCGGTTTGTTTACTTATAACGACCAAACGTTCCTGAGGACACACGGGGATTTTAGTCTAGTGCTTTCGCTTCATGTGGCTTAATAATCTTCATTGTTTTGATAAGTGTTGTGTGGGTGAACCTATGCTAATGCACCGCCCTTCCTAGGACTAATACATACTTGTGATTATACCCCTTGCAAGCATCCGCAACTACAAGAAAGTAATTAAGATAAATCTAACCACAGCCTTAAACTCTGAGATCCTGCGATCCCTCTTGCATCGATATACTAACGGGGCTCAGGTTTCTGTCACTCCGGCAACCCCGCAATTAGCAACCGAATACAAGATGCACTCCCCTAGGCCCATAAATGGTGAAGTGTCGTGTAGTCGACGTTCACACGACACCACTAGAAGAATGACACCACAACTTAAATATCATAACATTGAATATTACTCAACCATAGTTCACTACTAGCATTTAGACTTCACCCATGTCCTCAAGAACTAAACGAACTACTCACGAGACATCATATGGAATACAATCAGAGGTGATATGATGATGAATAACAATCTGAACATAAACCTTGGTTCAATGGTTTCACTCAATAGCATCTACAACAAGTATAGAATAACACCGGGAGAGTTTCCCCTATCAAACAATCAAGATTTAACCCGAATTGTTACAGCGGTGACGAGGTGCAGCGGTGGTGATGGCGGTGTAGATGGTGGAGATGATGATGATGATGATGGAGATGATGTCCCGCTCGATGACGATGGCGATGGCGTCGATTTCCCCCTCCGGGAGGGAATTTCCTCGGCGGATTCCTGCCCGCCGGAGAGCTCTTTTCTCTCTGGTCTTCTCCGCCCCGCAGAGGCTGTAACCCTCCGTGAGGTCCTCTGTGGCTTAGGTTTTCGGGACGAAGGAGTACGCGAAGAAAAGGAGGCGAAAGGGGCTGTGGGGCCCCTGCACCACGGGGTGGCGCGGCCAGCCTGGGCCGCGCCGCCCGGTCCTGGGCCCACGTGGCTCCTCTCTGCTCCCCTCCCCTCTCCGTCATCTGGAAAAATAGGAATTTACGTGAAATTCCCTTCCACAGTTGATCTTCCGAAATATTGCGTTCGACGGTGCTTTTTCCAGCAGAATCCTGGCTCCGGTGCTTGATCCTCCAATGATGATGAAACATGCAAAATAGATGAAATAACATAAGTATTGTGTCCCAATATGAAATATATCAATGAATAACAGCAAATTATGATACAAAATAGTGATGCAAATTGGACGTATCAACTCCCCCAAGCTTAGACCTCGCTTGTCCCCAAGCGAAACTGAGCTCGATAAACAAGACCACATGTTTATGGAGTGAAAAGTCAATAAATAAAATACGGACAAGAAGCATCATATTCATTCACACAAGACATTCTAGTAAACAACTTCCTCATATAACTCATCTCGAAATAAGTAAAGAGAAATCACAAGTAAAGGTGCATAAGAAATCATAGTTGGTGATGGCAAACTTTGTTCTTGGTCAGAGAACTACTAACGGATTGTACTTCTAAGCAAAGCTCTCATATTAGGTTTTATAACTGAGCCTTCATATTCAAGCATAACAATCTCTTCTTAATCATTGATAACTTCGAAGTCATATTCATTCAGATAAAATTGGTACTAAACAAGAAAGTATAAAAGACATGATTAACTGAATCATAGCATAAATGATTGGTTCACAACAACTCAATTGCTTGCTTAAGATAGAGGGAAATAGGTTTACTGACTCAACATAAAAGTAAAAGATAGGCCCTTCGCAGAGGGAAGCAGGGATTAAATCATGTGCTAGAGCTTTTCAAGTTTTGAAATCATATAAAGAGCATAAAAGTAAGATTTTGAGCGGTGTTTGTTGTTGTCAACGAATGGTAGCGGGCACTCTAACCCCCTTGCCAAACGAACCTTCCAAGAGCGGCTCCCATGAGGGACGGCATCTCTACCAGCAAGGTAGATCATCCCCCTTCTCTTTTGTTTACACATGTATTTTAGTTTTATTAAGGATGACACTCCCCCAACCTTGGCTTTCTCAATCCATGGCTAACCGAATCCTCGGGTGCCTTCCAACATTCACATACCATGGAGGAGTGTCTATTGCAAAATTAAGTTGCTTACTGATAACTCAGAGCAAAACATGTGAAGAGAATTATTAATGAAAGTTATTAATTGGGGCTGGGAACCCCGTTGCCAGCTCTTATTGCAAAATTATTGGATAAGCGGATGTGCCGCTAGTCCATTGGTGAAAGTCCGCCCAACAAGATTGAAAGATAAAACACCACATACTTCCTCATGAGCTATAAAACATTGACACAAATAAGGAGTAGTAGTTTGAATAATTTAAAGGTAGCACATGAAGTATTTACTTGGAATGGCAGAAAATACCATGTAGTTGGTAGGTATGGTGGACACAAATGGCATAGGTTTGGTCTAAGGTTATGGATGTATGAGAAGCATTCCCTCTCGATACAGGTCTTTGGCTAGCAAGGTTTGATAGCAAGCATAAAGGTTGAGGGAAACAAACAAATATACATATGATAGAAACAATCATGCATCTTTCTCATAAGCACAAGCAATTTTAACTTTAGAATACTAAGCATAGAGATAATAGAGTAGTATATCTAAGTGTATTTCTCTCTTCTATTAAACATCAGGGTGTTGTTGCTATTGACCAATGATAAGTTTGCCAAAACCAAATAGATTTACTTGATGCTCCCAAAGTGATATCAATACTCATGTCAAGAGTAATTATATAATGGAGATTGCAAACTAAAATAAGGTGTGCAAAAAGTAAATGATAAGACTTCTCATTAATATTCCATAACGATAACTCACACCAACGGATACATAGATAGCTAACTAAGAGAGATACTTCCACATTGCATACTATTCCATATGATAACTTCCCTACTCATGATATGACACTACTTGATAGTAAAAGATAAAGGTAATGATGATGTGATACCGCGGCACTCCCCCAAGCTTGGAACAAACCAAGGGGATGCCAATACCGATGATGAATTACTCCTTCGGTGATGATGGCGAATCTTTGTCGTCATCAGACTTCCATGGAAGAGGCCCTCCATCAACAAAAGACATCTTGGTCTCCGGAAACCTGAAACTAGCAGCATGACTTATGCGCTTAAACCTGTTTTCATACTCACAGTTTTGATTATGAACATCATAGAGTTGAGCTTGGAGTTTGTTGGTGGTGTCGTGAAGTGAGAAGATATCGTCCCACAGCTTTGCAGTCTCCTTCTTGTGCCCATCAATGAGTTCAGACACAATCTTGTGAAAGATATCCACTTCACGCTCAGCCATCTTCTTGTAGTTGAAAACCTCTTGTTCCAGTTTCTCCATCCGGTCTTCCAAACTCCCTTCTCCCTTAGGACCCTGGACATCTTTGATCTGCAACTCTCCATCCACGAGCCGCAACTCTTTGGGGTGCATCTTCAGCTCGTTCATGTACGGGTTGACGACGTCCTCAAAGAAGCTGTCCTTCTGAGTTCCTGACGAAGACATGATGGATCTAGATCCGAAGCAGATCCTGGCAGAAAACAGCTCGAAACAAAACTCGACGAGAAAACGATATTACGGACCTCCAGGGGTCCGGGGGATTATATAGCAAATATTTTTACGACAAAAGGAAGGTTCCAGATCGAACCAGAGTCGGAAAGGGGCAACGAGGCGGCCAGACCATAGGTCGGCGCGGGCCCAGGTCAGGCCGCGCCGGCCTATGGTGGCACGCCCTCGTGCATCCTTTCCACTCCGTTTCGAACTCGTAATTTTTCATATTTTCTAAAAACAGCAGAAATAATGTTCGGAAAGGTAAACGCGGACTTTTTATTACCTGTACTGTTACCTATTCAAAGTCGAGTTCTGGCGGACTGTCAATTTGTCCTTTGATGAAAGCCTCCGGTGTTTCCACTTGAATAATATCAACATCAACATTATAAGAATCACCCGAGATATAATGCTTGAGTCTTTGTCCATTCACCACTTGTGTGGCATTGCCTTGGAGAGAGCTAATTTTAATTGCTCCTGAACGATACACCTCCTCAACAACATATGGTCCTTCCCACTTCGAGAGTAATTTCCCTGCAAAGAATCTGAGACGAGACCGATACAATAGAACTTGATCTCCAACATTAAATTCTCTTTTAATGATCCTTCTATCATGCCACTTCTTAACTTTTTCTTTAAAGAGTTTAGCATTTTCATAAGCTTCACTTCTCCATTCATCTAGAGAACTTAATTGCAACAACCTCTTATTACCGGCTAATTTAGGATCTTTATTTAGTTCTCTAACAGCCCAATAAGCTTTGTGCTCTAGTTCTAAAGGTAAATGACAAGCTTTTCCATAAACCATTTTATAAGGTGACATTCCCATAGGATTTTTATAAGCAGTTCTATAAGCCCATAGTGCTTCTTTCAATTTGCTAGCCCAATTCTTCCTAGATTTATTAACAGTCTTTCCTAAGATAGCTTTAATCTCTCTATTTGATAATTCTACTTGACCACTAGTTTGAGGGTGATAAGCAGAAGCAATTCTATGATTAATACCATACTTAGCAAGAGTTTTTCTAAAACCTCCATGAATAAAATGAGAACCTCCATCAGTCATAATATATCTAGGTACTCCAAATCTAGGAAATATAACATCTACAAGCATTTTTATAGAGGTCTCACCATCAGCACTCCTTGTAGGTATAGCTTCTACCCATTTAGTAACATAATCAACAACGACAAGTATATGAGTGTTACCGTCTGAAGAAGGGAAAGGACCCATGAAGTCGAATCCCCAACAATCGAATGGTTCAATAACAAGAGTATAATTCATAGGCATTTCATTGCGTCTGGAGATATTACCAACTCTTTGACATTCATCACAAGATAAAATAAATTTCCTTGCATCTTTGAAGAGTGTTGGCCAATAAAAACCTGATTGTAGAACCTTTTGCGCGGTTCTATCTCCAGCGTGATGTCCTCCATAAACACTACCATGACATTTACTCAATATCTCCTGTTGTTCATATTCAGGAACACATCTTCGCATAATACCATCTACTCCTTCTTTATATGAGTGTGGGTCATCCCAAAAATAATGCCTCAAGTCATAAAAGAATTTCCTCCATTGCTGAGCTGAAAAGGTTGGAGGCAAATACTTCGAAACAATAAATTTAGCATAATCTGCATACCAAGGGCTCTCTCGCGAGCTCACCTTTATTACAGCCAATTGTTCATTTGGAAAACTATCATTAACAGGAACAGGATCATAAGCAATATTTTCCAATCTAGACAAATTATCAGCAACAGGATTATCAGCACCTTTCCTATCTATAATATGTAAATCAAATTCTTGCAACAGAAGTACCCATCTAATAAGCCTTGGCTTAGCATCTTTCTTTGTCATAAGGTATCTAATTGCAGCATGATCAGTATGAATTGTAACTTTCGAATCAACAATATAGGGTCTAAACTTATCACAAGCAAAGACTACAGCTAACAATTCTTTTTCAGTTGTAGCATAATTTCTTTGAGCAGCATCAAGAGTCTTACTAGCATAATGAATAACATTTAATTTTTTATCTACCCGCTGTCCAAGAACAGCGCCTACAGCAAAATCACTAGCATCACACATAATTTCAAAAGGCAAATTCCAATCAGGAGGTTCGACTACAGGAGCAGTTGTTAAGGCTTTCTTTAGAGTTTCAAAAGCTTCCTTACAATCATCATCAAAAACAAAAGGTACATCTTTTTGAAGAAGATTAGTAAGAGGCTTTGAAATTTTAGAGAAATCTTTAATAAATCTCCTATAAAACCCAGCATGACCAAGAACACTACGAATACCTTTAACATCCCTCGGATAGGGCATCTTCTCAATTGCTTCAACTTTAGCTCTATCAACTTCAATACCTCTCTCGGAAATTTTATGTCCCAATACAATTCCTTCATTAACCATAAAGTGGCATTTCTCCCAATTAAGAACAAGGTTAGTTTCTTCACATCTCTGCAAAACTTTATCAAGGTTTCGCAAGCAATTATCAAAAGAATTCCCATAGACAGAAAAATCATCCATGAACACCTCTACAATACTTTCGCAAAAACCATGAAAAATAGCAGACATGCATCTTTGAAAAGTAGCAGGAGCATTACATAAACCAAAAGGCATACGCCTATAAGCATAAGTTCCATAAGGACAAGTAAATGTGGTTTTCTCTTGATCTTTAGCTTTAACAGCAATTTGTGAAAACCCAGAATAACCATCAAGAAAGCAAAAATGAGTATTTTTAGATAACCTTTCTAGCATTTGATCAATAAAGGGTAAAGGGTAATGATCTTTCTTAGTAACTTTATTAACTTTTCGAAAATCAATGCACATTCTATAACCTACAACTATTCTTTGAGGAATAAGCTCATCATTATCATTAGGCACAACAGTCATTCCTCCTTTCTTAGGAACACAATGCACAGGACTAACCCATCTACTATCAGCAATAGGATATATAATACCAGCTTCAAGAAGTTTTAATACCTCGTTCCTTACCACCTCCTTCATCTTCGGAATTAGACGACGTTGATGTTCAACAACAGGCTTCGCATCTTCTTCCATATTAATAGCATGTTGGCAAATAGAAGGAGAAATCCCTTTCAAATCATCAAGAGTATAGCCAATAGCTCCTCGGTGTTTCTTCAATATTTCCAATAACCTTTCTTCCTCAATCTCTGAAAGCTTAGAACTAATAATAACAGGATATATTTTCTTATCATCAATATGAGCATATTTAAGATTATCAGGTAAAGGCTTTAAATCAAAAACAGGATCTTCCTTTGGTGGCGGTGTTGTACCCAAATCTTCCACCGGTAAATCATGCTTGAGAATAGGTTGGCGAAGAAAAATTTCCTCAAGCTCATCTCTTTCTTTCCTAAAAGCTTCACTTTCACTATTCTCCAAATGTTGCTGCAAAGGATTATTAGGAACAAGAACAATAGATGCACACTGCTCCATTTTAAAATCATTACTAGGCAAGTCAACTTTATAAGGAGTTTTGGTAAATTTAGAAAAGTTAAATTCATAAGGTTCACCAGCAAATCTAGTCAAAATTTTCTCTTTCTTACAATCTATAATAGCTCCACAAGTATTTAGAAAAGGTCTACCAAAAATGATAGGACAATGATCACTAGCAGCAGAACCAAGTACCAAAAAGTCAGCAGGATATTTAATCTTACCACATAGAACTTCCACATCTCGAACAATACCAATTGGAGAAATAGTTTCTCTATTAGCCAGATGAATAACCACATCAATATCTTCAAGTTCACAAGAACCAATTTCGTGCATAATCTCCGTGTAAAGCTCATAAGGAATAGCACTAAAACTTGCACCAATATCACATAAACCATAATAGCAATGATCACCAATTCTAACAGATAGCATAGGAACACTAACTTGTTTTGATTTATTAGGATGTGAAACAATATTAGAAGCATCTTCACAGAAAATAATATGACCATCCTCCACATTTTCAGTCACAAGATCTTTAACTATTGCAACAGCAGGTTCAATTTTAATTTGTTCTTCAGGTTCTTTAGGTTTCTTTTCACTTTTATTCACCGCACTAGATATGACAGAGTACTCCTTCATTTTAGCAGGGAAAGGAGTTTTTTCAATATAAGCTTCAGGAATAACATTATCAACAGTTTCAATCACTACACATTTGTTTACAGATGAATCAACTTTATCTTTATACGGTTCATGATACTTATCAAAATTCTTCTTAGGCAATTCATAATGAGAGGCAAAAGCTTTATAAAGATTTGCAACAACTTGGGAATCAAGACCATATGTAGCACTCATATTACGAAATTTATCAGTATCCATAAAAGCTTCAATGCATTTATAATCATAAATTATACCTGATTCTCTATCTTTGTCGTTCTCCCATCCTTCAGTATTTTCTTGGATCCGATCAAGAAGGTCCCTTTTAAACTCTTCACTCTTGCGTGTAAATGATCCAGAACAAGAAGTATCCAGCAAGGTCTTGTCTTGAAAAGAAAGTCTTGCATAGAAATTATCAATAATAACATTACCAGGAAGCTCATGAATGGGACATTTGAGCATTAAAGACTTCAATCTCCCCCAAGCTTGGGCAATACTCTCTCCATCATGAGGCCAGAAATTATATATGCGGTTCCGATCTTTGTGAATTTCACTTGGAGGATAAAATTTGGAATAAAATAAAGGCACAATGTCCTCCCAATCAATAGAATCACCATTCTTCAGCAATTTATACCAGTGCGCCGCTTTACCAGACAGCGATATAGTGAATAGTTTCTTCCTAACTTCATTCATAGAAATACCTGCACATTTGAATAACCCGCATAATTCATGCAAAAACAATAAATGATCACCAGGATGGACAGTTCCATCCCCTTCATAGCGGTTATCCATAACACGTTCAATAATTTTCATAGGTATTTTATATGGTACTACTTCCTCACCTGGCGCTTCATCCACTACCGTTGCAGTAGTAGTAGATTTCCCAAATAGAAATTGAAGAGAAGATCTCTCCATAATGATTTATAGCAGCAGGCAGAAATAAAATCAGCACAAACAGTAAAGGTTTTCCTTACCAATTCCGCTTACCAATAGCGCTTCACTCCCCGGCAACGGCGCCAGAAAATAGTCTTGATGACCCACAAGTATAGGGGGTGTATCGTAGTATCTTCGATAAGTAAGAATGTCGATCCCAACGAGGAGCAGAAGGTGTTGGCAGCAGTTTCGATGAAGGATTCACTGTAAATGCTCACAAACAAGTATTCAAGGGGTTTTGATGTAACAGATGAATAAAGTACGAGTAAGTAAAATGCGAGAGAAATAATTGCAGCAAGTGGCCCAATCCTTTTTAGCACAAAGGACAAGCCGGTTTGTTTACTTATAATGACCAAACGTTCCTGAGGACACACGGGGATTTTAGTCTAGTGCTTTCGCTTCATGTGGCTTAATAATCTTCATTGTTTTGATAAGTGTTGTGTGGGTGAACCTATGCTAATGCACCGCCCTTCCTAGGACTAATACATACTTGTGATTATACCCCTTGCAAGCATCCGCAACTACAAGAAAGTAATTAAGATAAATCTAACCACAACCTTAAACTCTGAGATCCTGCGATCCCTCTTGCATCGATATACTAACGGGGGCTCAGGTTTCTGTCACTCCGGCAACCCCGCAATTAGCAACCGAATACAAGATGCACTCCCCTAGGCCCATAAATGGTGAAGTGTCGTGTAGTCGACGTTCACACGACACCACTAGAAGAATGACACCACAACTTAAATATCATAACATTGAATATTACTCAACCATAGTTCACTACTAGCATTTAGACTTCACCCATGTCCTCAAGAACTAAACGAACTACTCACGAGACATCATATGGAATACAATCAGAGGTGATATGATGATGAATAACAATCTGAACATAAACCTTGGTTCAATGGTTTCACTCAATAGCATCTACAACAAGTATAGAATAACACCGGGAGAGTTTCCCCTATCAAACAATCAAGATTTAACCCGAATTGTTACAGCGGTGACGAGGTGCAGCGGTGGTGATGGCGGTGTAGATGGTGGAGATGATGATGATGATGATGGAGATGATGTCCCGCTCGATGACGATGGCGATGGCGTCGATTTCCCCCTCCGGGAGGGAATTTCCCCGGCGGATTCCTGCCCGCCGGAGAGCTCTTTTCTCTCTGGTCTTCTCCGCCCCGCAGAGGCAGCTGTAACCCTCCGTGAGGTCCTCTCTGTGGCTTAGGTTTTTGGGACGAAGGAGTATGCGAAGAAAAGGAGGCGAAAGGGGCTGTGGGGCCCCCAGACCACAGGGTGGCGCGGCCGGGCCGCGCCGCCCTAGGGTCTGGGCCCACAGTGGCTCCTCTCTGCTCCCCTTCGGCTCCCTCCGTCATCTGGAAAAATAGGAATTTACGTGAAATTCCCTTCCACAGTTGATCTTCCGAAATATTGCGTTCGACGGTGCTTTTTCCAGCAGAATCCTGGCTCCGGTGCTTGATCCTCCAATGATGATGAAACATGCAAAATAGATGAAATAACATAAGTATTGTGTCCCAATATGAAATATATCAATGAATAACAGCAAATTATGATACAAAATAGTGATGCAAATTGGACGTATCATCCCTCCTACTACTACTGATCCTATGCTAGGGATCCTATCTAGGGGCTATTGATGCCCTCATCATCGTCGTCGCCGCCGCTATCGGTGCTTCCGGCGGGCTCGTCATCGCTGCTGCGGTGCCGGCGTCCTCGTCCTCATCCTCTCGTCCCATCGTCCTCGCCGTCCCCTCCCGCCGGGGGGCATGGGTTTGGCCGGCGGCTCGTCGGAGGAGTGTCGTCCTCCTCCTCCTCCACCTCCTCGGAGGTGACCCCGTCCCAGGAAAGGCGGTCGTCGTCGCTTTCCTCCACGGCTTCCTCATTGGCGAGGAAGCGGAGGTCACGCTCCCCGTCAGTTGAGGACCTGTCATCCTCGGACCAGACGGAGAAGTCATGGTCTTCCTTGTCCCACGCTGTTGGGGCAAGGATATCGTACGCCGCCTGCGTACCCCACTCTGGTGTTGATTCCCGGATGGGAGAGGACACGTAGGAAAGACCCGATGAAGTGGAGGAGGAAGAAGAGGAAGACATGGCGGCGGAGGAGGGCTTTTGGAAGTGCTGACGCGAAGGGGATGAGGAAGGGAACTACAGGAAGTGGCCAAATAAAAAGGGGAATATAGTGGTTTAATGCCTAAGCAGTTCCCGAGGACGTGGTGCCAGAACCATCAAATCGTGCAGGGAAGTTGAGAAGGCGAGACGTCATCATGAAGAAAACTGCGACGGTTCTGCCACGACATGACCCTTCGAAGGAAACAGATGGTTTTGTAATTATCATTATCAAAACCAGGGGGGCATGTGTTACCACCCGATTTTGGCCAAATCAGGAGATGGGCCGTAAGTGAAGATGGGCTTGAAGGACGTACACGTGGAGCATCTTCGAAGCGGCCTTGCGCTAAGAGTTTGGGCTTAATGCCCGTGTATTTGTAATATAGTAGATCGTATCGTATTTAGATTAAAAAGATAGAGTCTGGCCCGTGCACGGTTAGGTGCACGCCTCAATTAGAAAGTCCCTTGGACTATAAATATGTATCTAGGGTTATCGGAAAAGGAGGACAATCATCGTTCAACCAACACAAATCAGGCGCATCGCCACCCCTTTCTTCGAGGGTTTCTCCCGGGTAAGCACCATGCTGCCTAGATCGCATCTCGCGATCTAGGCAGTATACGTTTATTCGTCTACCTTGTACTGCTCGTGCTGAAGCCTTGTTGATGGCGAGCAGTACTATTTATCATTAGGTGTTTAGGGGCTTGCATTGATGCTTTCTCGTGCATATCTGCGTGGTAATGCCGTCCCTCGACACCTAGCTGCCCTTACACCCATCTGGGTGTAAGGGCAGCATCTTGCTTGTTCGTTACGTAGTAGATCCGATCCGTTATAGTTGCTCCTTGCTCCGCAAGGATTAGTTTAATATCTGCATAGTTAGGCCTTATGCTGGGGTCGGACGATCCGGTAGTGCGTTAGGTGTTGTTCACCGTCCCTGCAAGGGATGTTCCGGGAATCAACGTTATGTTGGTTTTTAAGGCCTCTCGTAGGGGTAGTTTGCATCATCTTCCGTAGCTGCTAGGCCCGATCACACGTAGGACGTTCCGGTTATGCGGTGAAAACCCTAAACTGTCGTGGATCGCTTTAGCTTTGTTTTGATCAAGCAGGATCCCCATGTCATTGTAAATCCAACGTGAACCATGGGGCGATCGGCTCTTTGAGCCGATCCACGAAACCTGAGAGCCGATAGGGCTCGTATTTAATGTTTACGTGTCTACCATGCAGGAACAATCGAAGCACTCTAGCACCTTCCTGATCGGGTCTAGGTCAGGTGGCACGCCCTAGCAACCGCCAGGACGTGGCTGGAAGATTTGCGGGACGACGCGAGGTGCCAGGGTCCACTAAGCAGCCTTGGGAGCCTCCCGGCTCTTCGTGTTGCTTAGCCATTGCCCGTCGGTGGGTTTTGGAGGGTAACAGGACTAAAGTTTCCTGCGTATTAAATGGCTCCGTCAGAAACATGCACGCAATAATCATGTATGTAATTAACATTAATTAACCTGAGTTGGGTATTGCGATTGCATGTGGTCACGACCACGCAGTGGAGGCATATTGTGGCCTAAACCAGCTCCCATGTTGGACCACGTAGGGTCAACAGATTCCTGCGAACGTGAACGACATGTTATTAGTACGCATGTAAATAATCACGTGTCGGTACGTAATTATTAAATATGAGCATACCTGAGTGTTCAATCTTTGCGAGTACTCGCCTTCTGTGTAGGAGTATCGTTGTCCAGATGGATATGACGGAAAATGATCGTTCTCCTAATACAATTGTGAAAAAAATGTGTCATTGTTGTAAGTTCAGGAGGAATGTATGTACGCAAGTTGATTACCTGTGTGGCGCCATGGCGTTGAGATATGTGTGCGGACTGTGATCGTTCAAGTAGAGATGAGTCGCGTCGTGGATTAGATGTATGCGAGGTAGAGGGAACTGGTACGGTCGGTGTGGCCGATGGCTGGCTAACACGTACCATACTCGGTCTGTTCGACGGTGCCTCCGGCATGTCGAATGCTCGGCTGACAACATCGTCGTGACGGCTGCAACCAAGACGCCTAAGCCCTTTAATGGCAGTATTAAAAATACGTTTTACCATGGATTTTCCCTCCGAACTATCCATGTTGCGCAACTGCAAAGTGTTCTGGGCATCCTCTGCGATCTGCCTAAACTCGTCAATCTGAATGAAATAAAAAAATTAATATTGCCTATGAACACAAGTTTTCTGAATTATATTTATATAGAAAGTACCGAAGTGTCACGGTGGTAAGCTGAGGCCCATGTGAGGTGTGCCGGACTCGATGGTGGGGGACCGGTGAGCAGAGTCCGTGTGCTAGCGCGGTACCATTCATTATACGCTGCCAATATCTCACCGTGGTACCGTCTGCATTAGTGGTAAATTACGTTAGCACGTACATGATGATAAGATGAATTAAAATATATAATTACCTATTTTCGCGTATTCCATCGGACTCTGCTTCATCAATCCATTTCGTAATCCATGTTTGATTACGCTGACTCCAGTCGAAACAACTCATGCCTTTATTATCTTGTCTACAATCCAATAAGTTTCGTTAAATAATGACCTGATGCTTTGTTGATGAAGAGGGGATGCCTTGGGCATAACCAAGCTTTGACGCTTGTACCTCTTGGATATTTCTTGGGGTGACATGGGAATCCCCAAGCTTGAGCTTTTGTCCATACTTCATCTCATTACATCATTCTTCTCTCCCTACACTTGAAAACTTCCTTCATACAAAACTTCACACAATTCTATTAGCAGCATTAGTGCTATCAAAATAACAAATCCACTTGGGTTTAGTTCTAATATATATCAAACATCCATTAAAACATTAGCTATTGTAGCAACTTATTCAAAAATCTCTTCCCTCAAAAGAACTCAAAATGAAAGAGATTATGATGCAAATGCAAATAGTGGTAGAAATCTGTCAAAACAGAACAGCATGTAAAGATTGATTTTTTCGAAAATCTTCTATTGCTCAGATCGAAAAGTGCTCAACAAACGAAAGTTAGAAAATAACCTGGGGCATATGCTAAAAAATTGGCAGCTCAAAATTACGTTCTGTCTGGGAATAAGATATTATTTGGTGACAGCACAGAATCTGTTTCAGGACAGCAACTTCCCCAAATCTTACTTTCTTCCTATTAGAGGTTATTCTTGGCACAAAAACGAAATAAAAATGATAAGGAGATGTTATTACAGAGTTAATAACTTCCAAGACTCAACAAAATAAAAAAATATAGAAATAAAACATGGGTTATCTCCCAAGTGTGCTTTTCTTTAAGGCCTTTTAGCTAGGCACAGAAAAGGAGCTAGCATCAAGTATTCTCAAGTGAAGAAGCATCAGCATCATAACTTGTTCTAATAATAGAATAAAAATGTGACTTATTTATTTTTCTAGGGAAATGTTCCATACCTTTATTGAGTGGGAATTGATATTTAATGATCACATCTCTCATATCAATAGCAGCACCAACAGTTCTAAGAAACGGTCTTCCCAAAATAATTGGACAAAAAACATTGCATTCAATATCCAAAAAAAAAATCAACGGGGAAAAATTTAGTATTAACCATAATAAGAACATTATTAACTCTCCCCAAAGGTTTCTTTTTAGCAATATCATCAAGATGATAATCCAAATAACATTGTTCCAACGGTGGCAAATCAAGCATATCATAGATTTTTCCAGGCATAACAGAAATGCTCGCACCAAGATCACATAAAGCTTTGCAATCAAACTCATCTAATTTCATCTTAATGATGGCCCCCCAACCATCTTCTAACTTCCTAGGAATAGAAGCTTCACGTTTTAATTTCTCTTCTCTAATTTGCATGAGAGCATTTGTAATATGCTTTTTAATAGCCATATTTGTAGAACTAATATTAGTACTTATAGAAAATTTGTAAGAACTTAATTACTTCAGAGATATTGCAATCATCAAAATTAAAGTCATTATAATCAAAGGTAAAAGGACTATTGTCTCCCATACTTCAAAAAATTTCAGCACTCTTATCAGAAACAGTTTTAGTGGTTCTAGGCAATTTTGTAGAAGGAGTGGGGACTTTTCCTACACCAATTATTTTAACATTAATAGTAGGAGGTTTGCTAGCATTTGAGATTTCAGCATTACTAGTGGTGGTAATGGAACAGACTTTAGTCAAATTATTATTTCTAGTAATTTCATCTTCTCTTTTCCACCTAGCATGCAATTCAGCCAACATCCTAACATTGTCATCAATTCTAACTTGAATAGCATTCTATTTTTTTTAACATCATGAGGCATAACCTTTAATTTAAGAAGAGCAACATCAAGAGCAAGGCTATCAACTTTAGAAGCAAGAATATCAATTTTGCCAAACTTTTCCTCAACAGATTTATTAAAAGCAGTTTGTTTACTAATAAAGTCCTTAAGAATGACATGAAGATCAGAGGGTGCACTTATATTGTTGCTATAGGAATTACCATAAGCATTACCATTATTAGAAGGATATGACCTATAATTGTTACTACCGAAATTACTCATATAAGCATTGTTGATAAAATTATTGCTTTTAATGAAGTTCACATAAACATGCTCTTCTTGAGCAACCAAAGAAGATAATGGAATATTATTTGGATCAACATGAGCCTTACCATTAACAAGCATAGACATAATAGTATCAATCTTATCACTCAAGGAGGAGGTTTCTTCAACGGAATTTACCTTCTTACCTTGGGGAGCCCTCTCGGTGTGCCATTAAGAATAATTTATCATCATGTCATCAAGGATCTTTGTTGCAACCCCCAAAGTAATGGACACAAAGGAACCTCCAGCAGCTGAATCCAAAATGTTTCTTGAAGAAAAATTCAGTCCTGCATAAAAAGTTTGGATGACCATCCAAGTAGTCAGTCCATGAGTAGGGCAATTCTTTACCAAAGATTTCATTCTTTCCCAAGCTTGAGCAACATGTTCATTATCAAATTGTCTATATTTCATTATATCACTTCTCAAAGATATAATCTTAGCATGAGGATAATATTTTCCAATGAAAGCATTGATACGTTGCAAACGTATCTATAATTTTTTATGCTCCATGATTGTTTTACACCAATTTATATATATTTTACTTACACTTTGTTGCACTTTTATAAAATTTCCGGCTGACGAGGGACTAACTCGTCAATGGCTACGTATTGTAGACTTAGGGTTTCATAAAAAGTCGAGGGCAAGTAGATCTCGAAGGTTCAGCTGAACAAAGGTGCTCAACTCAATATTACGGTGGCTAGGGTTACAATGATTCAATCATTTCTTTCTCCCCCCGCCTCCCCTTTATATAGGAGGCGAAGCCAATGCTTTTCCGTGTCGTTCAAGTTACAAACTGTCGAGCCGCATTGGGCTTTTTCTATATTGATACAAGTTTCCTATTGTAACTCTACTTTCCTAACCCAAAAGCCTTCAGCCTTCTGGGACTCTAAAGCTTCGAGTCCATGGGCTTCCAGCTTTCCTGTAGACCTAGGACCTATGGTACTTATTCGACATGCCTGGTAGGCATACCTATGTAAGTAGCCCCCGAGATTTTGCTTGAATCGTACAGCCGAGTGAAATCTCCATCATGCATCTGTTTAATAAAACTTTCGAGTTACATTCAAATTTTACTCAATGTCTATTTTGCACAAGGGTAATGGTAGATGAGGCTTCATCTGACAGATCAGGTACCGATCAATTGCTCTCGTGGCAAACCCACATAAACCTACTTCAAGCTCAAGTCCCTGGACTTGAACCTGGAATACTGGCGTAATTCGATACGTGACGCTTCAGGACTTACCGTTAATCAAATTCTAGCTTGTTTTATCGAGTACCCAACGCGTCCGTCGGGATTTATCTTCACATCTGTTGATGTGGATGAAGTGGGAGAGCGCCTTCTTGTGCGATACCACGCCACACATGACAGATCCTGGGGTCTTACCTTCGTGAACCCTTTTACGAGTCACGACATTCAGAGTTTTTACTGCGGTGGACACGCTCTGATAATATATTGTCGAGTGCCTTTGTACGGCTGATGGAATTCTTCATTTCTTCAGGTTGACATATTATATTGAATAATATCTTGACCTCCCGATGGGAGTACATGCCGATTTATGTGTAACTCGAAGATGTACGTAGATAATTCTTCGACTTCACTCTATATTGTCTTGTCATTTTTCTTTCTTTTTCCTTCTATATTTCATCGAGTGCGCGACCAGCGCTCCCGATGGGAGTAGCCCCCGAGGCTACAGCCGACGGTTTGCACTTGGTTGTAGGCTCAACTTCTTCTAGTTAACCAACTCTATATTATTATCATTAACACGTCATCTTATCAGAAGTATATTTAATACTTCTGATAAGAGTAGCCCCCGAGCGTATGAACAAGTGCTTGCAGTTGGACGTAGGCTCCTGATCTTTACTTCTGACTATATATTGCTCCAACAACTCGAAGATTTCTACCACCATGACGTCGATGTTGATGAAAAGTATGTGTGGCCTCCTCGGGAAGACACGATTTCTGGTGGACCACTGTTTTGTGGGTCCAAATTTTCTGCTCTCCCCCCATGTCGTGCGAGTGGGGCTTGCGCGTCCTCCGACATTCCTGACACGCTCGTAGTAACTTCCTTGATTCCAAAATAAACTGTAAAATACTTTTTACCACGCAGCCACGTCTAGGGTTCAAGATCTTCCCGTGTTAATCCTATGGTCGAGCCTCATCGTCTTCCAGGTTATAAAGGTTTACCCCTGGGCTCATTTTTCCCCTTCGCTGCACCGCACAAACCATTCGCACCTACCATTGCCCTAGCTTCCACCTTCCTTGAGCACCTCCTGCACCCAACTTCCTCTTTCTTTTTCCGCTCTGCCGCTCCATAAGCATGCCTCCCAGGACCAAGTGCACAAAGAACATTGCCCCCGGTAATGGCGAGTGCATGGAGAAGGAGAAGATCTCCGGATGGGAGAGATCCAAGATCTCGTCGCAGGACTGTTGCATGCTGAAGAATCCGGGCTTGTTCAAGAACGAAGCAATGTAGATGCCAGGGGACGAGAGTGTTCCTCATCCTCCTGGAGGCTTCCAAGTAATTTTCACTGACTTTCTTGTTCGTGGATTATCCGTTCCAGTCCATGAATTCCTCCATGGACTTCTTTTTATTTACCGGATTCAGCTCCATCAGCTGACCCCCAACTCTATCCTCCACATCTCTATCTTCATCACTTTGTGCGAGTGCTTCCTTTGCATCCACCCCCATTGGGGCCTGTGGAAACACATTTTCTATCTCCGCCGGAACAACTCGAAGAACGCCATCTACAATGTAGGTGGTGTCTGTATATGTGTGCGGCCAGAAGCCGGTTATTTTGATTTGAAGTTCGCCAACTCCGTCGAAGGCTGGCGCAAGAAATGGTTGTACATCAAGGACGAGTCCTCTGATGCTCAAAAATATGGCTTGCTCCTTTCAACTTGTCAGAAGACATCCGGAGGCGCAAATCCTGGGATGCAGAAGCCACAACCGAAGAAATAGCGTCCTCCGAATCCCTAGTTGCCCGTATCCAAGCACTACAAAACACTTAAGGGGAGGAACTGTCGGGTGTGCAGATCATTGCACATTTCCTGTGGATTCGAGTGCAACTTCTTCTAGCTCTCAAGAATCCCCTTTGGCTATATTCGGGTGTTGAAGATGCTGATATGGTTTCCGAAGATCTTCCTTTGAAGGATTTGGAAAAGCTAGTATACCGCTTCACCTCCTTGAGCAAGAAAAGTGAAGTTCCTTCTTCCTGTCGCGTGGAACCATTCAGTGGTGTCCATGCCCTTCCAACTATAAGTTCTATTTTCTTCGAATTACACTATTCTTCTTGCGGGTCCAATAATTTTGTTGTATTAACTCGCTCTTTCTGTCTGTGGGACCACCAGACTCTTTCTTCTCTTCCTCCACTGCCCGAAGGTGGATATGTATCTGAGCGAGCCATCATCGCTGATGACTCGCAGGAAACTTTTATTATCGATAGAGAACCCGCAGAATCTGAAAAGAGTGTGGGTTCCTCTGACAAAATCCCTAATTCAGAACAAGCTTATGGCTCGTCCCACATAAACTCTCCTCCTCCTGCGGCTTCTCCAGATACGCGCAAGAGGAAGAGAAATACTGAAGAAGAATATTCCAGCGCGTCCAACCTGTCTAAACCAGCCGCCGAAGAATCTGCTCCCGAAGGACAAGAAAACTTCGACCCCTTCACTTGTGCTGGCAGCGTCAGCTCATAAGTTTATCTTCCTTTCTTCCAATTATCTTGACTTGTATTTTGTTTCGTGTACTTAGGTTGCTAACTTGTGGACAGGGATGACAAATCACTTTTGGAACTCGAAGCTCCTAGGCCAGCGAACATGACAACATCTCACACGCCGGTCCTTTCTGAGGCACCACATGTTGCTCCAGAAATTTCGGCCCAACACATGTTGCTCCCGAAGCCTCGGCTCCAGCACGCAGCCCCCAAGCATTGAAGAAGAAAAAGGCTAGGACAGGTGCTGCTGGTAAAGAAGAAATTGCCACCTAGAGTTTATTGACTCCTCTCCTGGATGATGTGAGATATCCCTTCTTGTCTTGTCATATTCTTTATTTACTCAAAAAAATTCCAACTTCTTGATACTGTATTTTTGCCTGTCGACTATTTTGCAGCCCTTGATGAGGGAGATGGTCCACATAGGCTCCCGTTGAATGGATCATAGCGAACAAGAGGGGGGTGAATGGGCGCTACCCAATTTTTAACCTTTTTCAGTTTTTAGTGCAATAGAAGATAAAGGAGATAGCTTTGGTGATGGAGGTGTTCCTAGTATGATCCTAGGCTAATGCAACAAGCAAAGGAACCAAACAACAATAACAAGGATAAGGAGCGGGACAACCGGAGGGCGCGAAGACGAGGCGAGGATTTGTTTCCCGCAGTTCCTCCCACAAAAGGGAGTACGTCTGCGTTGAGGAGGTGCTAGCCTCACACAAGAGACTAGACGGCCACACCACGAAGGAAGGCCTCACCTTCTTCCTCAAGAGAGCTCCACAAAGGGGCTCCCTTTGCTCCACTAAGGCACCGGTCGAGGCGGTGGTTCCTTCACAAGGTTGGGGCGAGCTCCACAACACAAGGAAGCTCCCAACACCCTATGGGGCTAGCACAACTCCAAGCTAGCCTCCATAGGAGCACTTCATCCAAGATCCCACCATAGGAACCCTAACTCCAAGATCCACAAAGGACTAGCACGAATTGGTGAAATCTCTCTTGGTAGAACTATAGATCGGGGCCTCCTCCACCACTCCTCAAAATTTGGGCAAGATTGGTTGGATGGTTGGGGAGATCCTCTAGGTTTAAGCTCAGCAACAATGGAGGAGAGAGAGAGAGAAGAGATGGATTCGAGTTGGGGAAGAAGGGCCCTTTAAATAGGCCCCCCGAAATC
Organism: Lolium multiflorum; assembly: GCA_030979885.1. NCBI lineage: Eukaryota > Viridiplantae > Streptophyta > Magnoliopsida > Poales > Poaceae > Lolium > Lolium multiflorum. The sequence continues at coordinate 151,483,851 of CM061753.1, read as the reverse complement.
CAACCGTTATCTCCAGTTTTTGCCTAAGCGGTACTACCGCTCCGTGAAGCGGTACTACCGCTCTGGATTCGAAATCCCACAGAACTTATCCACGTGGATGCATAGCGGTACTACCGCTCGCGGTACCGCTTGAGGTACCGCAATGGTCTCCAGAGCTTACTGGATCCCAAGCGGTACCGAAGCGGTACCAGAGCGGTACGACTGTAACTTCTGTTACGGTACTTAAGCGGTACCTGGGCGGTACTACCGCTCGAGGTACCGCAAAGGTACCGTAACACGTTTTGTGGGTCAATTCCAGTGCAGATCACCAGAGCGGTACCGTAGGGCGGTACTAGTAGAGGTAGCGGTACTACCGCTACTAGTACCGGTAGTACCGGCCTGACAAAAATTGTTTTCTTCTCTTTTCCTCTCCAACCATGTCGCCTCGCGATACACACACAAAACCAGAAAACCTATAAGCTATGCTTCAGTCCTCCGATCTTGACGCGTTTTGCGAGGTCACCGTGCACTTGCAAATCTATCAAAGACACTCTTTGCACACGGTGAGATAATTCAAGTGTTGTCATCAAACACACAAAACACGGGTCTTAGACTTTGCTCTTTCAATCTCCCCCTTTTTGGTGTTTGATGACAACACAAGAATTGACAATGGCATAATATATTATGATGAGGTTCTTAGATTTGCAAAAGCTAGACGGAACTCCCCCTAGACGTGTGCATACTTAGAATATGCATTTGAATACATATACACACATCCTAGAGACATAACTCCCCCTAGATTTTACAAACCATACACATATGCAACCATATACTTGACATGTTCATATAGCATATGCATATTATGGAGGCATCACAAGATCATGCAAAGAGCTTTGGGTGAATTGTCATACCTTTGCCTTGAGTATACCCAAACTCACAAAAGAAGCCTCCATAGAGAGTAGCCAACATGTTCCCATGTAAAAAACCGTCCTAGTTAGATAACTTCTCCCCCTTTGGCATCGTAACACCAAAAAGGAGGAGATGCATACTAACAAGGAAGGTAAGGAAGTACGCAACCAAGCTCGCAAAAACCAACAAGGAAAACAAGCTTGGGTGTGACTTCCATAAGGAACATGGAGAAAAGAACCAAAGACAAAAGAAGAAAGGCAAGAAGATAGTCAAAAAGAAACAAGAAGAACCAAAAACTCCTCAAGGAGGAGGTTGGTGGCCGAAGCCACCGTGTAAGAGTAGAGTAGTGTGAGGTCGCGTAGATGTATCTAGGACTCACGGCTACAACTCAACATGAAGCTCATTAGTCACTTATTTGACAAATAGCATATGTTTTTGGTTTTCTTTATGCATTATTGGGGGAGGGATAGCTCAATAATTTAAACCGCACTCCCCATATGTTCATGCGTGCTTTTCATCTAGACATATAGCTAAAGATTGGTATGTGCGCACAAGTGTCAAGCGAAGTTCGACGGATCAATGATATTTAGCTCATGCCTCAACTCAATGAAACGCTTCTCATCCAAGGGCTTTGTGAAGATGTCCGCCAATTGCTCCTTGGTGCCAATGAAGGATAGGACAATGTCTCCTCGAGCAATGTGATCCCGAATGAAGTGATTCCTTATCTCAATGTGCTTCGTCTTGCCATGGAGGACCGGATTGTAGGCGATCTTGATGGCGCTCTCATTATCACATAATAGAGGGACCTTGCTATACTCCATAGTCACACAAGGTTTGCCTCATCCATAAGATTTGCGCGCAACTACTTGCCGCGGCAACATACTCGGCTTCCGCGGTGGAGACGGAGACACAATTTTGCTTCTTAGAGGACCAACACACCAAAGATCTCCCAAGGAAGTGACAAGCGCCGGATGTAGACTTTCTATCAACCTTGTCTCCCGCCCAATCCGAATCGGTGAAGCCAACCAATGAGAAGTCCGTGTCCCTTGGATACCATAGACCGAAGTTTGGGGTATCAACTAAATATCGGAAGATCCTCTTCACCGCCATGATATGGCTTTCTTTCGGATTCGCTTGAAACCGTGCACACATACCAACGCTTAACATGATGTCCGGACGAGAAGCACAAAGGTAAAGAAGCGAACCTATCATCGAACGGTAGAGCTTGGGGTCCACCGCCTTGCCGGTCTCGTCGAGAGTGAGTTGACACTTTAGGTGCATAGGAGTTCCTATCCCGTTGGCTCCCTTCATATCGAAGCGCTTGAGCATGTCTTGAAGATACTTCGCTTGATTGATCAAGGTTTATCGATTTGGGGAGGTAGAGGTCAAAGATATTCCTCTCAAGCAACCCTGCAATTAAGATACAAGAAGTCTCTTGTGTCCCCAACACACCTAATACACTTGTCAGATGTATAGGTGCACTAGTTCGGCGAAGAGATATTAAAACACAGGTGGTATAGATGGTGGTAAACGGTAATTGCGATCTGAAGTAAATATTGCAGGAATTAAAGATGCAGTAAAACAGTAAATAAGCGATGTTTGCAGTATTTGGAAACAAGGCCTAGGGATCATACTTTCACTAGTGGACACTCTCAACAATGATCACATAATAAATAAATAACTTCTCCTCACTTGTGCTACTTTCAAACACTCTCTTGTTGGATAACAAACACCATTCATTGTGTAGGGCTACAAGAGCTCCCTCAAGCCGGAGTAAACAAGCTCCACAACATCCGGAGTTCATATTAAAGTAACCTCTAGAGTGCATAATAGACCGTTGCAATTTAGACCGAGTACTAACATAGCATACACACTGTCACCAATAGCTATGAAAGGAGAATAGATCACATCAATACTATCATAGTAATAGTTAACTTCATAATCTACAAGAGATTACAATCATAACCTACGCCAAGTACTACATGATGCACACTGTCACCTTTACATCATGGAGGAGGAATAGACTACTTTAATAACATCACTAGAGAAGCACATAGATTAATAGTGATACAAACCTCATGATCACATAAAGATCACACCATGGGAGAGAGAGATGAACCACATAGCTACCGGTAGAGACCTCAGCCTCGGGGAAGAACTGGTACTTCGGCATCTTGTTAATAGTTTAGTTCCGGAAAATGCATAAAAATGATATAAAGTGTGAACAAAACATGTAGGTATTGTCATAAAACAAGCATGGAACATCAGAAATTATAGATACGTTGGAGACGTATCAAGCATCCCCAAGCTTAGTTCCTACTCGCCCTCGAGTAGGTAAACGATAAAAGAATAATTTCTGAAGTGACATGCTACCAACATAATCTTGATCAACAATATTGTAAAGCATATGAGATGAATGAAGTGATTCAAAGCAATGGTAAAGATGATGATTAAACAACTGAATCACATAGCAAAGACTTTTCATGAATAGTACTTTCAAGACAACTATCAAAGAGACTTGCATAAGAGTTAACTCATAAAGCAATAGATTCTTAGTAGAAGGTTTTGAAGCAACACAAAGGAAGATTTAAGTTTCAGCAATTGCTTTCAACTTTCAACATGCATATCTCATGGATAATTGTAAACAGAAAGTAGTATAATAAGTGCAATAAGTAAACATGTAAGAATTAGTGCACACAGTTGACACAAGTGTTTGCTTCTAGGATAGAAAGAAGTAGGTAAACTGACTCAACATAAAGTAAAAGAAAGGCCCTTCGCAGAGGGAAGCATGGATTACTCATGTGCTAGAGCTTTTTATTTTGAAAACATGGAAACAATTTTGTCAACGGTAGTAATAATTCATATGTGTTATGCATAAGACATCCTATAAGTTGCAAGCCTCATGCATAGAATACCAATAGTGCTCGCACCTTGTCCTAATTAGTTTGGATTTTCATGGATTATCATTGCATAACATATGTTTCAACCAAGTGTCACAAAGGGGTACCTCTATGCCGCCTGTACAAAGGTCCAAGGAGATAAATCGCATTTGATTTCTCGTTTTTGATAGATCTCAACTAAGGACATCCATACCGGGACAACATAGAAAACAGATAATGGACTCCTCTTTAATGCATAAGCATTCAACAACAGATAATATTCTCATAAGAGATTGAGGATTAATGTCCAAACTGAAAACTTCCACCATGATACATGGCTTTGGTGGGCGGCCCAATGTACTTCTCTAACAATATGCATACTCAAACCATTTAATCATGATAAATCACCCTTACTTCAGACAAGACGAACATGCATAGCAACTCACATAATATTCAACAAAGGTGTAAAAAGTTGATGGCGTCCCCAGAAACATGGTTACCGCTCAACAAGCAACTTATAAGAACTAAGATACATAGCAACATATTCATCACCACAATAGTTTTTAAGCTATTTTCCCATGAGCTATGTATTGTAAAGACAAAGGAATGAAATTTTAAAGGTAGCACGCAAGCAATTTACTTTGGAATGGCAGAAAAATACCACATATAGGTAGTTATGGTGGACACAAATGGCATGGGTTTTGGCTCAAGGTGTTTGGATGCACGAGAAGCATTTCCTCTCAGTACAAGGTTTTGGCTAGCAAGGTTGTTTGAAGCAAACACAAGTATGAACAGGTACAGCAAAAACTTACACAAGAACATATTGCAAGCATTATAAGACTCTACACTGTCTTCCTTGTTGTTCAAACACTTTTACCAGAAAATATCTAGACCTTAGAGAGATCAATCATGCAAACCAAATTTCAACAAGCTCTACGGTAGTTCTCCACTAATAGATTTAAACTACATGATGCAAGAGCTTAAACATGATCTATGAGAGCTCAAAACAATTGCCAAGTATCAAATTATTCAAGACCATATGAAGCATTTTCTGATTCCAACCAAATAACAATAAGTGAAGCGATCAACTTTCACCATTGAACATTAAAAGTAAAACGAAGAACACTAGTGTTCATATGAAAAAGCGGAGCGTGTCTCTCTCCCACACAAGCATGATAGGATCCGATTTATTCAGAGAATGAAAATAACAAAACGAAAATAAAAGCACACAGACGCTCAAAGTAAAGCACATAGGATGTGACGGAATAAAAATATAGTTTCACTAGAGGTGACCTGATAAGTTGTCGATGAAGAAGGGGATGCCTTGGGCATCCCCAAGCTTAGATGCTTGAGTCTTCTTGAAATATGCAGGGATGAACCACGGGGGCATCCCCAAGCTTAGACCTTTCACTCTTCTTGATCATATTATATCATCCTCCTCTCTTGACCCTTGAAAACTTCCTCCACACCAAACTTTAAGCAAACTCATTAGAGGGTTAGTGCATAATAAAAATTCACATGTTCAGAGGGGACACAATCATTCTTAACACTTCTGGACATTACCCAAGGCTACTGGAAATTAATGGAACAAAGAAATCCACTCAACACAGTAAAAGAGGCAATGCGAAATAAAAGGCAGAATCTGTCAAAACAGAACAGTCCGTAAAGACGAATTTTTCTGAGGCACTTAACTTGCTCAGATGGAAAAAACTCAAAACTAATGAAAGTTGCGTACATATCTGAGGATCACGCATGAAAATTGGCAGATTTTTTTGATTCTTCTACAGAGAGATCTACTCAAATTCGTGATAGATAGAAATCTGTTTCTGCGCAGCAATCCAAATCTAGTATCAACTTTACTATTAGAGACTTTACTTGGCACAACAATGCAATAAAGTAAAGATAAGGAGAGGTTGCTACATTAGTAACAACTTCCAAGACACAACAAAACATTAGTAAAAATAACATGGGTTATCTCCCAAGAAGTGCTTTCTTTATAGCCATTAAGATGGGCTTAGTAATTTTAATGATGCTCTCATGAAAATAGAAAATGAAGCAAAAGGAGCATCAAGAAGCAAATTCAAAACACATTTAAGCCTAACCCACTTCCTATGAAAAGGAATCTTGTAAGGGAACAAGTACTGAAAGCACATAGCAACAAGAATAAAAAGGCAGCACAAGTTCAACTTTAAGATTCTCAACATAAAGAGGGGAAACTTAATATTAGTAAGATGCATATAACCATGTTTCCCTCTCTCATAATAACTTTCAGTAGCATCATGAACAAACTCAACAATATAACTATCACATGAAACATTCTTATCATGAGCCACATGCATAAAATTATTACTCTCCACATAAGCATAATCATTACTATTAATTGTAGTGGGAGCAAATTCAATAAAATAGCTATCATTATTATTCTCATCACCATAATCATCATATATAGGAGGCATATTGTAATCATAATTAATTTTCTCCTCAATAGTAGGTGGACTGAAAATATCATATTCATCATTGTAATCATCATAAATGGGAGGCAAAGTATCATCAAAGTAAATTTTCTCCTCCATGCTTGGGGGACTAAAAATATCATGCTCCTCAAAACCAGCTTCCCCAAGCTTAAATTCTTCCATAGCATTAGCAATAATAGTGTTCAAAGAGTTCATGCTAATAACATTGCTACAACTATTTTGCAAACAAAGTTCCATGGGTTTTTTAATTTTCTCTTCAAATACCTCATGTCCTAACTCAAGATAAATACTATAAAGATCTCTAATTTTTTTGTTGTTTTCCATTATGCCTAACTAGTGAAAACAAAAACAAGAAACAAAAAGATATTATTGCAGAATCTAAAGGAGATAGCTTCGAGCACTCACACACTGGCAACAGTGCTAGGAAATAGCTTAGTAGTCGGAGGATGTGAATACCTTTTACCTTAGCTCCCCGGCAACGGCGCCCGAAAATAGCTTGATGTCTACTCACGCATCTGTTCCTGTAGACAGTGTTGGGCCTCCAAGAGCAGAGGTTTGTAGAACAGCAGCAAGTTTCCCTTAAGTGGATCACCCAAGGTTTATCGAACTCAAGGAGGTAGAGGTCAAAGATATTCCTCTCAAGCAACCCTGCAATTAAGATACAAGAAGTCTCTTGTGTCCCCAACACACCTAATACACTTGTCAGATGTATAGGTGCACTAGTTCAGCGAAGATATATTAAAACGCAGGTGGTATAGATGGTGGTAAATGGTAATTGCGATCTGAAGTAAATATTGCAGGAAGTAAAGATGCAGTAAAACAGTAAATAAGCGATGTTTGCAGTATTTGGAAACAAGGCCTAGGGATCATACTTTCACTAGTGGACACTCTCAACAATGATCACATAATAAATAAATAACTTCTCCTCACTTGTGCTACTTTCAAACACTCTCTTGTTGGATAACAAACACCATTCATTGTGTAGGGCTACAAGAGCTCCCTCAAGCCGGAGTAAACAAGCTCCACAACATCCGGAGTTCATATTAAAGTAACCTCTAGAGTGCATAATAGACCGTTGCAATTTAGACCGAGTACTAACATAGCATACACACTGTCACCAATAGCTATGAAAGGGGGAATAGATCACATCAATACTATCATAGTAATAGTTAACTTCATAATCTACAAGAGATTACAATCATAACCTACGCCAAGTACTACATGATGCACACACTGTCACCTTTACATCATGGAGGAGGAATAGACTACTTTAATAACATCACTAGAGTAGCACATAGATTAATAGTGATACAAAGCTCATGATCACATAAAGATCACACCATGGAGAGAGAGATGAACCACATAGCTACCGGTAGAGCCCTCAGCCTCGGGGAGAACTACTCCCTGCTCATCATGGGAGACAACAATGGCGATGAAGATGGCGGTGATGTCGATGGAGATGAATTCCGGGGGCACTTCCCCGTCCCGGCGGCGTGCCGGAACAGAGACTTATGTCCCCCGAACTTGGCTTCGCGATGGCGGCGACTGCGTAACTTTTCTCGTCCCGTGGCTTATATTTTTAGGGTTTTTGCCCCTGGAAGAATATATAGGCGGAAGGGCGGCCTCGGAGGGGTCCCGAGGGGCCCACACCATAGGGGGGAGCCCCCCCTTGGCCGCGCCGCCATGTGGGGTGGGGCTCCCCTCTGGCCCCTCTCTGGCTCTCTGGAACCTTCCGTGGAAAATAGGAAGTATGGCTTTTGTTTCATCCAATTCCGAGAATATTTCTGTGTAGATTTCTGGAACCAAAAAAGCAAAACAGGAACTTGCACTTCGGCATCTTGTTAATAGGTTAGTTCCGGAAAATGCATAAAAATGATATAAAGTGTGAACAAAACATGTAGGTATTGTCATAAAACTAGCATGGAACATCAGAAATTATGATACGTTGGAGACGTATCAGCATGTCTTGAAGATACTTCGCTTGATTGATGAAGGTGCCTTGTTGCATTTGCTTGATCTCGAACCCGAGGAAGTACTTGAGTTCTCCCATCATTGACATCTCGAACCTATTTGTCATCAACTTTGCAAACTCATCATTAAACTTTGTGTTAGTTGAACCAAATATGATGTCATCTACATAAAGTTGGCATATGAAGAGCTCCCCATTGACTTTCTTAGTAAAAAGAGTGGGGTCGATTTTCCCCACTTCGAAACCACGGTCTTCAAGCAACTCCTTTAGATGCTCATACCAAGCTCTAGGAGCTTGTTTGAGACCATATAGGGCCTTTTTGAGCTTGAAGACATGGTTCGGGAAATGGGGGTCCTCAAACCCCGGGGGTTGCTTCACATACACCTCCTCATGTAGAGGACCATTGAGAAAAGCACTCTTGACATCCATTTGTTGTAGCTTGAAACCATGATGAGCGGCAAAGGCCAAAAGGATACGAATGGACTCAAGCCTTGCAACGGGTGCAAAGGTTTCGCCAAAGTCCACGCCTTCAACTTGAGAATAGCCTTGTGCCACCAATCTTGCTTTGTTGCGGATGACGATGCCGTGTTCATCTTGCTTGTTCTTGAAGACCCACTTGGTGCCGATAACATTGCGGCAATGATCGGGTCGATTCATGAGAGTCCACACATCATTCCTCTTGAAGTTGTTGAGTTCTTCTTGCATAGCAATCAACCAATCCGGATCTCTAAGAGCATAGTTGACCTTAAGAGGTTCCACCATAGAGACAAAGGCGTGGTGCTCACAAAAGTTTGCTAGTTGCCTCCGGGTAGTGACTTTGCTCTTCAAATCCCCAATGACATTTTGCAAGGAATGAGACTTGAGACGCAAATGTCTTGTGGTAGCATCTTCATGGCGAGTATCGGCCATTTGAATGGGTTCTTGTGAGGCCTCTTGATCTTCATCAATGTTTTGGTCCTCGCCTTGACCTTCTTTATTGTTGTTGGAATCATCATCATCATCATGAGTACCGGATGACTCGGGGGTATTGGGAATGTTGACATCCGGAAAGATTATCCCCGAATCACTTGGTGAAGAACTTGAAGCTTGGCCTTGATCACTTGATGTCGGTTGTTGTCGTTGTGGTAGATGAGCTTGCGGTTGTTGATGTTGAATTTGAGGTTGTAGTGGTGAATGACTTGGACTTGCACTACAAGAAAAGTTGCCATGGCCGACGAAGTTGAAGTCGCGCCGTGGTTGCTGGTGTACCATGGCCGACGATTTTTGGTCCCTCCGTGGTGCATGTCAAAACATTTTTTTCTCGTTTTTGAGGCCACCTAGCCCGACGAAAGCGGCCAAAACGTCGCGTATGGTGGCCCGGGACGTGGTGCATCTCGAAATCTCGGGTTCGCCGGCCGAGTCAACGCAAATCCGCACCGCCGAGGGATGTAGGGCCCAGATGGCAGCCTCTCTGGCATTGTTTTTTTCTAGATCGCGCCATCTCGTTCAACGTTCTCCGATCGAGCCGTTTACGATGCAGGATCATGGGTCCCGCATGTCATCCTCTATGAACCAAAATTCTTTCTATTCTTGGATTTTTGTGATTTCTGGCTACTTCCTTTTTCTTTTGATCCCTTGCCGCCTTGGAAACGTTGAGACCGCTGCTGCTAAATGGGACCCGCATGTCATCCTCTATGTGCAATCAACTTTCTTTTCTTGGAGTTTTTTTGGCACCTCAAATTTGGTCACTTGCCTTTTTCTTTCGATCCCCTGCCGCCTCTCAAACGGTGATACCGCTGCTGCTAAATGGGACCCGCATGTCATCCTCTATGTACTATAAAACTTTCTTTTCTTGAATTATTTTTGGCACCTCATATTTGGTCACTTACCTTTTTCTTTCGATCCCCTGCCGCCTCTCAAACGGTGATACCGCTGCTGCTAAATGGGACCCGCATGTCATCCTCTATGTACTATAAAACTTTCTTTTCTTGAATTATTTTTGCCTCCTCATATTTTTTCACTTGCCTTTTTCTTTCGATCCCCGCCTCTCAAACGGTGATACCGCTGCTGCTAAATGGGACCCGCATGTCATCCTCTATGTACTATAAAACTTTCTTTTCTTGAATTATTTTTGGCTCCTGATATTTTTTCACTTGCCTTTTTCTTTCGATCTCATGCCACGTTTGAAAAGTTGAGGAACCTGCAGGCTCATGGGACCCGCATGTCATCCTCTATGTACTATAAAAGTTCATTTTCTTGGTTTTTTTCACCCTCTGATTTTTGGCAATTTATTTTTTCTTTTGATCCCCTGCCGCCTCTCAAACGGTGATACCGCTGCTGCTAAATGGGACCCGCATGTCATCCTCTATGTACTATAAAACTTTCTTTTCTTGAATTATTTTTGGCTCCTGATATTTTTTCACTTGCCTTTTTCTTTCGATCTCATGCCACGTTTGAAACGTTGAGGAACCTGCTGGCTCATGGGACCCGCATGTCATCCTCTATGTACTATAAAAGTTCATTTTTTTTCACCCTCTGATTTTTGGCAATTTATTTTTTCTTTTGATCCCCTGCCGCCTCTCAAACGGTGATACCGCTGCTGCTAAATGGGACCCGCATGTCATCCTCTATGTACTATAAAACTTTCTTTTCTTGAATTATTTTTGGCTCCTGATATTTTTTCACTTGCCTTTTTCTTTCGATCTCATGCCATGTTTGAAACGTTGAGGAACCTGCAGGCTCATGGGACCCGCATGTCATCCTCTATGTACTATAAAAGTTCATTTTCTTGGTTTTTTCACCCTCTGATTTTTGGCAATTTCTTTTTTCTTTTGATCCCCTGCCGCCTCTCAAACGGTGATACCGCTGCTGTTAAATGGGACCCGCATGTCATCCTCTATGTACTATAAAACTTTCTTTTCTTGAATTATTTTTGGCTCCTCATATTTGGTCACTTGCCTTTTTCTTTCGATCTCATGCCACGTTTGAAACGTTGAGGAACCTGCTGGCTCATGGGACCCGCATGTCATCCTCTATGGCAATCAACTTTCTTTTCTTGGAGTTTTTTTGGCACCTCATATTTGGGCACTTGCCTTTTTCTTTCGATCTCATGCCATGTTTGAAACGTTGAGGAACCTGCTGGCTCATGGGACCCGCATGTCATCCTCTATGAGCAATCAACTTTCTTTTCTTGGAGTTTTTTTGGCACCTCATATTTGGGCACTTGCCTTTTTCTTTCGATCTCATGCCACGTTTGAAACGTTGAGGAACCTGCTGGCTCATGGGACCCGCATGTCATCATCTATGTGCAATAAAAGTTTCCTTTGTTGGATTTTTTTCACCCTCTGATTTTTGGCTTGCCTTTTTCTTTTGATCCCCTGCCCCCTTTGAAACGTTGAGTAAGCTGTTGGCTCAAGGGACCCGCATGTCATCCTCTATGTCCATCAACTTTCTTTTCTTGGATTTTTTTCACCCCCTAATTACTAGCTACTTTCTTTTTCTTTTGATCTCAAGCCGCATTACAAACATTGAGACCGCTGCTGCAAAATGGGACCCACATGTCATCCTCTATGTACAATAAAGTTTCTTTTCTTGGATTATCTTTTGCTCCTGATATTTTGTCACTTGCCTTTTTCTTTCGATCTCATGCCGCCTTTGAAACGTTGAGTAAGCTGCTGGCTCATGGGTCCCGCATGTCATCCTCTACGAACAATAAAAGTTTCCTTTCTTGGAGTTATTTTTGACCCCTAATTTCTGGCTATTTGCCTTTTTCTTTGGATCTCCTGCCCCTTTGAAACGATGAGGACGATGTTGGCAGGTCGGTCCCACAAGTCATCCTCTATGAACAATAAAAGTTTCCTTTGATGGATTTTTTTGAACCCCTAATTAATTTCTGGATATTTCCTTTTTTTCTTTGATCCCCTGCCGCCTTGGAATCGTTGAGGATGCTGCTGCCTCATGGGTCCCGCATGTCATCCTCTCAGAACGGTAAATGTTTCTTTTCTTGGATATTGTTTACCAAATGATTTTTGGCTTATTTTTTCTTTCGATATCCTGCCGCCTTTAAAACGTTGAGGACGCTGCTGGCTCACGGGTCCCACATGTCAGCCTCTATGAACAATAAACGCTGAGGATGCTGCTGCCTCATGGGTCCCGCATGTCATCTCTCTCAGAACGAAAATGTTTCTTTTCTTGGATTTTTTACCAACAGATTTTTGGTTTATTTTTTCTTTCCATCCCCTGCCGCCTTTAAAACGACGCTGGCTCATGGGTCCCCGATGTCAGCCTCCCCGTACAAGAAACATGTGATATCTTGATTATTTTGCAGACAATAAACAGTGTATTGCGCTCTGAGCTATTTCAACGGATAAATTAAATCTTTATTTTTACATAAACAAATTTATATGCTGAATCTCCTTGTTTTTTGTTTTTGCGAAGCATAGGACTTTCCTGTTTTTTTTAGAAAAATCCGAACTATCCTGTTTTGGAGTGGGCTGAAATTGTACGAGTCAAAGGGCCAGCAGGATAGTTCGAATGCCCAGATGTCCACATGCAGCCCAATTGAAATCGTTCTTTTTTTGGATTTTTTCACCCCCTGATTTCTGGCTACTTCATTTTTCTTTTGGTCCTGTGCCGCCTTGGAAACGTTGAGACCGCTGCTGCAAAATGGGACCCGCGTGTCATCCTCTATGTATAGTAAAATTACTTTTCTTAGATTATTTTTGGCTCCTAATATTTGGTCACTTGCCTTTTTCTTTCGATCCCGTGCAGCCTCTCAAACGGTGATACCGCTGCTGCTAAATGGGACCCGCATGCCATCCTCTATGTACAATCAAGTTTCTTTTCTTGAATTATTTTTGGCTCCGATATTTGGTCACTTGCCTTTTTCTTTCGATCTCATGCCACGTTTGAAACGTTGAAAAACCTGCTGGCTCATGGGACCCGCATGTCATCCTCTATGTACTATAAAAGTTCATTTTCTTGGTTTTTTTTCACCCTCTGATTTTCGGCTATTTCCTTTTTCTTTTGATCCCCTGCCGCCTTTGAAACGTTGAGGACTCTGCTGGCTCATCGATAAAACTTTCCTTTATTGGAGTTTTTTTACCCCCTAATTTCTGGCTACTTTCTTTTTCTTTTGATCTCAAGCCGCATTTGAAACGTTGAGACCGCTGCTGCTAAATGGGACCCGCATGTCATCCTCTATGTACAATAAAGTTTTCTTTTCTTGGATTATCTTTGTCTCCTGATATTTTGTCACTTGCCTTTTTCTTTCGATCACATGCCACCTTTGAAACGTTGAGTAAGCTGCTGGCTCATGGGTCCCGCATGTCATCCTCTACGAACAATAAAAGTTTCCTTTCTTGGAGTTATTTTTGAACCCTAATTTCTGGCTACTTCCTTTTTCTTTTGATCCCGTGCTGCCTTGGAAACGTTGAGACCGCTGCTGCTAAATGGGTCCCGCATGTCATCCTCTATGTACAATAAAATTTCTTTCTTCGATTATTTTCGGGTCCTGATATTTGGTCACTTGCCTTTTTCTTTCGATCTCATGCCGCCTTTGAAACGTTGAGGAAGCTGCTGGAGCATGGGTCCCGCATGTCATCCTCTATGAACAATAAAAGTTTCCTTTCTTGGAGTTATTTTTTACCCTCTGATTTTGGCTATTTCCTTTTTCTTTTGATCCCCTGCCGCCTTTGAAACGTTGAAGACTTTGCTGGCTCATGGGTCCCACATGTCAGCCTCTATGAACAATAAACACTTCCTTTCTTGGAGTTATTTTGTACCCCTAATTTCTGGCTATTTGCCTTTTTTCTTTCGATCCCCAGTCGCCTTCTAAACGTAGAGGACGCGGCTGGCTCGTGGGTCCCAGATGTCAGCCTCCATGGACAATAAACCTCTCCTTTGTTGGATTTATTTTTCACCCTCTGATTTTGGCTATTTCCTTTTTCTTTTGATCCACTGCCGCCTTGGAAACATTGAGTAAGCTGCTGACACATGGGGCCCGCATGTCATCCTCTATGTACAATCAACTTGCAAGATCTTCGAGCGAAAGAGCTTGTATTAGTGGGACCCATATGTCAACCTCTATGTACAATAAAAGTTTCCTTTCTTGGATTATTTTTAGCTCCTGATATTCGGTCACTTTCCTTTTTCTTTCGATCTCAAGCCACCTCTGAAACGTTGAGTAAGGTGCTGGCTCATGGGACCCACATGTCATCCTCTATGTACAATAAAGTTTCTTTTCTTGGATTTTTTTTACCCCTGATTTTTGGTCACTTGCCTTGACGCTGCTGGCTCATGGGTCCCACATGTCAGCATCTATGAACAATAAACCTTTCCTTTGTTGGATTTATTGTTTACCCCTAATTTCTGGCTATTTGCTTTTTCTTTTGATCCCCACCGGCCTTTGAAAACGTTGAGGAACCTGCTGGCTCATGGGACCCGCATGTCATCCTCTATGTACTATAAAATTTCTTTTCTTGGTTTTTTTTTCACCTCTGATTTTTGGCTATTTCCTTTTTCTTTTGATCCCCTGCCGCCTTGGAAACGTTGAGTAAGCTGCTGACTCATGGGACCAGCATGTCATCCTCTATGTACAATCAACTTTCTTTTTTTGGAGTTTTTTTACCCCCTAATTTCTGGCTACTTTCTTTTTCTTTTGATCTCAAACCGCATTTGAAACGCTGAAACCGCTGCTGCAAAATGGGACCCGCATGTCATCCTCTATGTACAATAAGTTTCATTTCTTGGATTATTTTTGGCTGATATTTGGTCACTTGCCTTTTTCTTCCGATCTCATGCCGCCTTTGAAACGTTGAGTAAGCTGATGGCTCATGGGTCCCGCATGTCATCCTCTACGAACAATAAAAGTTTCATTTCTTGGAGTTATTTTTGACCCCTAATTTCTGGCTACTTCCTTTTTTCTTTTGATCCACTGCCGCCTTTGAAACGGTGCGGATTCTGCAGACTAATACAAGCTTTTTCTCTCCAAGATCTTGCAAGTTGATAGATTAAATCATGGAATTATTAGGATATGTTTTAAATTTCAAATCCACTTTATGAATTATTAAAAATACCGTTATCCATGTGGGTATGGAGCGAACAAGGATTTTCATATTGGGCATGAGCAGTTTCAAAAATTGGAACCCAATAATTCAAAATAAATAAAAACAACTTTTATGTAGAATCTCCGCGTTTTTTTTCTTTTGCCATTCATAGGATCTGTGTTTCATTAGAAAAGGGCCGAAATTGCATGAGCAGAAAGGCCCATTTGTAGTTATTGGGCTTCGACGGCCGGAGCAAGTAGGCCGAGAGCAATTACCATGTAGATGGCCGTTGGCAACCCAAAGTGAAATATTGGGCCCAACAGGGGAAGGCTGAACAGTACTATTTTCTAATTGGAAGGTGGTACATGGCGTAATCCTGCCAAAAAAAAAAGATGGACACGGGTTGCTGAAATTTGCCCATCTGCGCCTAATATCGCCGCCGCGGCTCCGCTTCCGCCGCCGCCGCCATGCCTCGTCTCGCGTCGAGCTCGCGGTACTGCCGCGTCTCGGGCACGGGGTACCGCGGCGTCCGCGCGCGCCCCAAAGGTACGTATTACGCGGAGATACGTGACGGCGGCGAGCGCATCGGCCTCGGCACCTACGAGACCGCGCACGAGGCCGCGCGCGCGTACGACGCCGTGGCGTGGCGGCTCGGGCGCCCGCGATCGTCGATGAATTTCCATGACGTGTGGACGCGCCAGCAGGCCGAGGATCTCGCGCCGCCGCCGTACATCGTTAGACAGGAGGAACAGCGCCGCCGCCGCGAGACGGAGCGCCGTTTGCGCATTGCCGAGCGGGACGAGCGCGCGGCGCGCGAGTGGGCGGCCCGCTTCCCCGAGGACGTAGCCGCCGAGAACGAGCACTTCCGCAGACGGAGGGCGGAGAAGGCTACGAGGCGGGCTGCGAAGAAGGAGGACCGCGCACAACGGAGGGCGGAGAAGGCGACGAAGCGGGCCTTCATCGAAGCGCAGCTCGCCGGGCCGACCACCATTGGCGAGGACGACCCCCGTTGGATTGACCTCTTCTCGTCGGATCCGGTGTCGGGCACGACACCGGACTCGTCAGATGTCGAGTTTTAGTTTAGTTTTATCGCACTACTTTGTACAAATATGAACTACGGAGTATCTATCAAGCTAATTTTCTCCTATTTTATGTCTATTTCTAGTCTTTATTTGATCTTCTGTTTTACTGCACTCTATTTTTCATTATATTCTGTTTTTGGCGCTGCATTATAGCGCCTCTGAAAATACGCTGTTTCAGCCCTGCATTTGGCCGCCACAGTTTGCAGCTTCCGGTGAAGCTATTGCCGGCTCCATGCGCAGCATCAGCCCACAGCGCCAAAATATAGAGCCACTGCTGGAGTTGCTGTAATATGTTTGTCAGCAGGAGCTTACCTAATTAGTGAAAAAGATGTTCAGCGTGGGATTCGATAAAAGGATCTTCATGTTTTTTTTCCTAGCGATCCTAGTTCGGACTTTTGATTGTGTTGGCTAGTGCATGAAGCTTGACACCTGTATTATGTGATCCTGATATGAGGATAAGAACACCTTCAGGTTGCATTGCTAATGGTGTCTACTGCAGCAGTGGCGTACCTTCAATGGAGACTGATGCAAGAGAGTTGGTACTGGTGAACCTGCACCTGACATCATCGTGCCACCTGAAGTAGGTTGTGTATTGGGATTAGACTGATAAGCATAGCACCTTGCAAAGAACAAGATGCTGCTAGTGTTGGTTAACGTGATTTTACGACAAAAGTCATGTATGCTCAACAGGTGCCGTACCTAGTTTGGATATTGTGTTGTTACCCTTTTGTGGTTTGGTGTTTGTCCAACAGAGAAAGCTACTCTTTTCCCGTGTAAGTGTTATTATGTGAACAAAAGTTGTATGTACATATATATCGGTCAGAGAACCAAGATTGCATATTCTTGCCTGGTTATAACACATAAGTCATAATAACAATTAAAGAGAAAAGGAACATTTGCCTTTGCAATGTGATTGTGCCAAGTAGATTAGACAACCAACCACAAACATTACAGGTCAACAGCCAAACGCATGCGAAAGTCCTAAGGTAAGCTCCATAATACATGTTGAAACCAAAAGCCTAGAAACCATAAGAAAGGTAGCTCCACATCACAGTTCCACGACAGCAGCATACTGATCATAAAACATATATCAAGTCAGGACAGCTGCACCACTGGGTAAGCATCCATGGGGTCTGGCTCAAGAGCGAAGACTGTGTGAATGCTGCAAAATGTGGCTCTTGCCTCACCCCACCCATACATCTTATCATGGAACCTTACCAAATCAGCATGAATCATCTTGACATAAACATAGCTCCTCTCTCCATGCTGATGGGATTGAACAATGCGCCAGTTGCAGTGCTTCAGCTTGTCAAACAGTATGCAGGAGATAACGAAGCATGCTGGCTGGTCTTTTGTAGTGACAATGGCTTGGAGTAGCTGGTCCTGTGAACCACCCAACTGGATCTTTAGAGCTTGAAGGACAGTCCGTGCCATATAAGCTACCGTTGCTGACTTCAGCTCGGGTTCAGGTGAATGACAGCTGACATCTTGTCCTCGAGATGCAGATCCTTCTTGATCAGATTCAGCGGAATCATCACCACTACTTACAGGTGCATCAGGTTCTACAGAAGGCACATCAGGTACATGCTCCAGTTCATAGGAGTTGGGTGGGACAGCACTGTTTGCTGAAATCTCTACAATACCAGCTCCAGGTAGACCACCAGTATCTACAGAGGGTAAACCACCAATATCCACTTCAGAGGATTCTCGTGGCACGACACCTTTCGCTAGAGGCTCTACCCTACCAGCTCCAGGTCCACCACCAGTCAGTACTGTGGGCATAGTCATGACGGGTTCTACCAATACAAAACCTCCTTCGGGTGGCGTGGCAACTTCGGGTGCAGGATCATCAGTAGCAACTCCAGCATCAGCACCAGTTACATCGGTCTTGACAATAGGTAAACCGTCTTGCTCTAGTTCAGAGAATTCCCGTGGCACGACACCGTTCACTAGAGGCTCTACACTAGCAGCTCCAGCTGCACCACCAGTTTCTACAGCAGGGGGTAAACCCAATCCACAACCTTCTTCATGTGGCACGATGATGCCACGTATAGGCTCATCAGTACCAGGTCCAGCTGCATCAGTCTCCATAGACAGTAAACAAGGTGGCGTCGGAGGTTTAAAAGACTGGCATGCCATTTCACCTTTGTCATCAGACAATATAGAGTTTTCTTCAACTCTATGTTTCTGCAATAATAAGCACATGAACAGAAATTAGACCAGAGCATCTAGCCATCTAACGGGGGCAGCAGCAAAACAAGCGTCGGTCCATATGTTTACCTTGTCATCTGGGATATCAGAACACACAGATTTAGAAGTCATTTCACATAGCATCCGCTTTTTCGTTCCTTCCCCTACGTCCATCTGGAATAAGTAATACTATTGATCACATAAAACTAATTAATCAAATAAATGCATATGTTGAGAAGTTTGCACGGCAAATTGTGGATTCTGCTTTCATCACCTACGAATCATCGTTCTATATATTTACCTTGTCATCTAGGATATCAGAAGTCACAGAATGAGAAGTCATTTCACTAAGTATCGGTTTTTTCGCTCTTTCCCCTCCATCCATCTGCAATAAGAAGTAATATTGATCACATAAAGCCAATTCAACGAATATATGCATATGTTGAGAAGTTTGCACAACAAATTGTGGATTCTACTTCCAATCACCAAGTAATCTCGTGAGAAATGCATGATCAAGATATGTTTCTCCCTCTTGATCGACATCTGCATCTCCATTAAGACTAATCATCGTGCGATGGTGCTCTTCAGAAGAGCGCATACAATTCCAATCACCAGACAAGCAAAAAATTGTTGATTCTAGTAATGATTAATCAGCAGTGGCCATGGAACGACCACAGATCGACCAAGCAAAAAAAAATCATCAGCCTACTGACCACCAAGCAAAGGAAACAAACTAGGCCCATACATGGCCTCACAAATCATCATCAAACGTCGATCAAACTAGCAAGTTTGAACATGGATTACTAATTTATTTTCTGATAAAGTGAGTATATTAATATCGAAAGATATTGATTACACTGAGCCTCTGCAACAACGCAATACCTTACTGGTAGTACGGATGCACAAGGATTCCTAATACTCCCTCTGTTCGGTTTTAATTAGTCGACGCGAGGGAGAGAAGAAAATGAACTGCCGATGCTTTCAACTAGAGTCAATTAAATACGAACGGAAGAAGTACGTACTCTAGTAGTATTGACAAATATCCGGATCTAGTCTAAAAACAAATTGGCATGTAAATCCTAGTAGTCTACTAAACTAGGATCAATACCCTAGATTAGGGTTGCAAGCGGCGTCCGCGAATCGTCCCGCAAAGCAGAAAATTAGAGCAAATAGTGGTTGAGATTAGAGCAGATTTAAAGCACTCGCACTGAAACTAGCTAGCCCGCTACCCACCCCGCTTGACACCCTGCCCTAGATGTGAATCTACACCAAATATTCAAACAAGGATGAGCAACCGCCAATAAAATTTTATCCGCACATCATCATCTCTACCATACAAAAGGGTATGGTGATTTCACATACAGCCATTGTTGCCGCGGGACGAGGATGAGTGATGCGCCGCGGAGAAGGTGCCTCACGCCTCTGTCGCCGCCGCCGTCGAAGAGGAAGTCGAAGCCGCGCGATTGTGGTCCGTCGCCGATATGGAGGTGGAGCTACTAGGGAAGAGATGGAGGTGGAGGTGGAGAGGGAGTGATGGTTTGTACTAGTGGCGGCCGGTGAGGTAGTTATAAATACAGCCTCTCTCTCTTTTTTGGCAAGGAATGCAGCTTCTCTTGGAAGGCAACGAGGCAACGCACTCCAGATTTCGTATATTACTATAATAATATGGACGGAGAAATTTGGACGCATCTGTGTTGTCTTGTCAAATGAATCACCAGGATTTGCTTTTAGTACTCCAGATTTGGGCGACCCAAGGAAGTAGAGATAGTAATGTACGCCATCTAGCTGCACGCTATCAAATCAAATAAATGGTCATGCCATTTACTTTTAAGATGGTGCAGCAGTTATTCTGACCAAAGAAACATGCACGTCTGCTGATTATTTCTGATGGGTATACATTTACCGTCCGCTAGCAAAGATTGTTTGGCACATTGTTCTTATGGCTTTCAACATCACACCCCTTAATAATATTATTAATCAATGTTTGGGCAATCAATTGAGTGTGTTAATAAAAAATTAAAACCCACAAATCCAACTGTACTATTTTTAGGGCCATATGAAGGACAAGGAATGATTTTAAATGCCATATGGAGTACCTCCAACCATGTGAAATATGGTTCTGTCATGCAGGTGATACCCATGGCTTCGCATTGGATCTGTATGTTGTCCTACATACAGTCAACTATGAAGTACCACGATTTGGTTTTTGGGTGCAACCGGCTAGAGAATGATGCACGGGTTTGTACAGCCAGTACAATTCACATTAAGATTTTCTGATAGGATGTTGATGTGTATATGTAAGAATCATACACTAGAATGTCTTCTATGTTTAGATGGTTGATCTACGTTTATACTTTCTGTGAACCATGAGGTTAAGACCTTTGTACTGTAATAAAGATTGCTAAATAACAGTATATATGTATGCCTCTAGGGACACTGAAACAGCCAAACAACCATGCATGTGTATAGACCGTATTTGATCAAATTAAAAGAAGCACCTGGGTTCATGCAAATAGCATAAATTTATCACCTAAGTACATTAGCTATAAATAGTTAAATAGGAGTCAAGACCAACTGAGCTAGCTAGTAGTATGATCCTACTATTACATAAATATCCCTAACTCTGATTGTCTTTGTTCCAGTCCAGCGCGTTGGTGTAGCTTGGGATGAACCAAAACCCCGTATGCCAGTTGGCCCCTGGACCGCTGCTTGAGAAAGATATGCTTTGGTGGTCTTCGCCATTTAGACTGAAGCGGAAAATTTCTTGATGTGATGTGTCAAACTGAGAGCCAATGGCCTGAGGCGTGGTGTAGATGCAGTTTCTTCTTGTCAAATATCCTGGGGGAAATGTTGCACCACCCACTGGCATGAAAATCGGATAGTTCAACCCAAGGAACATAGAATAGTCTCCAAGATTAGTAACCCTTTCCCACGGGTTGGCTGGAAGTAACCGACTAGTGTCATTCGAGAATACAATGCAGGTATACCCCGAATAGCTGTGAACAGCGCGACCGCAATGGACAGAAGGGGTACTATCATAATAAGTTGGAGCACCGTCAGCGTCAAAATCCATTACGCCACGTGCATAGACCAGGAGAAGTCTAGAACGATCTTGAGATCTTGCCAGCCACCACGTACGACTATTAGAGTCAAAATCATCATCGCCATCAAATCCAGCCGTCCACGGAATGAATGGAGCAGGGAGCACTATAGGACCTTGAAAAAGGAAAGAACACGTCACATGAAAATATATTTCATGATTTATCTACTAGTGATATTGATTTGATATTGGGATGCCAATACTAGTACTTTATAAAATCATGGTCGAACATAAGATGGTTTGAAATATATTTCGAACATCTTGGTAAAACTTCATATGGATTTAAAACATGTTCCCGAAAATATTGGTCCAAATTTTAGATGGTTTGAATATAGTACTCCTTATTCTCTAGAACCGGGGGAATATAAACAAATGAAAGTCTTTATCAATATTGCATGGCACCTTTATTGATTCTATTTCTACTCTACCTTAAATTTTCTAGGGAGTAATAATAAAGAAACTTAATTACTAGGGGGCCTTTTTCCTAAGGAACAACATGCACATTAGACCATACTAAAATTCCTATAGATGTTAAATTCTATATATGTCCATACCACAAGAGGGTTATGGTGTGCGCCTATGGAATTCCTTTAAGCCAAAAGATGCCAAGACAGTTCAACAAATAAGAGGTGAAATACTATATAAGTTACGTATATAAAAAAGATAGGGAGGAAATGTTACCAAATTGATTAGGATCCCATGCATAAACATTTCCAAGCTCAGTAACGGCGAACACAAGTCCGTTATGTATAATTGCATCGCAGTATATGGCGCCGTACTGAAACTGGTTTTCAAGAAATATCCATGTACGAGGATATTCGCCATGGAGGTAGGCAATTGCAAAGTCGAAGATTGCGACAAGGGAGAAATCTTGATACCCCCTAGCAGCTGTAGGAACTTGGCAAATAGCTATCTTCTGCAGTTGAATAGCAGAACGCTGATACTCGAATATAAGTGGATTGCGTGTGGTTTCCAACTTGTTCCTCAAAGATGGAAGCTTAATCTTGCGATGAGTGTAGACATTGAGGAGGTTCCACTTGCCTTCGGGGCCAACCATGGCGATCCAATCTCCATTGGCGCCTGCCCGCTCCTCATCCTTACCGTGTGGCATTAGGCCATCATAGGAGAACCTGTCCAGCGGCAGTAGTTTGCACTTGCTGTGCACCGGCAAATCCTCCTTGAACACCGCCCATGGTTTATCCGCCGGGTCACAACAGAGAACACACGGAAGGCCAAACGGCTGAGAAGCAGGCAGAGTGGCACTGTATTTGGCTGACTGAAGAATACTTTTGGAGGAACCGACTAGGGACGCGGCGGTGATGGCGTCGCACTGGCTGATGAGCACTTCAAGGGGGCCTTCCGTAAACACCTTGTGAAACAGCCCAGATCCACAGACCCTGCTCGATTTCGCCATCGCAATGAGGCAGGTGGTACAATGGGGTTGGTATTTTCTTGGGAGATCTACTGATTCGAACTTTGGGAGAGAGATGGCGATCAATGGCGGCAGGTGGGGGTTTGAGTTGGAGAACAGAGGCTCTCAAACTGGGCACTGCTGGATAGGATGCGAAAGCGCCATGGCGGAGACGCAGGCGCGTGCTATGGAAGATGGGCGGAGTGGGGATAGACGACGGAGGTGAACCGAGACGCTCCTCCTCTTATGCATATACTGCCTACTGCAGTTTCGAGGAGAGTGTGAATGTGTTCAAAAAAAGAGGAGAGTGTGAATGTGTTCAAAAAAAGAGGAGAGTGTGAATGTGTTCAAAAAAAGAGGAGAGTGTGACTGTGACCCGACACCCGAGTAGGAGCCGAGCAGACGGACTATAGGAGTAGCCCCATCATTACAGAACATTAATCGTGCTTCCTACAATAAATAAGTGAAACATCCCAGGCTTGTGTTGTCTAATCAAATCGATGGCCATGTCAGTATTATGGTGAACAAATAAAACAAATACACACCAACCTTGTTCTTTTTGCAACGTACACCAACCTAGCAAGGCATCAACCTTCTCGCCATCAACTACGACTCCGTGGCTCCGTCCCACCAAAGTTGTCTCAACTTTGTAAAAAAAATACATCTATCCATCTAAATTTTAACAAAGGTGAGACACTTTTGGTGGGACCGAGGGAGTACAAAAAAACTTCACTACTCCATGCTAGTATCGGCCACTAATTCAAATTTCAACTGAAGGCGTGCTATTTTATGGTCCTGAAAATTGCCAAAAAAAATACAACCCAAAAATGCAACAGATCCATGTTAAGGGGGTACACCCTACGCAATATACATTAAGAAACTTCGAAACTTCAGCGACCTTGTAAGAATGCCCATGACAGTGCAGTTTTGCCAAATTAGGAAGAGACGAAATATGAATTCAACCAAAGAAATCTAAACGAATCCTTAGACAATAGCATAGTTAACACGTTCAGAAAAAAATGATGACTCCAAAAGAACAACATTAGCAAGAAATACTCCATTTTAGTTTGAATTTGCAGTCACATACATATACTAGTAGTACTGCCAAAATACTATAATACTCCGAGCTGCATTCTAGCACTCCAACTAGCTAGCTAATAGTTCTGGAGTAGTAGTACTACTATACAAGTCCAAAATACATCCGAACGAACCCTACTTCGAACTAAACTACTCCCTCCGATCTTCGAGTAACTACATTGCAGTATGACTAAACGAAGATTATTGTATAACCTTCTTGTTGATGCAAACGCAGATAGGCAACACACGCTGCCCTCCATTCTGCTTCGCGTAACGGGGCGGCACCGCCAGGAAAGAAGTGAGCTGCTGCAACATGATCGAGCTAGGCGTCGGGGAGCTCGTCGGCTCGATTACCGCCATCAAGGTGTCCGTCGAGAGGTCACTGGTCCCAGCCGTCGCCGGCGCCGGCGGACCAATCACCAACAGCTGCGCCTTGTACATCGGAAACAAGCACGCGGCCGACCTGATGCACACACAGGACACAATGGTGGTCGGGCCGAGCGCTCCAACGGTGATGGCGAACACGCTACCGTCTTCTTCCCCACTGCCGATGAACAGGTGTCCCCGCGGTTGTACCGGAACACGAACTATGCACCAGGCGGGTATGCCATACTGGAACGTAAACACTGGGATGGAGTGGGATGCTTGGAGGTGTACCAGGAGCTCCCGCGGCGGGCCGGTGAAGCTGCAGCCGGTATTGATGGCCTCTGTGCAGCCGCACGGACCATGCGGGCACGCGATATAGTGCTTGTAGGACTCCGTGGAGGCGACCAAGCTCTGGCAGCCGACGCACTTGACCATTGCCCCAGATCGATTCGACGGCGGCAATCTTGGCCCAGATCGATTCGACGGCGGCAACCACGCCGGCTGCTCGCACTTCTTGCACGGGTTCGGCGCAAGCTCGCCGACGCAGCGCCGACAGCCCATATGACCGCCCTTGCACTGCACGGAACAACGTACGTGGCATCAGTTGTCATTGACATTTCTCACAGGTGAACCTAAGAATGAAATCGGAAGGGAGCGACCTTGGATATGGGGGGTTTGAAGGGCAGCAGGCAGAGGGGGCACAAGAAGAGGGCCTCCTCCATCTTCAGAGAAGAGTGATCGGGAAAACGAGAACGGGATGGGTTCTTTTTTTTATACATGCCTTGGAGTGGAGTATGGATACTACTACTTATAGGAAGAACTTCCTTGCTAAGAATCGGCGTCGGCCGTACGCAAGCATAGATGCACCAGCGGCTCTGCAGTTTGTCAAAATAAAAGGACAGAGCTGCAGTGACTTGAAGTCTCCAAATCTCATTGTGACTTGGTGCCACCATCTACCAACCATTTGAGATCCAACGTTCCAAACTATCTCTTATTTCGAACCTAAAAACAAAAATTATGAAAAAAATCCAGTAAAATGTAGATGCCTTGTTCTAAAATCTGTGAATATTTCATCCCACTCGGACGATTAGCTTGTGATTAAAGAGCTTTTTACGTATACGAGCACTAGTTTAAACTAAATACTCCCTCTGATTCATATTAATTGACTTCAATATGGATGTATCTAGAACTAAAATGTGTCTAGTACATCCATATTAGAGTCAATTAATATGAACCGGAGGGAGTATATATTTGCTCACAAACCTTTGATTCAAATCGAATGAAACTTCACCAAAATATAAATCGAAATATGCACGATTAACTGGAAGTTCTTGAAATATTTCTGAGCAATTATAATAATTATTTAGTTTAAATTCTAAGTCGATCGCATACATTGGATCTGAGATGGATGGTGGATGGTGGCACCAAGTCACTGTGAGACTTGGAAGTATCAAGTCAGTGAAGCTCTATCCCAAAATAAAAGCTTCGTGAAGGGGGCAGTTTGGTTCAAAAAAGAAGACAGTGCCAAGCAGTTGTCAAACAATACCCATATAGTCAAATGTACTCCCTCTGATTCAAATGAATTGACTCAACTTTGTCTAGATATATGGATGTATCAAGTCACTGAAGCTAAAATAAAAGCTTCATGAAGGGGGAAGTTTGGTTCGAAAAAAATACAGTGCCAAGCAGCTGTCAAATAGTACCATAACGTCAAATGTACTCCCTCCGATTCAAACGAAATGACTCAACTTTGTATTTTGCATGTTAAAGGTTTTTCGTAAAACTTGGCCAATCTTAACATAGTTTGCCTTTCTAAAAAAAGATATAAGCCCTAAGGCTCCTTTGATTCATAGGATGGGAAAACCATAGAAATATGAAAAACATAGGATTGAGATTTAATGGCTAGTTGAATCATATAGGAAGATGAGTTGTGTTTGATTGTGCCAAAGGAAATTTTCCATGAGGTATGACCTAATGTTTTATTCTTATAGGATTTGCACTGCAAGATTCCTATAGGATATGTTCCTATGAATCAAACAACTAGTGTGGGGAAAATTCACATGTGATCTAAATCCTACATAATTCCTATACAAATCCTATATATGAATTTTAGTTGTTAGGTCACTTAAAATGACTTCACTTGAAGAGTTACATTTTTGTTTTTTTCTGAATTAGTAGTGATGCCTAACCATATATATACCTAAACCAAGAGAATCAGCATAAACTTATGTATATTAATAGTAAGCGCATATATGAATGTTTTTTATCTACAAACCCAGGGTCATATATATGTACATAGAAACATGCATATATGCTAGTTTTTGTACCTTGGTGTGTTCCTCTTTTGGGCTATCTCTTTTTTGTTCACCGATTCACAACCAACGCCCTAGATTAATTTGGCACTTAGAAAATAACATTTTGTTTTTGGCGCACTAACACAAATAGTAGTAGCACGGTCAACACTGTAGAGAAGTACAAAATAAATGTGTGTGGGAAAAAATGACTTAAAGTGACCATTACATTGAGAAAAAGGGTAGAACCAAGCATTGCACAGGGAAAAAGCAGTGTAGTGCCCAGAAGAAAAAAACAAGTTGGGTTATACTCCCTCCATCCTGAAATAATGGGTGTAGAGTTAAAATTTGTCCATAAAAGAGTGTACTTCTCGTTTTGCAATGCACTTCAAAATTTGTCCACAAAAGAGTGGTAGTAAAAAATATTTCTTTCTCATCACGAGGGATATAGTTTCTTCACGACTAGTACGTACTACCTCCATCACAAAGCTTAAGTCTTTTTTTAAGAGTCAAAGCAAGTAAAGGTTGACGAAAATTTAGAACAATCTATCAACTAATATAATATTTTGTAGATACCATACCAAAAAAAATCGTTGTCTATGTATTGATATTAATTTTGTATTTTGCATGATAATGATTTTTGGTAAAATCTTAGTTTACCTTGACATAGTTTGAGCTTCTAAAAATAATATAAGCCTTACGCTTTGGGATGGAGGTAGTAGTATTTAGCATAATATGGTTTTCTTATTTACTACATGCATTTAGATCATTGGAGGTGGAAAAGTTGAAGAGGAAAGTGATGGTCGATGACAGTTTCCCAATGTAATAATAAAATCCTTAATATGCCTTGAAAACCCACACGTACGCTCTTTCTAGGACAGAGGCAGTATGAGGTAATGCACCCACGCGCTGTCATCTGCCCGTTCGTGCTATGTCTCCCAAATCTTGAAATATCGTCAGTTATCCATTTCACGTCCACACTTCTCCCTCTCTCCACGGACTAGGAAAAAACCCTCTCTTCACTTCCCCTTCCCATTCCACCGATGGAGAGCCCAACCGACGCCGTCAACGCAGCGAAAGCGAAAGCCGCGCGGCTGGCCTTAGCCGCAGAGGAGGCGTCCAGAGCCGCGACCGCAGCACGCATGGCCGCAACGGCGGCGATCATTGCCGCAGCGGATGCCAAAGACGAAGCGGAGGCCATTGCCGAAGGTCGGGCCATCGGTCGCTCATCGGCATCTGATGCTGTTGGTAGATGGGTCCACTCTCTTGGGAAGCATCCCCTAGATGACGAGGACGAGGTTGAACTCATCTTTGAACCGCCGCCGCCGACCTTCGACGAGAATATCGTCGACGAGGGGGAGGAAGTATGTTCCGATTCACCTCTCTCCCTTATTCAACATAGCCCTGTATCGATTTGCGCTATGGTCTCTCCCTCTTTTTTTGCGCTATAGCGTTTTGAATTAGCGTCAGAATCTTTTTAGATTCATATTCAGTATTAGTTGCAACTGCTACATATTTGCTTCACATCCGATTCACCTCTCTCCCTTATTTAACATAGCCCTGTATCGATTTGCTCTATGGTCTCTCCCTCTTTTTTTTGCGCTATAGGGTTTTGAATTAGCGTCAGAATCTTTTTAGATTCATATTCATTATTAGTTGCAACTGCTACATATTTGCTTCACCTGTTTATTTGGCATGTATCAGGTTGCTACTGATGAGGTTGACAGCGATGTCGAGTCGCGTCATAGGAAGGCCAGGGCCACTCTCAACAAGCTTAAGGCGGGGAAGTTCGACAAGTATTGGAGTGAACCCTGGACTGGTGCCAGGAACAGCTGCCCCTTCTGCACAAAGAGCATAAAGGTTGACTTTCGAAGCGTCCTGCAGCATGCCGAAGCCGGTGGGTCCGGCTGTCTCAAAGTTGGGGAAACTGTTAACCGATCCGGCTTCATAGCCAACCACATGGCCTATGGGCTATTCCTAAGGAAGAAATTGAACCAAGCTATCGAGACCGGTCGTGTGCCTCCTCCCAAGCCCAAGCCACCAAAGATTAAAGGTATGGGCAGCAAGAAGCAGAAGAAGCGGGACCGGGAGGAGGCGACAGGAAGAAGATGGTAAATATACTCCGTAACTGTTGTGCATGTTTGTCTCTCCTACTGCTTCAAAAGCAGCATCTTTTGTTGAACTCTGTTTATGTTTGCTGCTCAGCAGCGTTTGTGGTGAACCTATTAGCTTAATTAGGGGTTGTTGAACTATGTCTGTGTTGAACCTTGCTTAATTAGGTTGTGTTGAACTCTGTTTGTGTTGGCGTGGGAAGGGGGGCATGATGCTACCCTGAATTTGCGGGACCCCCAAAAAACTTGCAAATACGAGTGATGCATCCAAAAGGAACAAACTTTTACATGGTAGACCCCAGTCTGAAAGCAAGAAATGCGATCGGGTCCTTAACAGCCACCGCCCGGATTGATCGGGTATTTTGCCTGCCTACCGCATGTGACTTGTGCTCACTGAAGTTTGGGACCTCACGCATGGGCACCACACGTAAGTGACAGACCTGTTGGTGTAAAAACTCGGGTGATTATTATACTGCATTAGTACAAAGTTTCCTATGGATTCAAGGGTTGGAAAGCCAAGTTAACTCATTTTCATGACTAAGAAGGAGCCAGGCTTACTTTTTCATTTTCATGTTTTAACTTGTTTAAATCTTGGTCAAACAAAGGATTTGACCAGGATTCAAGTGGGCATAAAAATTCAAAAAAGAAATAAAAAAAAACCAAAGCACATAAGCTTCTTATGTCATATAGTAAGCATTACAGTTGATCAACGAAGTCTAGACATATTCAAACCAGAAAAATATTGTATATACCCCCTAACCCTAAACTCTGTCTTATGAAGTCAAGCATGAAGAAAAGTGGTTTTGGGTTTCAAACATTGGAAATTGAAAAAACTCCCAAAAGCTTCATTTTGGAGTGACTAAGAAGAATCCAGGCTTTCATTTTCATTTTCATGTTTTAAATTGGTTTAAATCTTGGTCAAACCTAGGATTTGACCAAGATTCAAATGGACATAACAAATTCAAAAAAATCAAAACCAAACACATAGTCTTTTGATGTCATATAGTAAGCATTCAAGTTGATAAACAAAGTCTAGACATATTTAAACAAGAAAAATCATGTATATACTTGGCCCCTAACCCTAAACTCTGTCTTATGAAGTCAAGCATTAAGAGGAGTGGTTTTGGGTTTCAAACATGGAAATTTAAAAAACCTCCCAAAAGCTTCATTTTGGAGTGACTAAGAAGAATCCAGGCTTACTTTTCATTTTCATGTTTTAAACTGGTTTAAATCTTGGTCAAACCTAGGATTTGACCAAGATTCAAATGGGCATAACAAATTCAAAAAAAAACTAAACACATAGTCTTTTGATGTCACATAATAAGCATTCAAGTTGATAAACAAGGTCTAGACATATTCAAACCAGAAAAATCATGTATCTACCCCCTACCCCTAAACTTTGTCTTATGAAGTAAAGCACGGAGAGATATCATTTTGGGTTTCGAACATGGAAAATTTAAAAAAACCTCCCAAAAGCTTCATTTTGGAGTGAATAAGAAGGATCCACACTTACTTTTCATTTTCATGTTTTAAACTTGTTTAAATATTGGTCAAACCTGCAAGGATTTGACCAAGATTCAAATGGGCATAAAAATTCAAAAAAAAAAATAAACCGAAAACCTTCGTCCTTGACTTCATTAGACAGAGTTTAGGGTTGGGGTATATACATGATTTTTAATGTTTAAATATGTATAGACTCCGTTGATCAACATGAATGCTTACTATAACTTAAGAAGCTTAATTATGTGCTTTGGTTTTTCATTTTTTGAATTCTTTATTGAATTTTTATGCCTATTTGAATCTTGGTCAAATCCTAGGTTTGACCAAGAATTAAACAAGTCAGTAACATGAAAATGAAAAAGTAAGCCTGGATCCTTCTTATTCACTCAAAAAATGAAGCTTTTGGGAGGGTTTTTGAATTTTCCATGTTTGAAACCCAAAACCATTCCTCTTATATGCTTGACTTCATATATATCACAGAGTTTAGCCTTAGGGGGTATATACATGATTTTTCTAGTTTGAATATGTCTAAACCTTGTTTATCAACTTGAATGCTTACTATAAACCAAAAATTCATGTATCTACACCTAACCCTAAACTATGCATGAAGAGAAGTGGTTTTGGGTTTCAAACCTGGATATTTCAAAAACCCTCCCAAAAGCTTCATTTTGGAGTGAATAAGAAGGATCAAGGCTTAATTTTTCATTTTCATGTTTTAATCTTGTTTAAATCTTGGTCAAACCTAGGATTTGACCAAGATTCAAATGGGCATAATTTAAAAAAATGAAAAATCAAGGCACATAGTCTTCTTATGTCATATAGTAAGCATTCAATTAAGTTGATAAACAAGCTCTAGACATATTCAAACCAGAAAAATCATGATGAATCTACCCCCTATATATCCCTAAACCCTAACTTATGAAGTCAAGCATGAAGAGAAGTGGTTTTTGGTTTAAATCATGGAAATTTCAAAAACCCTCCCAAGAGCTTCATTTTGGAGTGACTAATTAAGAAGCATACATGCTTACCTTTTCATATTCATGTTTTAAACTTGTTCAAATCTAGGTCAACAAACCTAGGATTTGACGAAGAATCAAATGGGTATAAAAAAATTAAAAACAAGCTCTAGATAAGCTCAAGTTGAAAAACAAGTTCTAGACATATTCAAACCAGAAAAATCATGTATCTACCCCCTATATATCCCTAAACCCTGACTTATGAAGTCAAGCATGAAGAGAAGTGGTTTTTGGTTTCAATCATGGAAATTTCAAAAACCCTCCCAAGAGCTTCATTTTGGAGTGGCTAAGAAGGATAGATGCTTAATTTTTCATATTTATGTTTTAAACTAGTTTAAATCATGGTCAAACCTAGGATTTGACCAAGATTCAAATGGGCATAAATATTCAGAAAAAACAAAAAATGGAAAATCAAGGCACATAGTCTTCTTATGTCACATAGTAAGCATTCAATTAAGTTGATAAACAAGGTCTAGATATATTCAAACCAGAGAAATCATGTATCTACCCCTAACCCTAAACTCTATCTCATGAAGTCAAGCATGAAGATATGTGGTTTTTGGTTTCAAACATGGAAATTTCAAAAACCCTCCCAAGAGCTTCATTTTGGAGTGACTAAGAAGGATATATGCTTAATTTTTCATATTCATGTTTTCAACTTGTTTAAATCATGGTCAAACTTAGGATTTGACCAAGATTCAAATGGGCATAAAATTAAAAAAAAACAATAAAATGAAAAACCAATGCACATAGTCTTCTTATGTCATATATATAGTAAGCATTCAATTAAGTTGATAACAAGGTCTAGACATATTCAAACGAGAAAAATCATGTATCAAGCTACCCCTAACCCCAAACTCTGTCTTATGAAGTCAAGCATGAAGAGAAGTACGTGGTTTTTTGGTTTCAAACATGGAAATTTCAAAAACCCTCTCAAGAGCTTCATTTTGGAGTGACTACGAAGGATACATGCTTAATTTTCATATTCATGTTTTAAACTTGTTTAAATCATGGTCAAACCTAGGATTTGACCAAGATTCAAATGGGCATAATTTAAAAAAAATGTAAAATCAAGGCACATAGTGTTCTTATGTCATATAGTAAGCATTCAATTAAGTTGATAAACAAGGTCTAGACATATCAAACCAGAAAAATCATGTATCTACCCCTATATATCCCCAAACTCTGTCTTATGAAGTCAAGCATGAAGAGAAGTGGTTTTTGGTTTCAAGCATGGAAATTTCAAAAACCTCCCCAAACTTCATTTTAGAGTGACTAAGAAGGATACAAGCTTGCCTTTTCATTTTCATGTTTTAAACTTGTTTAAATTATCTTGGTCAAATCTAGGATTTGACAAGATTCAAATGGGCAAACATATGATAAGTGATGCAAATATCATTTCTAAGTGCGGGCAAACCAGCCTTTAGCTTAACATATTTCTAAGTACAAGGTTTCAGAAAATTGAGTGGGGGCGGCTGCCCCCCTTGGCTATAGTCTGGATCCGCCCATGCTATAGTTTGAGGCCATTTGGATGACGTCGAAAAAATTCTTTGATTAGAAATGGGGTTGTTCGAACCCCGTAGTTGGATTTTTTATGAACTTGATCTGTAGTACTGGGCAAAACCCTAGTTTAACGTATTTAATTATAGATTCGTAGGTTGATTTTTCTACCTTTTTTTATTATTACTATGCAGCACATATGTGTTTGCCCGTCGAGTGAAACTCGGAGGAAGAGGGATCACTCGGAAGGAGAGAAGAAGGGAGAGAATTATGGTGTCTCCCCTTTTTCGGGTGATGATGTTGACTATTGTGCAGGGTTTGTCAGTGAGCAGGAGGTGCGAGCGAGCGAGCGAGTCGAGCGAGGCCGAGAACGAGAGAGATTTTTTTTGATGAGAGGGACAACCGAAGGATCCTGAATGACCAGAGACTTCCAATACGCATCCTGATGCGTCTTCTCTTGACAAAGAAAATGGCTGGGAGTTTGCGTACCTACTGCACGTGACTTGTGCTCACTGAAGTGTGGGACCTCACGCATGGGAACCACACGTAAGTGACAGACCTGTTGGTGTAAAAACTCGGTTGATTATTATAGTGCATTAGAACAAAGTTTCCTATGGATTCAAGGGTAGGAAATCCAAGTTAACTCATTTACATGACATTATTTTTTCCATGAAGCAAAGTTAACACATCTATCAATTGGTACATTTTGGAGTGACTAAGAAGGATCCAGGCTTACCTTTTCATTTTCATGTTTTAAACTTATTTAAATCCTGGTCAAAACTAGGATTTGATCAAGATTCAAATGGGTATAAAATAAAATAAAAAACGCACATAGCCTTTTTCTGTCATATAATGATCATTCAAGTTGATAAACATGGTCTAGACATATTCAAACTAGAAAATCGTGTATCTACCCTGTCCCTGGCTAACCCTAAACTCTGTCTTATGAAGTCAAGCATGAAGAGAAGTGGTTTTGGGTTTCAGACATGGAAATTTTGAAAACCTCCCAAAAACTTCATCTTAGAGTGACAAAGAAGGATCCAAGCTTACCTTTTCATTTTCATGTTTTAAGCTTGTTTAAATATTGGTCAAGCCTAGGATTTGACCAAGATTCAAATGGGCATAAAAATTCTGGAAAAATAAAAAAAAATAAAAACCAAAGCACATAGTCTTCTTACGTCATATATATCTATAGTAAGCATATTCAAGTAGATAAACAAGGTATAGACATATTCAAAACAGACAAATCCTGTATCTACCCCCTAACCCTAAACTCGGTCTTATGATGCCTAGCATGAAGAGAAGTCGTTTTGGGTTTCAAACGTTTAAGCCAAAAGCCCCATTTCATATATTTCAAACTTATTCAAATTTGGTTCAAATTTGAAAGACATACAAGTTATAGCACACATAGTGCATACATGTTCACACATACTGCACTAGATGCTAATTAACCCTATAGTTTGAGGCCATTTGGATGAGGTCGAAAAAATCTTGGATTAGAAATGGGGTTGTTCGAACCCCGTAGTTGGATTTTTTATGAACTTGATCTGTAGTACTGGGCAAAACCCTAGTTTAACGTATTTAATTATAGATTCGTAGGTTGATTTTTCTACCTTTTTATTATTATTACTATGCAGCACATGTGTGTTTGCCCGTCGAGTGAAACTCGGAGGAAGAGGGATCACTCGGAAGGAGAGAAGAAGGGCGAGAATTATGGTGTCTCCCCTTTTTCGGGTGATGATGTTGACTTTTGTGCAGGGTTTGTCAGTGAGCAGGAGGTGCGCGAGCGAGCGAGCGAGTCGAGCGAGGCCGAGAATGAGAGAGATTTGTTTTTTGTGAGAGGGACAACCGAAGGATCCAGAAGGACCCACGGACTTCCAATACGCATCCTGATGCGTCTTCTCTTGACAAAGAAGATGGCTGGGAGTTGGCGTACCTATTGCACGTGACTTGTGCTCACTGAAGTGTGGGACCTCACGCGTGGGCACCACACGTAAGTGACAGACCTGTTGGTGTAAAAACTCGGTTGATTATTATAGTGCATTAGAACAAAGTTTCCTATGGATTCAAGGGTAGGAAATCCAAGTTAACTCATTTACATGACATTATTTTTTCCATGAAGCAAAGTTAACACATCTATCAATTGGTACATTTTGGAGTGACTAAGAAGGATCAATGCTTACTTATTCGTTTAATTTCACGTGTTAAACTTGTCTAAATCTTGTTCAAACCTAGGATTTGACCAAGATTCAAATGGGCAGAAAAATAAATAAAAAACAGAAAAATGAAAAACCAAATCACATAGTCTTCTTATGTCATATAGTAAGCATTCAAGTTGATAAACAAGGTCTAGACATATTCAAACCAGACAAATCATGTATCTATACCCCTAACCCCTAAACTCTGTCTTATGAAGTCAAGCATGTGAAGAGAAGTGGTTTTGGGTTTCAAACATCGAAATTTCAAAAACCTCCCAAAAGCTTCATTTTAGAGTGACTAAGAAGGATACATGCTTCCCTTTACATTTTCATGTTTTAAACTTGTTTAAATTATCTTGGTCAAACCTAGGATTTGACAAAGATACAAATGGGTGGGAACAAAATTCAAAAAATTCAGAAAAATGAAAAACCAAATCACATAGTCTTCTTATGTCATATCGTAAGCAATCAAGTTGATAAACAAGGTCTAGATATATCCAAACCAGACAAATCATGTATCTACCCCCTGTCGATCTTATGAAGTCTAGCATGAAGGGAAGTCGTTTTGGGTTTCAAACATTGAAATTTAAAGAACATCCCAAAAGCTTCATTTTAGAGTGACTAAGAAGGATACAGACTTCCCTTTTCATTTTCATGTTTTAAATTTGTTTAAATCTTGGTCAAACCAAGGATTTGACCAAGATTCAAATGGCCCTAAAAATTCAGAAAAAAATGAAAAGAATGAAAAACCAAAGCACATAGCATTCTTATGTCATATGTATAGTAAGCATTCAAGTTGATATACAAGGTCTAGACATATATATTCAAACCTAGGATTTGACTAAGATTCAAATGGGCATAACAAATTCAAAAAACAAAAACCAAACACATAGTCTTCTGATGTCATATAGCAAGCATTCAAGTTGATAAACAAGGTCTAGACATATTCAAACCAGAAAAATCCGGTATCTACCCCTAACCCTAAACTCTGTCTTATGAAGTCAATCACGAAGAGAAGTCGTTTTGGGTTTCAAACATGGAAATTTCAAAAACCCTCCCAAAAGCTTCATTTTGGAGTGAATAAGAAGGATCCAGGCTTACTTTTCATTTTCATGTTTTATACTTGTTTAAATCTTGGTCAAACCTAGGATTTGACCAGGATTCAAATGGGCATAACAAATTCAAAAAAATAAAAACCAAACACATAGTCTTCTGATGTCATATAGCAAGCATTCAAGTTGATAAACAAGCTAGGTCTAGACATATTCAAACCAGAAAATTCATGTATCTACCCCCTAACCCTAAACTCTATCTTATGAAGTCAAGCACGAAGAGATGTCGTTTTGGGTTTCAAACATGGAAATTTCAAAAACCCTTCCAAAAGCTTCATTTTGGAGTGAATAAGAAGTCAAGCACGAAGAGAAGTCGTTTTCATGTTTTAAACTTGCTTAAATCCTGGTCAAACCTAGGATTTGACCAAGATTCAAATGGGCATAAAATATAAAAAAACAGAAAATGAAAAACCAAAGCACATAGTCTTCTTATGTCATATAGTAAGCATTAAAGTTGATAAACAAGGTCTAGACATATTCAAACAAGAAAAATCATGTATCTACCCCTAACCCTAAACTCTATCTTATGTAGTCAAACATGAAGAGAAGAAGTGGTTTTGGGTTTCAAACTTGGAAATTTCAAGAACCTCCCAAAAGCTTCATTTTAGAGTGTCTAAGAAGGATCCATGCTTACCTTTTCATTTTTCATGTGTTAAACTTGTTTAAATCTTGGTCAAATCTACAAATGGGCATGAAAATTCAAAAAAGAAATCAAAAAATGGAAATAGATGGGCATAAAAATACATTTTTTGCCAACATTGTGAATAAGTAAAATGGTACACTGATATCATTTTGCATATATAGGAGTAAAAAACTTGAGTATTCAAAGTTGATGGCCGTGAGAAGATTCACATACAGTATGTGCCAAAATATGTCTTCACAAGAAAGTTCGCTACAGATCCTGCATGAACCCTTCCCAAGTGGGTACAAAAACAAGCAAACTCATACAGTTTAATTTTGAATTCATTAGGATAAAGCTCAATTATAAAACCATATGTAGATGTGGATCGAGATAAAACACTGCAACTTGATTTGGACATCTTTCAGGGTCTAGCGTACATGTGAAAATTGAAGTGGTTGTAGATTGGTAGAGACACTTCACAAAAGACCACTCGTTTTGCCCTCCTTGTGCACAGATGAAATGGGGAATCCATTTTTTATTGCCAACACATGACCCAAAAAATCTACTACTACATCCCCGTTTGAAAATATATAGGTGTCTCACTTATGTCTTGATACATGCATTTTAGTCAGAGATACATATGTATCCATACAAATTTGAGATGCATATTTTTAACCTAGGGGCATATATGAATCTTTAGCAGGTGCGTTTTTTTTACTAATCCATATGGAATATTTTGATAAAACCCTTTTAGAAGGCTTTGTTAAGGCCTCAAGGACAATGAGTTGGGAGGAGGCCAGGTAGACTGTAGCTAGGCATTGATTCGGAATTTATGATGCTTGCGACTTGCTTGCGTGGCTTGTTGATTTCCCAGGTGACGCAGCTTTTTTTGACTGCCCAGCCATGGATAGGTCATAGGAGTGCAGAGCTGTAGGCGGTGCGGATAAGTACGCGGGGCATTGATGATGTAGGTGTGTTCGGTTGCCCACGCGAGTGCAGAGCTGTAGGGTTATGCGAGTAGGCCTTTAAACTGGGAGGTGGCACAAGAAGATTTTAGTAAGGAATGGTTCCTTTCCAGAGGAATGGAATGGTTCCATCCCCGCGTTCGGTTTGGACAAAAAGGAGGTACAGAATGGTACTGTTTTTTGTTCGGTTGGAGGAATTGGAGAGCAGAACGGAATGTGGTTAAACTAAACTTTTGTCTAAGAATCGTAATTAACAATGGCAAATAGCCTTTTAAATCTTAAAATCGTAATTAACAACGCCTAATGGCCTTTTTAATCTTAAAATCGTAATTAATGTTATTTTTTGTATGGTCGGGGAATTTGGAGAGTAGAACGGAATGAAGTTAAAGTTTAATCTTTTGTCTAAATATCGTAATTAATAGTGGCAAATGGCCTTTTTAATCTCAAAATCATAATTAACAACAACTAATAATTTTTTTGGTTGGATTAGTGAAGTGCTTTGTAATTAATAGCGGCTAAGTAACAGCCGTTCCACCACATTCCACCGATTCGGTGGAATGGGTGCATTCTGCATATGGGGAGAATATTCCCTTTCGAGGAACCACTCGGTTCCGTTCCATTCCACAACCGAACACAAGAATGGGCTCTAGGTGCGGAACGGTTCCATTCCATTCCACTTGGTTCTGGAACCGAACACACCCTAAATGCGTTGCAATGGAAAATGACAGTGTGTGGTGGCCTGATGGTGAAGAAGAAAGGTCGGGCGAAGAGTTGTTGGCTAGAGTCGGTTTTATACGAATCGACGAGGTGCGGGATAGTTTGATTTTAAGGGCTCCTTTCATTCACAGGATAGGGAAATCATAGGAGTAGGAATGTAGGATTGGGATTTGGGATGACATGTGTAGTTAAATCCTATAATAAGATGAGTTGCGTTTGATTGCGCCAAATGAATTTTTCCATGAGGTAGGACCAAATATTTAATCCTATACTAGGATTTGCACTACTTGATGATTCCTATAGGATTATTTCCTATTGGATATGTTCATATGAATCAAACTACTAGTGTAGGAAATATTCCTATAAGATCTAAATCCTATTATCTTATACCAACCTAATATGAATCAAAGAAGCCCTAAAGGATTTTCGAAGGAATCATGTACGAAGTATGATTTTTCTAAGTCACCCAACATATATACTAGGAATAGAACTAAGTAGTACCATATACTTAGGCCCACATGCACAAATATTAAGTGTGGATTGAGGAAGTCGACAACTTGGGAAAAAACTTTCGCAACTGCACACCTATGTTACCACCCATGCGACGCTAATTGTCGTAGAGCTGACCTAGAACGAACTCTTGTCTCGGTTAACATGAGAGAGATAAGGGATAAATACAATTGTGATACACTTTCCTAATATTTTGTTGAATGAGATAATCTTGTGTTTTCCTAATAGGGTTAATTAAGTACACATTTGGCAGCTCGTGTGTTGCATACGTTGGTGAACTTTAGACCCCAACTATATATTATTATTTGAACTCACCTCTAACACTTAATTATGTATAATAAGGTCCCTAACTGACCTCAAACACAATTAGGTATAACAGCGGTCCATAACTAACCTCAAACACTTAATTAGGTCTAACATTGCCCCCTTAGACTACCCACAATGGGAGTATCATAGGTAGTACACTATCATGCATCTCATGCTTGCAAAAAAGCTGATGTGGCACTGCAATTAAAGATGAGAGAGAGGATTATAATATCATAGGTAGATACCGTATCATAGCACGTAGTACTAGAAAATTTAATGTTAAATAATCTTGTACATAGATCTGCATTGAGATTCTACAAATCAATTAATATAAGAAGATTATGATACTAGTACATGATACCATGCATCGTTGACATAGTAACATGTAGTATTAATTGTATCATACACACCATACTTTTATATATGATACTATGCATTGTGACTAGTATTACTGACCTCATATATACGCTTACTTAGGTCAAACAATGGTCTTTTAAGTAGTATCGGTTTAATGAAGGTTGACCTATTTTTAACTTCATTTGTGCACTAGTAGATATGATTTGGCCCATTTTTATCCATAGGC
Source organism: Lolium multiflorum (assembly GCA_030979885.1). Classification (NCBI taxonomy): domain Eukaryota; kingdom Viridiplantae; phylum Streptophyta; class Magnoliopsida; order Poales; family Poaceae; genus Lolium; species Lolium multiflorum. The sequence continues at coordinate 151,443,959 of CM061753.1, read as the reverse complement.
TCATCTGATGTGATGTCTGCTATATATATTGTCTTCGATGAGTATCACGCGCATTACATACTCATACCATAGAACGAAGATGAAACCCCTTACCCTCAGCGACGTACGCAACATGGTGTTTGGGTTGAATGGCCCACCCTATTTTAAAATGTTTTAGTTAATTATTTATGTAAAAAATTATCACATATAAAGTGGAAAAAAGAAAATTAGTAAGGTGTGCCCACCTGGCCTACGGTTGTTTTGTGCGTCCTCCACTGCGTACTCCTCTTGATCTGTGACGATGAACATAGTTCTTTAGAACACATGCAACACTTACAGTTGATAGGCCGTTGCAAAGCTAATCAATGATAAAACCTGCTTTTATAATCCATTGTACTTTGATTTAATTAGTCCCTCTAATGGACCCCAACTATGTGTGCTTGAGATTTAGCAAAATGCTTTGCCGCCGTGCCACAGAACAAATAATAAACAGACCAATCAAGTTTTTATCATTGCTAGACCTAACTAAGTGTTCAAGTGCTCAATTTTGACCACATTAGAGTTGAGGGGCCAAACATAATTCTTAAATACGTGAGGGACCGAACATATACTTCTAAACACCCGAGGGACAAGACAAATTTGAGTACTATTGTTATTATTAGACTAGTCACAATGGGGAGTATCATATAATAGTATCATGCATATGATACTAATGTACGATATTATTTTCACAGTCCATAGTATCATCATGTAGTAGTATAATATGTTACATGTATTTAGTGATTTGTAGAATCTCAATACAAAAGTGTGTACAAGATTTGTTTGGCAGTAATTTTTCTAGTTCTACATGCTATGATACGATATCTACCTATGATACCACTATCGTCTCTTTCATCATTAACTGATATGACGCATCAACATTTTGCATGCATGTAGTGCATGATACTACTTATGATATTGCCATTGCGAGTAGTCTCCCTTTGTCCTAGAGTACAATGCCAATTTGTTTTCAGAGGCAAACTTAGACTAATACTTGGGCCCGCCAATTATGAGTTGCATGTCATTCAAAACTATATCATCGGATGCTTGTTTCGATGAACTTTCCAATGGTATATTTTGCGGATGTCATAAAATTAGGCTGGTCATACTATTTCTATAGTGGGTAGTATCATGGAGTAGTATCATAGTAATGCTACATTTATTATTTTTTAGAATCTCAATGCAAATTTGTGTACAAGATTTGTTTAGCATTAAGTTTTCTCGTTGTTTGCGCTATGATACAGTATCTACCTATGTTACACTAATCTCCTCTCTCCTACTTAATTAGCTGCCACATCAACATTTTTGTGGGACCAATGTGTATGATACTAGCTATGATACTAGCACTATCATGTGGGTACCTAAATCTCGAGTCAAAGTTTGACACGAAACCGATGTGGACTTTATTCATGGTGGAAGGGAGTAACAATCATAAGCACATTATTATTATTGATTGAACAACATTTTATTTGATGTGCCATAAGAAGTTTAGAAACTCCTAGCCCCCGGAGGTGGCGTTTTGGCACACGCGTGCATATGCACCAATTATAGAAAATGATTAAAAAAATTATATAAATGTTAATTTTTTTGGTATACATTGTGACATCATATGTTCGTTCACAAGTTTTCGTGGAAAAACGACATTTTGTGTGGCGTGTAAAAAAAGGCAAAAAATGTACTGTACGTAGTCGTGTTACAACATCAAAATTTGTCTTTTTTACAGGAGCCACATAATTTTTTTGTGAGAAAACTTGTGTACCAACATAAAATGTCTAGATATACATGTAAAATTTTAGTTTAGAATTTTTTGACACTTTGAAATATGGATTCACATAATGGGAGCATATGCTCCTATGAGGCAAAGTGCATTTCCGCTAGCCCCCGCCATTTCTTATATCTCTATATTGTCTATATATCTATACCTCTACCTCTACCCCCTTGGATTCCTGAACAGACGTACAGTACTAGTAGGGCCTACTATTTATTATTATTACATACTCTCAAAAAAAAACCTACTGCAGCCAAAATTTAATATCATCGAGCGGTAAAATTCCCCGCCAACGCCCAAATATCTCGCGCCGCAAAGTTTCAGATCTGCGAATATTTTTTTCCTCAAAAGAAGGACTGCGAAATTCCCTTCTACTCCTCTATCGCCCAGCTTCGCCCTAGTTTCGCCCGCAAGCCCTCAGAGAAACCGCCCCTCTTGCCTACCTCCAGACCTTCCCGGCCGCCGCACCGGAAAATCACCGCCGCACTTCGCCGTTCAAGCTGCCACGGCTTCAAACCCCGAGGCTGCCCTATCCGCTTGATCCGCACCTACTCCGGCGTCCACCGCACCGTATCTCGTTCGCCGACTCTATCGACCACCGCACCTGACCAGCTTCGCCGACACCGACGCCCCCGTGCACTGCACATCATCTGCTTCACCGACCTTCTAGTTCGGCCGGCGCGCTGAACACTTCATCGACCGCCCAGCATGTCCTTCTCCGACCCCCCAAGATCTGCTTCCCCGGCACCCACCGCAACAGCAGTCCCCTCGCCGACCTCCACGTCACCCGTAAGAACGCGGAACACGTCTAAACGCCGCCCAGAAATGGGTAACCAGACATCCCTGCGCGTTTTGTTCTGTTAGGAGTATTGTAACATCCCAAAAATTCAAAACAAAATAAATAAATTCCCCTAGTTCCAAATTTTGGAACCAACAAAAACTTTTATTAAATTAAGTTTGGTACATAGTAATCTTGCTGCTATTGCCATGATTGCTTGTTATTAGTATTTGAAATAATCTTAAACCCTAAAAACTCACCCCTCTTCTCACCATCCTAGTTAAAATAAAATAAAAGGAAATTAAATGAGAAAAAGGCATATGTGCCTATGGCTATAATTATAAATCTTTACCCTAGACCTTTCTACTTTATTTAGAGGATTGGAAAAGCTTCATAAACTTTATATAGTACCTCTTAAATCATTTTCAAGTTAAAACCAAGGAAAATAAAAAGAAACTAAAAATGCCATAGAGGCATATGAGAGTAAAATAACAAAGTTGTGAATTTAAGAAAATTGACCCTAGGACTTGTTGTGAATGGTTGGATCACCTCCATATATCATTTCAACAATCCACAACACCATTTGAATCAAACCAAGTCAAATTAAAAATCAAATGCAACATATGCATAAAGTCATATGTGACACATAGCCATTTCACCCAATTTTACCCTATGACTCTAAACCTGGACTAAATGATGTGAAACCATCTCTAAACCTAATATAACACTAAATTGACCCTAACCCATGTCCAAGTAAAGCAAGATCCACCATTTACAAGTTTAGTAAAATTTGACACCTCATCTCTTATGTATTAAGGCCAAATTTGCAAATCTTTGAACAAGACCATTTGAATTGGTTTCAATGCTCTTAAAATGTTTCTAAACTAATAAGAACCACATTAGAGTCAACAAAAGTCAAATCAAATAGAGAGAATTCAAATGGTGAGATAATTCCATTTTTACTCACATACACATTATGCCAAATAGCAAATCTTCACCAAAGGCCACCATTACTTGATCTCTTGCTTGTAGAATACTTTAATCTGATAAACTAACACAAATGCATCATTGGATCAAGAATCAAACACAAGGAAATCAAGATTTCTTCATACATGTGATAATGGTCATATGGCCCAAAAATATTTTCTTCACTACTTTACCCCTCTGTTTTTCTCAATTCTTAAACTAAACTTAGTCAACCAATGCCATGTCATCCAAGACCATGTCCAGGTGACCAACTTTCATGTTGACCACACATGCTAACTTTGACCAGGTTGACCAGAATAGTGTTGACAAGTGGTGATGTTGAAACTATGTGAAGATCAATCTCAAATTTGAAACTTTGCAAAACACCTCCAAATTGAACACCACCACCACCATTCCAACCCTTTAATTATATGATTGAGCTGTACCAAAAAGATTTCCAAAATTTGACAAAAAGTTTCATGCGGCCATATCATCGAACAGTTGGCAGGCATGATTTCCATATGCACATACATCCTATTAACCACTGGGTCTTAGCCTCAACTCCTTTCCAATGGTGATCATAAACCTACTGGTACCCTCTCTGCACCAAAACAAGCCTTGCACTGTTGATTAAAGTGGAGACATGATCACAACCACACCCATGCCGGCCCTTGCTCACCATCCTACCCAAACCTGCTCCTAGACCTCTCCTCTCGCTCAGATCATGTCACCTAGCTTCCCCTACCACTACTAAGAACGCCAGACATGATCCCAAGGCAAAAGCACACCTACGCTTCCCTGGACGCGACATGGTCACCACGAACTGGCGCGCCAGAGCGTGCACAGGCACATCACTGGACACGCCAGAGCACGCCATCGCGCCATCACTGTCGTCCTCTCCTCCCCCTCTCCTCATGCACGCGCACCCTACACCATATCAGAACCCTGCTAGACAACCTCATAGGCTCGCGGAAGCCGTCGATCGACGTCGCCGCGCCGTACACGGACATGGAAGCGATGCGAGCTGTCCCTTCCTCCTTTCTCTGCGCCAGCTACACCAGCATCTCCTAGCCGTCGCCTACACAACGCGCATCCTAGCTTGCCCCTTCGCGCCCTGGAGCGCCCTCGCCGTCGATGACCTCTCACAGCACCCGCCGGCCTCCTCACCCTCCTATAAATAGCGCTCCTCCGCCCCTTCTTCCTTCACACCATCTGCTCCCCTACCTCTCCTCGACCTCCTCCACCTCTTCTCCCCACGGATTACTCCAGAGTGAGCTCCAATTTCTCGCCGGAGACCCGCAAGCCCGCCACAGATCAATCCTTTGATTGACGCCGCCCCGAGCTCCGCCACTGTACCAGGCGCCTATTCACCCTCGCCAACGACGCCTCGACACTCTCCCTCGACCGCCGGCGACCTCCAGCGCCCTCCGACCCCCTACCTCGCCGGCGCAGCAGGCTCTCCTCCCCCGTCGACGACGACGACGCTCGACCGTCGATCGTCCACCTGATCCGACGGCCCTCATTCGCAGGTACCGATTCGGTAGTTAAAGGCCACTGACGCGTGGGACCCCATGTCAGGCGGCCCGCGGCATGGTCAGCGTTAGTTGGGCCGGCCCAGTCCGTTTAGTCTATTTAGCCCATTTAGAGTTCCCGCCAAGCCCAGTAATTCAAAAATGGAATTTCTGTTTAATTTCGAATTCCCTGCTGATGCCTAATTCAAAATTGAATAGTTTGAAATCTACCAAACCAAATCTAGCAAATTTTATATATTTAGAAAGCTCATGAAATTATCTAAATAATGCCACTGGCCTCATGTCCAAATTCGAAATTAAATTTAAATGATAAAAATAACAAGGCAGGGCCTTTTCTGACTTCAAATAAATATTAGAAATTATCTATAAATGATTTTAAGTTGATTCCAACTCTAATAAATCACATTTGACATAATCTAATTGTTTATGCAAAAATATAGCATAGTTGTTTTGCATGATCATGGACTAGAGTTAAATAATGGCTATGGAACCATTTCTAGCCCATTTAATACATACATATAGAATTATTTAAATAGTATGGGGGCTTCTCTCTCATTTAAATTGTGATCTTAAGTAATTCAACTAGAGGTACTGACCTTGGTCAAATAAGTCTCATGCTTGGTTACTTAGAGATTTTAAATCATTTAGATGATAGTTTAACTTATATGAGGTGTAGCTTCTCACTTAAATCATTACTCCAAATGGTTCAATGAGAATTGATAACACATGTATTAATGACCCATAGGTTCCTATTTGAAAATATTAAATCATTCTCATAAGTAGTATTTAAATTTTTCAAACCTATCTATTAAATCATATGAGATACTTTGGTCTCATTTAAATCTTGCCTCAACCAAATTAATATGAAGTAGATCCCATGGTCAATTAAAACTCACCTTAAATTAATTAATAATATTAAACCATTGCAAGGTGTTATTAAAATGGTATGAGGTGCTCACCTCATTTAAATCATCTTTCTCAAATAAAATGAAGTAATGTATTGACCTTTAATTTCCTAGGCTCATACTTGCTCACTTGTAGATTTTAAATCTAAATAGTATTTAAATTTTCCAAAGGTTAATTAAATCACATGAGATAATGGATCTCATTTAACTCACTTTTCTCAAATGCTAAGTGTGAAGTATTGACCTTGGTCAACATGGGATTATCCCTGGTTATTAGAAAATATGAAATCACCTCAAGAGTAGTCCGTTAAATTAGTTACAACTATGTGTAAATCATATGAGAGGTATTCCTCTCAATCTAAATCCTGTTCTCAAATAATTCAACATGAGGTAGTGATCATGGTCTATGTAACCTCATATTGAATTATTTGGTGGCATTAAATCACTACCATGTTAGTATTAAATTGTAGGAGGTATGGAACCTCATTTAAATCCTTGTCTCAAATGGTAAGTATGAAGAGGTTGACTTTGGTCAACCTAGGTCATATATTATTCATAAGAGAAATTAAATCTTAAGAAGATTCAATGAGAGGAAATTATTTTCTCACAAACTAAAGAGAAACCCTAACTCCATTTTCAATGAGAGGAAATTATTTTCCTATTACTAAATAAGGAAACCCTAGCATAATCTTGTAATAAATATTAAGTAGTGATGCTAGATCATTGTGTGAGCCACTAAGGCTAATTAAGAGTACTTAAGTATTGTTTGGTGATTGTATCCTCGTATTCGTGTATAGACGCTAGTACCGGAGACTATCAAGAGGAGGAAGTATTCTACCAAGAGGAAGAAGAAGAACACTTGGATCACCTCACCAATCAAGGCAAGCTAATATTAATGACATCTTTTACCAGTGCAAGATAATACTCTTGCAAGCTAATAAACTTGCTAACCATCATAGTGCAAAGCTCTACAAGAGCAAGGCACCATTACATTTTACTTTATGAACCTATCCCAAGTTTTTACCTTACAAGCTTTAATGCTTTTGGTTTATCAAAGTTTACTTTTTGATTCATGATTCACTTGGTCTAGAGTAGAACAAGACCATCAAATTTAGTCTAGAGCAATGAAAGTTAGATAGCACCCCTCATGAAATAGTTGCTAGTGCTAATCAATTAAAAATTGGACCACTCTAGATGGGAACAGGTGACTTTGAAATGAAGTTGAAACCTTGGAATGATGGTTCATTCCATTGAATGACTTTGAAGGTGAATATGACCAAGAGAAGATGGTGATTTTTGATATAAAACTGATGGTTGGGTTCGGATGCGATACCATTCCAATTTTGAAAGTACCCCCACAATACCCAACATGGGTAAGGGCTTAACTAGAAATTTATGTCTTCTAGTATGGGTTCCCTCTAAACAAGCGTCATAGGGGTTATGCTGAGGCTGCCTCCGTGGAAAGTGAATTGATGTGAAATGACGTGAATGAGGTGAATTGTCCGGCCCAAGCCCTGTGCAGTTCCTGAGGTGTGTCTTCACTGGGAGGCCAAGCTCATGGGGAGAGGTGCCTATACTAGAGTATATAAGTGAAAGGTTATGGTTGGTAGTCCGCACACGGAGTGTGATAAATCAGGGCCAGTTAACCCTGACGGATTATTGCAAATATTGTGGCACAAGTGTACGACCTCTGCAGAGTGTAGAACTATTCGAATAGCCGTGTCCACGGTTACGGACGATTGGAAAGGCCATACTGTTCCGTCATCAGACCATTTTCAAAAATGTGACATATGACTGGTGACTTGAATTTGAAAGGTGAATGGTGACTTTGATTTGAATCACAACAGAGTTGTGGGAATGACACTAATGTTCCCACTTGAGTTAGTCTAGTGATTCAAGCATCTTTACTAAATGTTTATGAAATAAACTTGGCTTTATGCAAATAAACCTAGAGCTTAGTATCCCCTTACCACAATTGATAATGCTTACACTAGTATTAGTTTGCGAGTACTTTAAAAGTACTCATGGCTTTGTCCCTGGCTATTCAAATGGCCAGACTATGAAGGTGAACAGCTACGAGGAAGATGGACAGCAGAACGTCTACGACAACTAGGACCGCTCCTGACGTCAAGCGTTGGCCTGTGGACTAGATAGTCCGTTACTACTTCGCTTCCGCTATTTGTGATGTTCGTTGATCAATAGATCAACTACTATTGTAATATTGGATCATGTGATCCATCTTTGTAAGACGATTATGTGTTGTAATAAATGATGACTCTATGATATTCAACTATTATGTCTCGCAACAACAATATTCCTGGGATTGCGATGTACGGCATAATAGGCATTGATACGTCTCCAACGTATCGATAATTTCTTATGTTCCATGCTACTTTATTGATGATACCTACATGTTTTATGCACATTATATGTCATATTTATGCATTTTCTGGAACTAACCTATTAACAAGATGCCGAAAGCCAGTTGCTGTTTTTTGCTGTTTTTGGTTTCAGAACTCCTAGTAAGGAAATATTCTCGGAATTGGACAAAACTTTCGCCCAGGGTCCTATTTTTGCACGAAGCTTCCCGAAGACCGAAGAGATAACGAAGTGGGGCCACGAGGCAGCCGGGGACAGGCGGCGCGGCCCGGGCCCTGGCCGCGCGGCCCTACCCCTGGGCACCTCGTGTGGCCCCCGCGTTGCCCTTCCGCCTACTTAAAGTCTCCGTCGCGAAACCCCCCGAGAGCCACGATACGGAAAACCTTCCCAGACGCGCCGCCGCGAATCCCATCTCGGGGGATTCGGAGATCGCCTCCGGCACCCTGCCGGAGAGGGGATTCATCTCCGGAGGACTCTACACCGCCATGGTCGCCTCCGGAGTGATGAGTGAGTAGTTCACCCCTGGACCATGGGTCCATAGCAGTAGCTAGATGGTCGTCTTCTCCTTGTTGTGCTTCATTGTTGGATCTTGTGAGCTGCCTAACATGATCAAGATCATCTATATGTAATTCTATATGTTGTGTTTGTCGGGATCCGATGGATAGAGAGTACTATGATTATGGTGATTATCAATCTATTGTTTATGTGTTGTTTATGATCTTGCATGCTCTCCGTTATTAGTAGAGGCTCTGGCCAAGTTTTTACTCTTAACTCCAAGAGGGAGTATTTATGCTCGATAGTGGGTTCATGCCTCCATTAAATCTGGGACAGTGACAGAAAGTTCTAAGGTTGTGGATGTGCTGTTGCCACTAGGGATAAAACATTGATTCTATGTCTAAGGATGTAGTTGTCGATTACATTACGCACCATACTTAATGCAATTGTCTGTTGCTTAGCAACTTAATACTGAATGGGGTTCGGATGATAACCTGAAGGTGGACTTTTTAGGCATAGATGCAGTTGGATGGCGGTCTATGTACTTTGTCGTAATGCCCAATTAAATCTCACTATATTTATCATATCATGTATATGCATTGTTATGCCTTTCTCTATTTGTCAATTGCCCGACTGTAATTTGTTCACCCAACATGCTTTTATCTTATGGGAGAGACACCTCTAGTGAACTGTGGACCCCGGTCCTATTCTTTACATAGCATACAATCTGCAATTGTGTTTACTGTTTTCTTTGCAAACATCTTCCACTCGATACGTTTAATCCTTTGTTACAGCAAGCCGGTGAGATTGACAACCTCACTGTTTCGTTGGGACAAAGTACTTGGGTTGTGTTGTGCAGGTTCCGCGTTGGCGCCGGAATCCCTGGTGTTGCGCCGCATCACATTTCGCGACCATCAACCTTCAACGTGCTTCTTGGCTCCTACTGGTTCGATTAAACCTTGGTTTCTTTCTGAGGGAAAATTGCTACTGTGCGCATCATACCTTCCTCTTGGGGTTCCCAACGAACGTGTGAGTTACATGCCATCAAGCTCTTTTTCTGGCGCCGTTGCCGGGGATCTGAAGAAAAGCTACACCACAAAGAATTGCCTCCCACGGCAACAGCTCTTTTTCTGGCGCCGTTGCCGGGGAGATCAAGACACGCTGCAAGGGGAGTCTCCACTTCTCAATCTCTTTACTTTGTTTTTGTCTTGCTTTATTTTATTTACTACTTTGTTTGCTGCACCTAAACAAAACACAAAAAAATTAGTTGCTAGTTTTACCTTATTTACTGTCTTGCTCTCTATATCAAAAACACAAAAAAAATAGTTACTTGCATTTAATTTATCTTGTTATCATGTCTAGTCCTGTACTTGTTTTTATTTTTACTAGTTAGGCATAATGGAAAACAACAAAAAAATTAGAGATCTTTATGAACTTTATCTTGAATTAGGACATGATGTGTTTGAAGAGAAAATTAAAAAACCCATGGAACTTTGTTTGCAAAATAGTTGTAGCAATGTTATTAGCATGAACTCTTTGAACACCATTATTGCTAAAGCTATGGAAGAATTTAAGCTTGGGGAAGCTGGTTGTGATATTTTTAGTCCCCCAAGCATGGAGGAGAAAATTTACTTTGATGATACTTTACCTCCTATATATGATGCTTGCAATGATGAATATGATATTTTCAGTCCACCTACTATTGAGGAGAAAATTAATTATGATTACAATATGCCTCCTATGTATGATGATTATGGTGATGAGAATAATAATGATAGCTATTTTATTGAATTTGCTCCCACTACAACTAATAAAATTGATTATGCTTATGTGGAGAGTAATAATTTTATGCATGTAGCTCATGACAAGAATGTTTTATGTGATAGTTATATTGTTGAGTTTGTTCATGATGCTACTGAAAGTTATTATGAGAGAGGGAAACATGGTTATATGCATCTTAATAATATTAAGTTTCCCCTCTTTATGTTGAGAATCTTGAAATTGAACTTGTGTTGCTTTTCTATGCTTGCCACTTTGTTCTTCATGAATCTATTTGTGTACAAGATTCCTTTTATAGGAAGTGGGTTAGGCTTAAATGTGTTTTGAATTTGCTTCTTGATGCTCTCTTTTGCATCAACTCTTATTACTGAGCCCATCTTAATGGCTATAAAGAAAGAACTTCTTGGGAGATAACCCATGTGTTTATTTTACTACAGCAATTTTTGTTTTGTTGAGTCTTGGAAGTTGTTTACTACTGTAGCAACCTCTCCTTATCATGTTTTTGTGCCAAGTAAAGTTTCTATGTCAAAGTTGATGTTATATTTGGGATCGCTGCAGAAACAGCATTGCTGTCTGTCACGAATCTGGGCACAGGCCTCTGTAGAAAATTCGAAAAAATCTGCCAATTTACGAGCGTGATCCTCAGATATGTACGCAACTTTCATTAGTTATGAGTTTTTCCATTTGAGCAAGTCTGGTGCCAGCTTTAAATTCGTCTTTACGGACTGTTCTGTTTTTGACAGATTCTGCCTTTTATTTCGCATTGCCTCTTTTGCTATGTTGGATTTATTTCTTTGATCCACTAATGTCCAGTAGCATTATGCAATGTCCATAAGTGAAAATAATGATTGTGTCACCTCTGAATGTGTGAATTATTAATTGTGCACTAACCCTCTAATGAGTTTGCTTGCAGTTTGGTGTGAAGGAAGTTTTCAAGGGTCAAGAGAGGAGTATGATATACTATGATCAAGAGGAGTGAAAGCTCTAAGCTTGGGGATGCCCCCCTGCATATTTTAAGAAGACTCAAGCGTCTAAGCTTGGGGATGCCCAAGGCATCCCCTTCTTCATCGACAACATCATCAGGTTCCTCCCCTGAAACTATATTTTTATTCAATCACATCTTGTGTTCTTTACTTGGAGCGTTGGTTTGTTTTTGTTTTTGTTTGAATAAAATGGATCCTAGCATTCACTTTGTGGGAGAGAGACACGCTCCGCTGTTGCATATGGACACATGTGTCCTTAGGCTTTACTCATAATGTTCAAGGCGAAGTTTCTTCTTCGTTAAATTGTTATATGGTTGGAATTGGAAAATGCTACATGTAGTAATTGCTATAATGTCTTGGATAATGTGATACTTGGCAATTGTTGTGCTCATGTTTAAGCTCTTGCATCATATGCTTTGCACCCATTAATGAAGAAATACATAGAGCTTGCTAAAATTTGATTTGCATATTTGGTCTCTCTAAGGTCTAGATAATATCTAGTATTGAGTTTTGAACAACAAGGAAGACGGTGTAGAGTCTTATAATGTTTACAATATGTCTTTTATGTGAGTTTTGCTGCACTTGTTCATCCTTGAGTTTGCTTCAAATAACCTTGCTAGCCTAAACCTTGTATCGAGAGGGAATACTTCTCATGCATCCAAAATCCTTGAGCCAACTACTATGCCATTTGTGTCCACCATACCTACCTACTACATGGTATTTCTCCGCCATTCCAAAGTAAATTGCTTGAGTGCTACCTTTAAAATCCATCATTCACCTTTGAAATATATAGCTCATGGGACAAAATAGCCTTAAAAACTATCGTAGTATTGAATATGTACTTATGCACTTTATCTTTTATTAAGTTGCTTGTTGTGCGATAACCATGCTTCTGGGGAACGCCATCAACTATTGTTGAATATCATGTGAGTTGCTATGCATGTCCGTCTTGTCTGAAGGATCTATCATTTTAGTGGTTGGAGCATGCAAAATTGTTAGAGAAGAACATTGGGCCGCTAACTAAAGCCATGAATCATGGTTGAAGTTTCAGTTTTGGACATATATCCTCAATCTCATATGAGAATAATAATTGTTGCTACATGCTTATGCATTAAAGAGGAGTCCATTATCTGTTGTCCATGTTGTCCCGGTATGGATGTCTAAGTTGAGAATAATCAAAAGCGAGAAATCCAAAATGCGAGCATTCTCCTTAGACCTTTGTACAGGCGGCATGGAGGTACCCCTTTGTGACACTTGGTTGAAACATGGCATGCGAAGATCCGGTAGTCCAAGCTAAGTAGGACGAGGTGCGGGCACTATTAGTATACTATGCATGAGGCTTGCAACTTGTAAGATATAATTTACATAACTCATATGCTTTATTACTACCGTTGACAAAATTGTTTCATGTTTTCAAAATAAAAGCTCTAGCACAAATACAGCAATCGATGCTTTCCTCTTTGAAGGACCTTTCTTTTACTTTTATTGTTGAGTCAGTTTACCTATCTCCCTCCACCTTAAGAAGCAAACACTTGTGTGAACTGTGCATTGATTCCTACATACTTGCATATTGCACTTGTTATATTACTTTATGTTGACAATATCCATGAGATATACATGTTATAAGTTGAAAGCAACCGCTGAAACTTAATCTTCCTTTGTGTTGCTTCAACACCTTTACTTTGATTTATTGCTTTATGAGCTAACTCTTATGCAAGACTTATTGATGCTTGTCTTGAAGTACTATTCATGAAAAGTCTTTGCTATATGATTCACTTGTTTATTCATGTCATTACCATTGTTTTGATCGCTGCATTCATTACATATGTTTACAAATAGTATGATCAAGATTATGATGGCATGTCACTTTAGAAATTATCTTTGTTATCATTTTACCTGCTCGGGACGAGCAGAACTAAGCTTGGGGATGCTGATACGTCTCCAACGTATCGATAATTTCTTATGTTCCATGCTACTTTATTGATGATACCTACATGTTTTATGCACATTATATGTCATATTTATGCATTTTTGGAACTAACCTATTAACAAGATGCCGAAGAGCAGTTGCTTTTCTGCTGTTTTTGGTTTCAGAAATCCTAGTAAGGAAATATTCTCGGAATTGGACGAAACTTTCGCCCAGGGTCCTATTTTTGCACGAAGCTTCCAGAAGACCGAAGAGATAACGAAGTGGGGCCACGAGGCAGCCAGGGGACAGGGCGGCGCGGCCCGGGCCCTGGCCGCGCGGCCCTACCCCTGGGCACCTCGTGTGGCCCCCGCGTTGCCCTTCCGCCTACTTAAAGTCTCCGTCGCGAAACCCCCGGTCCGAGAGCCACGATACGGAAAACCTTCCAGAGACGCCGCCGCCGCGAATCCCATCTCGGGGGATTCAGGAGATCGCCTCCGGCACCCTGGCGGAGAGGGGATTCATCTCCCGGAGGACTCTACACCGCCATGGTCGCCTCCGGAGTGATGAGTGAGTAGTTCACCCCTGGACCATGGGTCCATAGCAGTAGCTAGATGGTCGTCTTCTCCTTGTTGTGCTTCATTGTTGGATCTTGTGAGCTGCCTAACATGATCAAGATCATCTATATGTAATTCTATATGTTGTGTTTGTCGGGATCCGATGGATAGAGAGTACTATGATTATGGTGATTATCAATCTATTGTTTATGTGTTGTTTATGATCTTGCATGCTCTCCGTTATTAGTAGAGGCTCTGGCCAAGTTTTTACTCTTAACTCCAAGAGGGAGTATTTATGCTCGATAGTGGGTTCATGCCTCCATTAAATCTGGGACAGTGACAGAAAGTTCTAAGGTTGTGGATGTGTTGTTGCCACTAGGGATAAAACATTGATTCTATGTCTAAGGATGTAGTTGTCGATTACATTACGCACCATACTTAATGCAATTGTCTGTTGCTTAGCAACTTAATACTGAATGGGGTTCGGATGATAACCTGAAGGTGGACTTTTTAGGCATAGATGCAGTTGGATGGCGGTCTATGTACTTTGTCGTAATGCCCAATTAAATCTCACTATATTTATCATATCATGTATATGCATTGTTATGCCTTTCTCTATTTGTCAATTGCCCGACTGTAATTTGTTCACCCAACATGCTTTTATCTTATGGGAGAGACACCTCTAGTGAACTGTGGACCCCGGTCCTATTCTTTACATAGCATACAATCTACTGCAATTGTGTTTACTGTTTTCTTTGCAAACATCTTCCACTCGATACGTTTAATCCTTTGTTACAGCAAGCCGGTGAGATTGACAACCTCACTGTTTCGTTGGGACAAAGTACTTGGGTTGTGTTGTGCAGGTTCCGCGTTGGCGCCGGAATCCCTGGTGTTGCGCCGCATCACATTTCGCGACCATCAACCTTCAACGTGCTTCTTGGCTCCTACTGGTTCGATTAAACCTTGGTTTCTTTCTAAGGGAAAACTTGCTACTGTGCGCATCATACCTTCCTCTTGGGGTTCCCAACGAACGTGTGAGTTACACGCCATCAGGCATCTGGACTTAAAAATCCGGGTGTTGACAAGTTGGTATCAGAGCCATTGTTTGACCTTAGGAGACCCTAGTTAGAATGGACGTTCGGAAAATTTTAGTTTCTAGAAACAAATGAAGTGAGTATTTGTGAAAAACTTATTCATTTTCTTCTCTATCAGATCTTCTTAAAAATAATAAGCCATGCTCCTCCTTATAAATCCATTTAAAATTTTGCCACACTGGTACACATCTCTAACCTACTCATCCATTTCACTTTCAGATGGAGCCTTACGTCCAGACGGAGACCTACGATCTGGAAAACGGAGGAAGTCTGGTGTTTGAGCGCGACTTGTACCTGGTGTCCGAGAAGCTCGAACGCCCACCTCCCCAGTTCCACGGAGTCCGGATCCACAACACCCCCGCTGGGGAACAGCAGTGGATGATCACCGCTGACTTGAAGGGAAGCCCGGAGCCTCCCATCTCGGAGAGGATCCTTTTCTCCTTCAAGGCATACAGCTGGGTGGACGGTCTTGCTCACGCCCTTCAGGAGGGACTTGCTCGGGTGTGCGGACAGAACATCGCCGCACTCCGGGGAAGCCGCTTCGCCCACTTCGCGAGGCACGACACCATGGGAGAACCCATGGCACTCTCTTCGCACCCGGTGCTCAAGATTCATGTGCAGCATTTGGACTTTATGCTTCATGAGACCCGGAAGGACCTGGAGCTGACACGTGTCCACGCCCATCGTGCTCAGATGGCTTTGGCTCATCATTGACGTTTCACAAAGCAGCAGTGAGAGTGCATATTGCTCGCATAGGCCCATGGTATCTATTGGTCAACTTAATCCGGCACAAAGAGATTTGGGGGATGCACTCCAAGAGGCAGTTGATATATTTGGGCGGGAAAACAAAGATGCTGATGAATTAATTGCCAAGACACGCCAAGAGATACATGAATTGAAAAATAGGCAAACTTTGACAGAAAATGTTCTAAAGAATCTCCTATGCACTTGTCATGGTAAGCCAGTTGTGATGTGTCTGGGAATTGAAGGTGTCTAAATAAACTTTGATTCTGTTGTTCAGTCAAGTGGACTGCTGATGCCAATGCTGTAACTAATTACTGCTCAAAATTTCGTTCAAAATTTCGTGGTCTGTAATAATTGCAAATTTTGTTGTTGTACTAAAATTAGATATGTTCCATGTGGCTGCTGTATTTTGTGTGAAATAATATCCTGATGTGTACTTCAATTAAACCATAAATCGACTGCATGCTGAAAATTTGAATCTGAGCGCACGTGTGAACTGTTTTCTGCTCGTAATGCAATAACGGCTGTTTCTTGGAAGGACTACGTACATGGGGAACGGGATCCTCTAACTTGAAGGTGAAAAGTTAGAGAAGCTACAGTACTCTAACTTTCCTTCCCCCAAACCATATGTCTAAAATCCAAATAATTTAAATTAATTTGCACAATACAAACTTGTGTCTTGCATTTGAAGTAATTACATGCAGAGAAAATTATGGTGTAATAAAATTTAGTTTAGTTTTTAAACATCTACAGTAATCACCTTTATTAGTTAAAGACAGTGCATAACCTTGTACTTATGCTACAGAAGCCTGACTTTGCTTCTTTATTTTTCCTGACTTAGCTCCTTCACGTTAGAGGATACGGTTCCCGTACATGGTAGCCCATTAATAATTATGCCTGCTAGCAAGATAGATGGTCCTTATTATAGTCAGGCATGTCAACTTGTATGATTAAAAGTAGTTCGTACACATTAAATCTACCATCTGCATTTTTCTCTATAATAACTTTTCTTTTTACACAACTCAAAACTTGTCTGGCTAATATGAAATTTGAGATGGCAAAACCCGGGAAAGATAAAGATATCACCAAAAACTCTTTCCTGCGAAATGCTGGGTTTTGAAGCCCAAGTCCAAGTCTTTCTCTGCTCAAGTTTTGGAGGAACAACTCCAAGTAGAACGAGTTGCAACAGCTATGCTAAGAACAAAAGTTGACATGTTGAGATCGAGATTAGAAGCATGTGATGCCCTACTGCACGAGGCCAATCAAGTTCGTTATAATCTCCCAAAGACTAAGAAAATGCCATAGATAATTGGAGATGAACACTAACATAGTGAGTACATTGGTCTTGTGAAATGTTTCCTTAGATTAAGGCACCGTTCAGACTTTTGTTGGTGGATGCATTTATCTGCGGTTGGGATCAACTTGGTAGTTGTTCCTGTGGATGTTATATAAATTAATTGCCTAGCCTTTTTTGAATCAGTTCGAACTTAAATGGTATCATAGCCAAGGTCTCAAGTTTGAATTGTCGAACGTGTGGTTTAATTTAATCTCTGTCGGGCGGCAAAATCTCCCACCAATCCTGAAATATTTCAAACGCATTTTTGAATGGGATTAAGAAGATAGATCATGATCATGGTAGTGACCTATATTCAACGTGATGATGATTTGATTTTGCACTCGGCCATGAACAGAGGTACTAGTACGGTGTCACAATTTTTTATCATTATACTTGGACGGTAGCCAAATTCAAAATCTCATAGCGGCAAAACTTCCCGCCCACAAAATACAAATATTTCACACGCTTCCAAATTCCCATTCTACCCCTGTGGAGATGACAGCAAAGTCGGTTGGTGAGGGGTTTGCCCGTCATTTTTTCGATCACCACCTCCCTAGCCCGGAAACCCTCCCAAAAAAAATACATTTCCTTCAGTCTCTCCTCTGAGATCACCCACCGGAACTTCTCAAGTCCCTCTCTCTACCACCTCCACGACCACCGCACCGGAACATCCCCGCCGGACTTCCCTGGCCTACCCGATCCCTCGCGATCCTCGACATCCGTCTGCCTGCCGGAGCCGCTTCATCGACGCCGTCATCAACCGGACCGGATCATCCCCGCCGAACCTCGAAACTATGTGCTCATCCAGCAGTCTACCGCAGTCGCTTCAGCTGCGGTATCGTCCACCCCGCCGGAGCCGCTTCGCCGGATCCATCGTCCACCGCATCGGATCTTGCTCACCGACACCGCTGTGCATGAACCGGATCTGCTTCACCGGCGCCTTGCATGATCTAAACTCTTCTACTGTCGCTTTTCTATTGCTTGCCTGCAAGTTCTTGTTTAATCTTGGGGGAACCTGTTTGTGCTAACGACGCGCCGTTACGTTTTTGCAGATGAGATGAGTAATCATGAAGTGTAATGGCCGTCTCTCCAACCCCAAGTAGCACATGTAGCGTACTTCATCACCGGATCTATCAACCCCAGGAAGATCTGCTGTGACTCCCACAGAGTGCTTCTCCTAATGTAAGTCCCTTGTTTTAGCGCCATGTTCTGGGTTCAGATCTTGTTTGTCTGAAGCTCTTTTAGTTCATTCCTAGCTATGACCGTAACACGTTGCTATTTTCTACTTCATTGCTAACTTTAAGAGATTGAACATTTTGGTTTGCATTCCCTGCTCTGTAGATGTAGCCATCATAACTTCTATCTTGCTCAGTCGTTGTTACAAAAATTATAGGTATTATAGTAACATCCTGCTATTATTTAGTTCATGGCCAATTTTAAGTAATTGCACATGTTGGTTCGCATTCCCTGCTCTATAGCTTTTGGCATCGTAACTTCTATATTTGGTTTACATTCCCTGCTCTGTAGATCTAGCCATCATAACTTTATCTTGCTCAGTCGTTGTTACAAAAATTATGGCCTGCTACTATGTTGTTTGTGCCAATTTTTTACTCCATGAACATGTTGGCTTGCATTCCCTGTACTACAGGTGATGCCATTGTTTTGTATCTAGTTCATTGTAAGCTAACAAAGTAAGGACTTAGTTTGGCATGCTATCACTCTGCTATCTAGCCTGTAGTACAAATAAACTTGTCATACTACTAGATAATAATTTTGCGTGCCATCTTGTTCTTCAAAAGCTGCATTATTGACTTGTTTCTCTGACTTGGCATGACGCTCACATATGGAAAGCTGAACATATTGGTTTGCATTCCCTCTTATACAAGTTCACAGGTGATCCCACTATATTCTGTATCTGGTCCATCCTAAGCTCCAGCATTAACTATCCTCTATGTGTTGCTCATTACAAGTTTATATCCCGAAACATCTTGATTTGCATCCCCTTCACTATAAGTTCAGGAGTATTATTTAGTTCACGGCCAAAATTAAGTAATTGCACTTGGCACATGTTGGTTCACATTCCCTCCTCTTTAGCTTTTGCCATCGTAACTTCTATTTTTGGTTTACATTCCCTGCTCTGTAGATGTAGCCATCATAACTTCATCTTGCTCAGTCGTTGTTACAAAATTTATAGCCTGCTACTATGTTGTTCATGCCAATTTTGTACTCCCTGAACATGTTGGTTTGCATGGGACTCGACAGTAGTAAGTCTGCTGTTTCATTCTAACATGCTCTGTTATATTGGCTGTTGGTATGCGGCATGCACTCTTTGTTTGCTTATTGTGCGCATTACAATGATCTTGTTATAACGACGAAATGATGAGTTCCAAATTCTTTGGCAAACAATATTGTAGTGTCTTTGCCTTTCCATTGTTGCTGTCTTAACTTGTAATGTCTTTGTTTCAGATATAGGTGCTGCATGGACAACTTAAAAGATTGCCGGATCGCTTCATTGTATTGCTAGGTTTAATTACCATTCAATTTCTCTGGGTTCTGTAATATTTTTTTCAATGCCTTGCAGGTGATGTAATATTTAGTTAGTTTTTATAGTTCTTTCGCGCATTTTTCTTTGGTGCTTGTGGTAAGTGAGGCTATCCGACAGAAATCAATGCTGCGTAAATATTCTCAGTATCTAAATCACGAATTCCCATCCCTTAAACGGCCCAATTAAGCGAAATCACATATGTGCTGCCCGCAAAATCCTAAAGCGCATATTATGCCGGCATATAAACAACAACTAAACGGGCTTGCCCACTTACTTCTTAGGCCGCCCATTTGAGTTACGGTGGACCCCACACTCTAATTGGGCTGGCCCAATTGCTTTAAGGTGGACCCCACCCACTGGGTCGGCCCACTAATTAGTTGGGCCAGCCCATTTGCTTTGTGGTGGACCCCACATACTAAACGGGCCGGCCCTTCAAGAGGAAAGTGGGACCCACTGTGTTTTTGGCCGGCCCACTATCTTGTTGGCCGGCCCACTTGCAATATGGTGGACCCCACATACTAATTGGGCGGCCCTTTAACGGAAAGTGGGGCCCACTGTGCTTTTGGCCCGCCCGCTATCTTGTTGGGCCCACTTGCTATATGGTGGTCCCACATGGTAAATGGGTCGGCCCTTTAATAGGAAGGTGGGACCCACTGTGTTTTTGGCCCGACCCACTATCTTGTTGGGCCGGCCACTTTCTATATGGTGGACCCCACATACCAAATGGCCCGGCCCATTAACGGGAATGTGGGACCCTGTGTTTTTGGCCGACCCACTATCTTGGTGGGCCACCCACTATATGGTGGACCCCACATACTAAATGGGGGTCCTTTAACAGGAAGGTGGGACCCACCTGTGTTTTTGGCCCGGCCCACTATCTTGTTGGGCCGGCCCACTTGCTATATGGTGGACCCCACATACTAAATGGGCGGCCCTTTAACGGGATAGTGGGACCCACTGTTTTTTTGGCCCACTAGCTTGGCCGGCCCACTTGCTATATGGTGGACCCCACACACTAAATGGGCCGCCTTTTAACAGGAAAGTGGGACCTGTGTTTTTGGCCGGCCCACTTGCTTCTTGGGCCGGCCAGTTCTTGTAAGGTGGACCCCACATGTTAAATGGGCCGGCCCATTTAAGTTTTGACCATCAACATTAGAGGTTAGGCCCGGCCCACGTAACTAATGGACCAGCCCAGCTATATAGTTGACCGGTCAAACTATGTCATCTGGCCCGGCCCGCTTAAGACGTGGCAGGCCTCGTGTGGGCCTACCATCTACCACGGGGTTTCACGGTTAACGCGTTTCCGTTAACGGCGTATGCCACGTGTCGTTTGCATGACGTCGCAGTCAACGGGCTCCGGAAACACTTGGGCAACGGTCCGATTTTCCGTGGCGGAAGGGCGCCCAAGCGCGACGGACCGAAAAAATCGTCGTTGGACTTTGCCTGACGCAGTTTCGACAACAGAACCCATATCGTCGGGTTAGGCCCATAGGCGACGAAAAATACCCCTTAGTGGACGATTTTGGGACGTTGTCTATCAGAACTTTTCTTGTAGTGTTGGTTGTTGATGTCGAACTTGGGGTTGAGGTAGCGGTTGGCTTGCATTTGGTTGCTCAATGGAAGAAGCTTGGCCTTGTGGTGTAGATGGCTCCACATGGGTGGAACTTGGTTCTTCCCCGGCACTCATAGAAGGTAGTGGTTGAGATCGACGAGTGCCAATACCCATCCTTCCTATGGTAACCGGGGGAATTGCATCTCCTTTCTCACAAGAAGCACTTCGCTCCTCCAAAGATCTATCATCTTCATCGAATGTCACATCACAAGATTCTACAACTCGCCCATTTGACTTGTTGAAGACTCTATAGGCGTGAGAGTCCGTTGCATAGCCAACAAAGATACCTTCTTGAGCTCTTGAATCAAACTTGGATAGACGTCTGTCCTCGACTAGCACATAACATTTGCATCCAAAGACCTTGAAGCATGCCACATTAGGCTTGTTGCCGGTAAGGATCTCATATGGTGTCTTCTCCAAACCCTTGCGGAAGTAGAGGCGGTTAGTGGCATGGCAAGCGGTTGAGATAGCTTCCGCCCAAAAATTATACTTTGAATTGTACTCCATCATCATTGTTCGAGCGGCTTCAATTAAGGTTCGATTCTTCCTTTCGGCGACCCCATTTTGTTGGGGAGTGTATGGCGAGGAGTATTGATGTTGGATTCCTTCTTCGCCGAGGAAGTCATCCAAGGTGTAGTTCTTGAACTCTGTTCCATTGTCGCTCCTTATAGCGAGGATCGTGGTGTTGTACTTGCGTTGAACTTGGTTAGCAAACTCCATCATGGTCCGTTGAGTCTCACTCTTGTGCTTGAAGAAGAATACCCAACAATAACGTGAATAGTCATCAACGATGACAAGGCAATACTTCTTTCCTCCAAGACTTTCATGAGATGGCGGTCCGAAGAGATCAACATGTAGGAGCTCCAAGCACCTTGTGGTAGATATGGTTGTCTTGGCCTTGTGAGGAGCTCCATGCATTTTTCCTTGAACACAAGCCCTACAAACACGATCCTTGCAAAAAGAGACATCTTCTTTTAGTCCGAGGATGTGGCCTCCCTTGTGGAGACTTTGCAAAGTCCTCATGTTGACATGGGCTAGTCGGCGATGCCATAACCAACCCTTGTCACCTTTAGCGAATAGGCAAAGAGCGGATGATGTTGTCTTTCCGGAGAAATCAACAACATACAATCCGTTCTCCACATATCCAACAAAGGCTACACGGAGTGTCTTGCTCCACAAGAGGACCACCATATGTTCATCAAAAAAGGTACAAAGACCCATGCGTGCAATTTGATGAACGGAAAGTAAATTGTAACCAAGGGTCTCGACAAGGAGGACATTCACAAGTGAAATGTCGGGTGTTACCACCACCTTGCCAAGACCCAATACCTTTGAACTTGTGTTGTCGCCATATGAAACGGTAGAATGAGATGGCTCGAGGTCGACAACAATTTCCTTGCTTCCGGTCATATGACTTGTGGCTCCACTATCAACCACCCATTTAGCGCCACCGGAAGCATAGTCCTACAAGAGATCAAGTCTTGGATTTAGGTACCCATCTTTCAATGGGTCCTATCATGTTAGTAACAAGGGGTTTGGGAACCCAAATAGTCCAATCAACATTGTCCTCATAAGGACCAATAAAGCGAGCACGAATATGTCCATAGTAATCAACAAAAAGAACATGAGAAGGGTTGTTAGGACCGGCGTAGCCCCTTGTGGTTGGATCGGGGATGTCACCCCTTCTTGGGTTAGGTTCACCACCCTCATGGATGGTGCTCATGTCCTTGTTGTTCTTCTTCTTCTTGGTCCTTCTCCTTCTCTTCCTCTTGGGCTTGATAGCCACTCCTCCTTCTTTGCATGAGCCCTCATTGGCTCCTTCCTTAGCATCAATGACTCCTTCCAAGTACCGAGCTTGGATTTGGAGTCTATCAATTTTGGCCTTCAAGCGATTAACTTCATCTTCATGTTCCGGATGAGGGTGAGTGATATCAAACACTTGGACCTCCTTCTCCTTGTTCACCCGGAAATGTTCCTTCAAAGCTTCCTCTTGGAGAGAATTCATCTTCATGAGTAGGAGCTTGTGACTCTCCAACTTGGCAATGTCAACTTCATGATTGCAACAAGCACGGTCCTTGCTCAAAGGAAAGTACTCCTTCAAGGCTTCTTCTTGCATTGAGTTGACCTCCATGAGCTTAGCTTTGCTCCTCTTCAAGGAGGCAATTTCTTCCTCATGATCACAACAAGTAACCTTCTCTTTGCTCATGTGGAGGCACTCCATCAAGGACTCTTCTTGCATGCCACTCAAACTTAGGAGCTTCGCCTTGGTCTTCTCAAGAGTGGCAATTTCTTCTTCATGATTGCAACATGAAGTCTTCTCCTTGCACAAGCGGTAATACTCATCCAAAGCTTCTTCTTGAAGAGCATTGACTTCCAAGAGTAATGCATTGTGCTTCTTCAAGGATGCAACTTGATCCACAAGCTCGTCACAACATGAGTTCCGGCCTTCACTCGCAATCTCCTTAGGAGCTTCCTCTTGAGGATGATCACGTGTCTCGGAGAGAAGCACATACTTATTCTCCAAGGATTTAAAATCCTTGGTGAGAGTAGCAACTTCCTCAAGAAGTGATTTGTGGTCATCCTTAAGAAGAAGCTTCTTCTTCTTGAGCTCACCCACCAAACCAATAGCGTGATCTCGGTCCTTGGTGAGTTGGGAGATGAGAGCGTTGTTGGAGTCTTCAAGGACAATGACACTAGCTTCAAGAGACATACGCAAATCTTGATCTTCCTCATGAGCTTGAGTGAGAGAGGCAATCTCATTTTCCGCCTCCCTCTCAAGCCTCTCCTTCTCCTCAATAAGGTCTTGAGCCGCACCAAGTTGATCCATGAGGGCCTCAAAGTGGATCTTGGTATCCCCTTGCATGTTAGTGAGAAAAGCATCCAACCCCACAATCTCACGCTTAATGGTGAGACTAGTCGCATCACCAATAGATATGTCTTTAGAGGAGGATGTGAGTTTGGAAGGGGATTTTACCTCCGAGGATACCTTTGCCATAGGACAATGGGAGTTGTTGGTGACGTGGTTCTCATTTGGAGAGTCAAAGAGGGAGACGGAGGGAGTGGAAATGGCGATGGCGGCCACTCCCTATTCCTCCTTGTTCGAGCTCTTATCTTCACGTTCTTCACCTTCATCGGAGGAATACTCCTCACGGATAATGAATGCTCTAGGCTTCTTGGTGAAGGGGACCTTGGCGTCACCGGGCTTGGAGGAGAACTTGGAGAACCCTTTGGAGAGAGACTTGAACTTGTCCTTGCGGACGAGCCTTCCACCATTGTCTTCCCTTCTCTCAAAGATGCACTCCGCGACAAAGTGACTCTTGTCGCCGCAATTGTAGCACGTTCTCCCCTTTTTCCCTTCCCTTGGGCTCTTGGAGGAATTTCTTGGAGAGTCACGAGGAGAGTATCTTCTCGGTCTTGAGCTTCGAGTCTTGTTTCCATCCCAAAAATTCTTTGCGGCGAGAGCCATGTGCTCATGGTAGTTTGCCTTGAGATCATCCGGACTCCACTCCATGGGATCCTCATCGCTCTCGCTTTCTTCATGCTCCCTCATCTTCAAAGCAAGATTGGGCTTGCGGGTGTTGTGAGAGCACGAGCAACAAGATCCTCTGCATTCTTCTTAGAGATGTCCAAAGCGATGACTTCACTAAGGACTTCATCGGAGGTCATAGCGCGGAAGGAGGCATTTTGGCGGATGGCCGTCAACTTTACTTCCTCATAAGGGAGTAGAGCGTTGTAGAATTTCCTTTTGATTTGTACGGCGAGAGCAATGAGGCGCCGGTACATTTCTTCGGGAGATTCTCCTTCAATCATGACGAAGTTGTCGGCCATGTTGTTCACTTCATCAAAACGAGAGCTTTGAATGCTCTCATTTTCGAGGAAGAGCTTGTCGAGCTTATCCCATGCTTCCTTGGCGGTCTTGAGAGAGCGGATATGGGCGCGATCCTTGGGCGTGACGGCCATGTGAATCATGTTGATGGCGGTGGAATTAAGTTGATCATCCACCACTTCTCTTCTAGTCAAGTGCTTCGGGTCTCGTGGTGAGTATCCCTCCTCAATGATGCGCCAAAGCTCGGTGGATGCGCTGCGCACATGAGACTTCATCAAGAATTGCCAATTTTCAAAGCTATTGGATTCAAGTAACGGTGGTGAACCATGAGATAAAATATGAGGCATGGGTATTGGGACATTTACGGTGTAATCACTTGGTGGAGGCACCGCATGATTACCCCCTAGTTGTCCCGCCACCAATGGTTCATCCTTCCCTTTTGTAGAAGTGCCGGCTTCCCCAAGCTTTTCCTCTTGTTGAGTTTTTGTCGTTTGAGCGACAAAATAAACAAGAGGAAATGGAGTAACTTTGGGTGGGGGAACCTTGGGACTAGCATTAGGATCTATGGTGGTGGTTGGTTTTGGAGCTACCATGTCCATCATCATAGCCTTCATTTGGTTAACAATGGATGACTCAAATTTCTTGAGGTCATCCAAGTAGCCGTTGTGCTATTGACGGTAGATGGTGGAGGTGGTAGCTCACCGGGAAGGGACCCATTCTCTCCATTCTCTTGTTCGGCCATTTCTTAGGCGGTAAAGCCCGAGCAAGAAACCTTGCTCTGATACCAATTGAATGGATCGTAGCGAACAAGAGGGGGGGTGAATGGGCGCTACACAATTTTTAACCTTTTTCGGTTTTTAGTGCAACTGAAGATAAAGGTGATAGCTTTGGTGATGGAGGTGTTCCTAGTATGATCCTAGGCTAATGCAACAAGCAAAGGAACCAAACAACAATAACAAGGATAAGGAGCGGGACAACCGGAGGGCGCGAAGACGAGGCGAGGATTTGTTTCCCGCAGTTCCTCCCACAAAAGGGAGTACGTTTGCGTTGAGTAGGTTCTAGCCTCACACAAGAGACTAGACGGCCACACCACGAAGGAAGGCCTCACCTTCTTCCTCAAGAGAGCTCCACAAAGGGGCTCCCTTTGCTCCACTAAGGCACCGGTCGAGGCGGTGGTTCCTTCACAAGGTTGGGGCGAGCTCCACAACACCAGGAGGCTCCCAACACCCTATGGGGCTAGCACAACTCCAAGCTAGCCTCCATAGGAGCACTTCATCCAAGATCCCACCATAGGAACCCTAACTCCAAGATCCACAAAGGACTAGCACGAATTGGTGAAATCTCTCTTGGTAGAACTATAGATCGGGGCCTCCTCCACCACTCCTCAAAATTTGGGCAAGATTGGTTGGATGGTTGGGGAGATCCTCTAGGTTTAAGCTCAACAACAATGGAGGAGAGAGAGAGAAGAGATAGATTCGAGTTGGGGAAGAAGGGCCCTTTAAATAGGCCCCCCGAAATCCAACCGTTATCTCCAGTTTTTGCCTAAGCGGTACTACCGCTCCGTGAAGCGGTACTACCGCTCTGGATTCGAAATCCCACAGAACTTATCCACGTGGACGCATAGCGGTACTACCGCTCGCGGTACCGCTCAAGGTACCGCAATGGTCTCCAGAGCTTACTGGATCCCAAGCGGCACCGAAGCGGTACCAGAGCGGTACGACCGTAACTTCCGTTACGGTACTTAAGCGGTACCTGGGCGGTACTACCGCTCGAGGTACCGCAAAGGTACCGTAACACGTTCTGTGGGTCAATTCCCGTGCATATCACCAGAGCGGTACCGTAGGGCGGTACTAGTAGAGGTAGCGGTACTACCGCTACTAGTACCGGTAGTACCGGCCTGACAAAAACTGTTTTCTTCTCTTTTCCTCTCCAACCATGTCGCCTCGCGATACACACACAAAACCAGAAAACCTATAAGCTACGCTTCAGTCCTCCGATCTTGACGCGTTCCGCGAGGTCACCGTGCACTTGCAATTCTATCAAAGACACTCTTTGCACACGGTGAGATAATTCAAGTGTTGTCATCAAACACACAAAACACGGGTCTTAGACTTTGCTCTTTCACCCGTTTTATCGGGTTCCGTGATGAGGCTGAATCTCTGTGGGGTAAGCTTTTATTGCACACAATACCTTATACGTTTTTGCGTGTCTTATACCCTGATTCCTTCTTTCTTTCAGAGGCGTTGCATCTTGCAGAGAAGCGCGCCAACAACTTGGAGAAGAAGCTTAAGGCTAACGAGAAAGCTCGCAAAATGTCTAAAAAAGATGCTGCTGGTGTTGAGGATCTTCGGGAAAGACTTCGAGCCGCCGAAAATTCCTTGAGTGATAAAGAGGCGAAACTAGCCCAACGGGAGGCCAGTATAATTGCGCGCTTCGAGACGCAATCCGCCAGATTTTCGAGTAATATTACCTTTCCCTTCTCTATCTTTTTTTCTTGCGTGTCTATGCCGGTGTTATACCTATACTGATTAGATGTTTCCTTTCTTCAGGAGAAAAGATTGGTGAGCATTATACCAGGAACCAAGACTTGGATGAAGATCGTCTCCTGGAAACTCTCACCGTCCTAGAGTTGAACTGCTCCCTGCCGCACGGGTGCTTGAAGTCAGCGTGGACTGCGTTGGAACACATCTTCCCTCACTTCTTCCCGAAGAGTGACCTGCCCGAGAGGTCTGACCAACTCACCAAACGCTTCAATGGAAAAATATGACCCAGCCTTGGCGCATCGCCAAGCAAGTTTAAAGATTGGAGTCGAAGGCACTATTGCTCTCGTGGCGGCCGGTGGTGAGAGAGCTGACTGTACCAAAGTTGCTGCTGTCAGAGGCTTAAAGAGCGAGAAGTTGAAAGTTCTGATAAAGGATGCAAAGTTATTCTCGAGAAAAATCATTGCCATTCTTGACCCAAGGTCTTTTGCTTCTGCCAGCACTGCCCAAATAGAGGTCAAGTAGACAAACTTGTACTCCTTTTTCTTTGTAGATATTTTCGCATTTTGTTGCTCCTGATCATTTATGTAAGCGCCTTATGAGACATATATTTTGAAAACTCCTTTATGTAATGTAATGTGGCTATGAATGAAAAGTTCGCCTTGCTGAGTAATTGATTTCAATATTTTTGCTTTCTAGTTAATTTTTTACAACTATACCGAGACTGAATGCTCTGACACATCCCCTGCTGCATGACACTCTATGAAAGTGCCTGAAAGTACTTCCGTGGAAGTTTCATCATGTCTTGACTCAATGAAAAATGAGATGGCGGATTTGCGACATCAACTTCAGTCGATGAAGAAACAAACCATGACTGCCTTGGAAAAAGCATGAAAATCCTCGGACTGTGAACAAACTGCTCTTCGTCGGGCGCAAGAATCTCTTGCACAAGAGAAAACTGCGACTTCCAAAGTTTTTTCGCCTGCTCTGTTCGATGTGAAAACTATATGTTGGACCTTATGACTGATGCAAGTCAAGATATGGCTGGTACGTTATTCCTGCTCCACTACTTTCATATTGCTTTTCTGTCTTTGTCCGTGTACTATATTGCTTTTTATTTGTCTTTCGTAGGTGCTTTTTTAGATACTGCTGCCGAAGACCAAAGAGTAAACTTGCGGGTTGATAGCCTTCTACGTATTGCCAGAGACAGCAACATTGATTTTTGGATGGATGAAGCACGTTATCGCTGTATTGTTCAATTTCAAGACCGTGCCACCCAGACTGGAGAGTTTCTTAACTTCTGCAACAGTACTTTGGCCATGGTATATAACGCCATGTTTCCTCGCAATCCTCAACCCGAAAATCTTACTCGGCTCATGGATAAATTTAGGGATGTACGCAATATTCATGACTTCGTGAAGGCTCAGATGGTGGCTGGCGCCAAATTTTCTTTGATTTGGCTGAGGATTTACCACCCAAAGATGGATCTTGATAAAGTCGTGGAAGGTATTCTCCTCAAGAGCTCGAAGAGGAAGACAAATCTTGATCGGCACAATGCGGCCGTGTCCCCTGTTGCTGAAAAAATGATAGATAAGCTCCTTGAAATAGACTCCTCTTTCTTCAAAGAATACCGATATGATGATTCGTTTCAATAGATGCTTGTTGCAAGGGAAAATATAGATAGGTTTATATAGGGATTCCTTATACTGCTTGCTGCGTGAGGTTTGAGCTAAGACGCAATTTTATATATATGTACTTGTCGTATATTTTGTTTGTTGAAATATCGGGTCCTTGTATGAACAACAATTTTTCTGTGTACTATATTGTCGTGTCTTGTTGTAAAATTTTGAGAGACAGTTGGACAGTCAAAGCAAATTCTTCTGATTGTATTTCTCTCTATTGAATTATAATTTTCTTCTTAGCCCCCGAGTATCTGGAGTAACATAAGAGTACCGTTTCTTCGCGAGGTTTTTTGTGAAACCAAAGCGGATATACTGCCAAGTTTGTCGAGGTAAGCTATGTTGTATTTTGCGGGTTCGAGACCCCGAGCATTGCTTGCAAAGAAAATAAATATATTTGCCATCACTATTTTTATTTCAACCACGCTACATTGCAGCAAAGCAAGCCCGCCTCATTAAAAACCTTTCAGCCCCACTCGTTGCCCTGAAAGGAAAAGAGTGCGTCTGAAAACTTGCGAGCTGTTCGGATACAATGTATGTTTACATGGTAACTACTATATTGGCATCCTTCTACGCGTAAAAACATCGAAACTGTGCAACGTTCCACGGGTTTCCTTCATCCTTGCATGTCTTCTTATCCTTTAATCGATATGATCCTCCTGGAATAACTTCTGTAACGATGTATGGTCCTAACCATGGCGATCCCAGCTTCTCATGGTCATCCTGCTTGATCCGAAGAACTAGATCGCCAACTTCGAAAGATCTGGGCCGCAAACGTTGACGGTGATAATTTTTGAGGTTCTGCTGATATGCACTTACTCTTGAAAGCGCCACAACTCTTGCTTCATCAATTGCGTCAATATCATCTTCAAGTGCCTTCTGTGAAGCCTCTTCATCATACTCCACAACTCTAGGATAGTTATGTTCTATTTCTATCGGGAGTACTGCTTCAGCACCATGGACTAGGAAGAACGGAGTTTCTTGAGTTGCTGCATTTGGTGTTGTTCGTAAGCTCCATAACACGGAGGGTAACTCGTCGAACCAAGCGTGTCTCGCTTTTTAGAGTGATGCCAGCAGACATTTCTTGATGACATTGCATATGATGTTGTTTGCTTTTTCAACTTGGCCGTTGGTTTGTGGATGTGCAAGAGATGCAAATTGCAGCTTGTTGCCTACACCCTCACAATAATCTTTGAATTCTCGGGAGGTGAAGTTTCTGCCATTATCCATGACTATACTGTTAGGGACGCCGATGCGAAAAACTATCCCTTTGATGAAGTTTACTGCTGATGTTGCATCTGCCGAAGTTACTAGTGTTGCTTCAATCCACTTGGTGAATCTGTCGACTGCTACGAGTAGATAGACGTGCCCTCCTGGCCAAGACTTATGCAATTTTCCCACCATATCTAATCCCCCATTGAGCAAAAGGCCATGCCAAAGCTATTGGCATTAATTCTGCTGCTGGAGAGTGAGGTTTAGACGCAAATCTTTGGCAAGCTTCACAAGTGCGCATGATTTGGCTGCAATTTCTCGACTGCTTGCGTGATGGCCACACATATCCCTTCATGTATGTCCTTTAATATGACTCGTCCTTCTTCAGGTGTAACACACCTTTGCAGCACACCCGATATACTTCGTTTGTATAGTTCTCCCTTAACCACTGTAAACGCCAATTGGATCTTTGATTGCTTGCTTTATTTGTTAAAGTTTTCTTCACCATGTTATCCTTGTGCAATCTTTCATCCTCAATATAGTTTGACTTCCTTCAAGTATTCGTCATTGGATATGTGCATTTGACTCCACTCAAATTATGAGAAATGCACACCTTGAGGAGGAACTCATATTATATTGGTCTTCTAAATTTTTCACCCATTTTGGCAATTGTTGCCAATGGGGGAGAAGTTTAGAGGGTTTAAGGGAAATGGTTTATACTTAAGTTTGGTTTTTTGCTGAAGTGTTGTACCTCTCATACATTCCATATTTATATGTATAGTGGAAACTGTCCTGAAGGTTAATCTTGACAATGTATGCAATGAATTCATGTTCATCACACGTGCATACATTGTGGGGGAGTTTGCTCTATATGTGTTGGTTCTACTCACATCCCTTGCATTAGTTGTAGTTGTGTGAGTAGAGCTAGTTTTGATATGGACTAGTAGCTTCGTGTTACTTGACCATATCAAATACAACCTCTTGTATACAACTTATTCTCGGATAAGTTGCATACTTGTTTCTAATATTCATTATATAAACCCTCTTATTGTGGTTGTCACTAATTACCAAAATGGGGGAGAATGTAAGGGTATATTGCCCCTATGTGTGGTTTTGGTAATTAACGACAACCCCTCCTATGGACTAATGTTTTCATTAAGTTTATATGAAGGAATATTCCATAGGTACTACTTGTAGTCCATGTGTTGCATTCAAATATGAATGCCATGAAGATAAAGATATACCTTGAGTATTGGCATCAAGATCATCGATTTGAAGACATATATGTGATATGATCAAGAATAAGAAATGAAGATGGAGTTCTTATGTGGAACTCAATATTAGCCATGCTCTAGCTTATGTGATAAGCAATGAATGATCAAGATCTTGAGTGCTTGATTCCAAGTGAACAATTCAAGTTATGGCTCTAAGTCGGTGTCATGATAGTCTCATAAGTTGAGCTATGGTTGACTAAGATTTAGAGCATGCAAACAAATGAATAATTCTATATACACCTCAAGATAGTATGATAGAGCATGAGAAGATACAAGGTTGACCAATACAAAGAGTGAAGTTTGGTCAACACATGAAGCATGAAGAATGTGCCACGTGAAGTCATGTTGTATGGTAAGCCTTGTCAATTATGCTTTATGAACTAACCCATCATATATGTGCCTTGTGTTGTCTATGTGGGTTAGGTATCTTTCCATGGGCATGCATCAGAAGTGAGATCTCATATAGTCCATGAAAGGATGACATCAAGTGGTGATCGTCATAAAGGTTGAGTTGGGCAAGTTCAAGTTGAGCATCTCAAAAGTATCATATGCTTGAAGCTTGTCGTCCATTTGGTGATGATGGACATGTGAAGATGTGCATCAATGGAGCTATCCCATCATGGTGTATGGGAGAGCATTTGTGAGTCTTCACGAAGCAACAATGATCAAGTATGGCATTCCGGCTTGAGTGGAGCTTGAAGAGTTATCATCAAGATCAAGAGGGATGCGCAAGGCAAAGGTATGGCCTTGCTAGGTTTTTCTTTTACTGGTCTCAAGGTGGTTGTTGGGAGACCTGGTTATAGGATACATACCCGCACTATCAAGAGGGGCTTTCGGTTGGGTAACTTGATCACATCGTCTTAGGGAGCTCAACCCTTTGCATGTTTGCATTCCATAAATCTTGTTGCTTCTTTGTGTTTCTCTGTGTGAGGTTCTTGAGCTTGTTGCTAGCTTTACAACAAGCCCAAGTTCATCAAAAACGGAATCCATATGCATCTTCTATTGCGTTTTCATGTTTGAAGGTTTTACCGGTTTGATGTTTTATAGATAGGACAAACCTTTTATATTATTTTTCTTACTCAATGGATGGATTATGATGTTTCTATGCATAATGTTGTAGAGCTTTTTGTCATGATTTCAACGAGCCCAATATAATTGAAATCAGAGTTCGGATGCCGAGTGCTGCTGACGGGTAGTTCGGCAAACGGTCATATTTTGATGGGCTGTAAATTAAAAGGGGTCTTCTTCCCCATTGTTCTTGGGGTTCTTAGGCACGTTTTTTACCTCCATTTTTGACCTTCTTGAGCTTGCTTCCTCTCCCTTCCCTCCTATGATTCTTGCATATTCTTGGGGGATTTGAAAGAGGGGATCTAGATATACAACCTCATCCAATCCATTCCTCCTCTAAGTGATGGGAATTCTTGGAATCTAGATCTTGGAGTCATTTGTTGATTTCCTCCTTTGTTCTTCCTCTCTAATCTCATCCTAGCATTTGTTGCTTTGGTGGGATTTGAGTGTGAAGGATTTGAACACATCTAGTGTTCTTGCTTTGCATCATTGCATAGTGTTGAGCTCTCCACCACGATTTGTTCGAGTGAGAGACCGTGAGCTTGTTACTCTTGGAGGGTGACCTCCTAGTTGGCTCGGTTGGTGTCCCGGTGACCTCCTCATGGAAGATTGTGAAGGGGCCGGGCTTCTCCTTCGTGGAGCTTGTGAACTGGTTGTGGAGCTTGCCATCTCCGGAGTGGAGGAAAAGCTAGCCATAAGGAAAGGGCTATTACTTTGTGAGATAGGCTCGGAGAATAAGGTGAGCCTTCGTGGTGTTGGTAAATCCTTCATGGGATCCCCACCTCTCCAAACGTGACGTACCTTCTTGCAAAGGAAGGGAACACGGGAATACATGTTCGTCTCTGCGTTCCTCGATTATTTCTATACCCGATCTTACTTTCCTTGTGATAGCCATCGTGCTTGAAGTACATATATCCTGCTATCACTTGTGCTACATATATTTTGCGACTATCTTGCTTAGCTCTAGTTGTTGTTCTTGCACTTAGCTGAGCCTAGCATATTTAGGGTTAGTGCTTGTAAAATAAACGTTAGTTTAATTCCGCAATCTTACAAGCCAAATCCGTAAGAGTTTTTGATAGCGTGTGATGCACACGTCCGTTGGGAACCCCAAGAGGAAGGTGTGATGCGCACAACATTAAGTTTTCCCTCAGAAAGAAACCAAGGTTATCGAACCAGTAGGAGATGAAGGCCACGTGAAGGTTGTTGGTGGAGGAGTGTAGTGCGGCGCAACACCAGGGATTTCGGCGCCAACGTGGAACCTGCACAACACAATCAAAATACTTTGCCCCAACTTTGTTGTCACCGGCTTGCTGAAAACAAAGGATTAAACGTATGGTGTGGAGAATGATGTTTGTTTGCGAAGAACAACAGAGAACAGAGATTGCAGTATATTGTATTTCAGATGTAAAAGAAAAGGACTGGGGTCCACAGTTCACTAGTGGTGTCTCTCCAATAAAATAAATAGCATGATGGGTGAACAAATTACAGGTGGGCAATTGACAGAATAGAGATTCATATACATATCATGATGACTACTATGAGATTTAATCAGGACATTACGACAAAGAACATAGACCGCCATCCAGCATGCATCTATTCCTAAAAAGTCCACCTTCAGGTTAGCATCCGCACCCCTCCAGTATTAAGTTGCAAACAACAGACAATTGCATTAAGTATGGTGCGTAATGTAATCAACACAAATATCCTTAGACAAAGCATTGATGTTTTATCCCTAGTGGCAACAGCACATCCACAACCTTAGAACTTTCTCTCACTGTCCCAGATTCAATGGAGGCATGAACCCACTATCGAGCATAAATACTCCCTCTTGGAGTCACAAGTATCAACTTGGCAGAGCCTCTACTAGCAACGGAGAGCATGCAAGAACATAAACAACACATATATGATAGATCAATTAATCAACTTGACATAGTATTCAATATTCATCGGATCCCACCAAACACAACATGTAGCATTACAAATAGATGATCTTGATAATGATAGGCAGCTCACAAGATCTAAACATGATAGCACAAGAGGAGAAGACAACCATCTAGCTACTGGACCCATAGTCCAAGGATGAACTACTCACGCATCATTCGGAGGCGGGCATGGTGATGTAGAGCCTTCCGGTGATGATTCCCCTCTCCGGCAGGATGCCGGATGCGATCTCGTGAATCCCCCGAGATGGGATTGACGGCGGCGGCATCTCTGGAACTTTTTCCGTATTGTGGCTCTCGGTACTAGGGTTTTCGCGATGGAGGGATTAAGTAGGCGAAGGGGCAGCGGGGTGCCGAGGGGCCCACACCATATGGCGGCGCGGCCAGGGGTGGGGCCGCGCCGCCCTATGGGGTGGCCGCCTCGTCGCCCATCTTCGTCTCATCTTTGGACTTCTGGAAGGCTCCGTGCAAAATAAGACTGTGGGCTTTTGTTTCGTCCAATTCCGAGAATATTTCCTGTGTAGGATTTCTGAAACCAAAAACAGCAAAACAGAACTGCTTCGGCATCTTGTTAATAGGTTAGTGCCGAAAAATGAATAAAAACATCATAAAGTGTGAACAAAACATGTAGGTATTGTCATAAAACTAGCATGGACCATAAGAAATTATAGATACGTTGGAGACGTATCAAGCATCCCCAAGCTTAGTTCCTACTCGCCCTCGAGTAGGTAAACGATAACAAGGATAATTTCTGAAGTGACATGCTACCAACACAATCTTGATCAACATTATTGTAAAGCATATGAGATGAATGAAGTGATTCGAAACAATAGATTGCTAACAAAGAAATAATGACTAAACAACTGAATCATATAGCAAAAACTTTTCATGAATAGTACTTTCAAGACAAGCATCAAAAAGACTTGCATAAGAGCTAACTCATAAAGCAATAGATTCAAAGTAAGAGGTTTCGAAGCAACACAAAGGATGATTAAGTTTCAGCAATTGCTTTCAACTTGTAACATGTATATCTCATGGATAATTGTCAACATAAAGTAATATAACAAGTGCAATAAGTAAGCATGTAAGAATCAATGAACACAGTTGACACAAGTGTTTGCTTCTAAGATAGAAAGAAGTAGGTAAACTGACTCAACATAAAGTAAAACAAAGGACCTTCGCAGAGGGAAGCATGGATTACTCATGTGATAGAGCTTTTTATTTTGAAAACATGGAAACAATTTTGTCAACGGTAGTAATAATTCATATGTGTTATGCATAAAACTTCTTATAAGTTGCAAGCCTCATGCATCGAATACCAATAGTGCCCGCACCTTGTCCTAATTAGCTCGGATTTCCATGGATTATCATTGAATTACATATGTTTCAACCAAGTGTCACAAAGGGGTACCTCTATGCCACTGTACAAAGGTCCAAGGAGATAGATCGCATTTGATTTCTCGGTTTTGATAGATCTCAACTTGAGGACATCCATACCGGGACAACATAGAAAACAGATAATGGACTCCTCTTTAATGCTTAAGCATTCAACAACAGATAATATTCTCATAAGAGATTGAGGATTAATGTCCAAACTGAAAACTTCCACCATGATACATGGCTTTGGTTGGCGGCCCAATGTTCTTCTCTAACAATATGCATACTCAAACCATTTAATCATGATAAATCACCCTTACTTCAGACAAGACGAACATGCATAGCAACTCACATGATATTCAACAAAGGTGTAAAAAGTTGATGGCGTCCCCAGAAACATGGTTACCGCTCAACAAGCAACTTATAAGAACTAAGATACATAGCAACATATTCATCACCACAATAGTTTTTAAGCTATTTTCCCATGAGCTATGTATTGCAAAGACAAAGAATGAAAATTTTAAAGGTAGCACGCAAGCAATTTACTTTGGAATGGCAGAAAAATACCACATATAGGTAGTTATGGTGGACACAAATGGCATGAGTTTTGGCTCAAGGTGTTTGGATGCACGAGAAGCATTCCCTCTCAGTACAAGGCTTTGGCTAGCAAGGTTGTTTGAAGCAAACACAAGTATGAACCGGTACATCAAAACTTACACAAGAACATATTGCAAGCATTATAAGACTCTACACTGTCTTCCTTGTTGTTCAAAAACACCCAGAAAATATCTAAACCTTAGAGAGATCAATCATGCAAACCAAATTTCAACAAGCTCTACGGTAGTTCTCCACTAATAGATTTAAACTACATGATGCAAGAGCTTAAACATGATCTATGAGAGCTCAAAACAATTGCCAAGTATCAAATTATTCAAGATAATATACCATTTACCACATGAAGCATTTTCTGTTTCCAACCAAATAGCAATCAACGAAGCAGTTTTCAGCCTTCGCCATGAACGTTAAAATAAAGCTAAGAACACCAGTGTTCAATATGAAAAAGCGGAGCGTGTCTCTCTCCAATACAAGGATTGTTGGGATCCGAATTTATTCAAACATAAACAAAAATAGAAACAAAGAGACGCTCCAAGTAAAGCACATAATATGTGACGGAATAAAAATATAGTTTCACTAGAGGTGACCTGATAAGTTGTCGATGAAGAAGGAGATGCCTTGGGCATCCCCAAGCTTAGATGCTTGAGTCTTCTTGAAATATGCAGGGATGAACCACGGGGCATCCCCAAGCTTAGACTTTTCACTCTTCTTGATCATATTATATCATCCTCCTCTCTTGACCCTTGAAAACTTCCTCCACACCAAACTTAAAGCAAACTCATTAGAGGGTTAGTGCATAATCAAAAATTCACATGTCCAGAGAGGACACAATCATTCTTAACACTTCTGGACATTACCCAAGGCTACTGAAAGTTAATGGAACAAAGAAATCCACTCAACACAGTAAAAGAGGCAATGCGAAATAAAAAGGCAGAATCTGTCAAAACAGAACAGTCCGTAAAGACGAATTTTTCTGAGGCACTTCACTTGCTCAGATGGAAAAACTCAAAACTAATGAAAGTTGCGTACATATCTGAGGATCATGCAATAATTTTCTCTGATTTTTTGATTCTTCTACAGGGAGAAAAAATTCGTGACAGACAGCAAATCTGTTTCTGCGCAGAAATCCAAATCTAGTATCAACCTTCTATTAGAGACTTTACTTGGCACAGCAATATGATAAGGAGAGGTTGCTACAGTAGTAACAACTTCCAAGACTCAACAAAACAGTAGCAAAATAAAAACATGGGTTATCTCCCAAGAAGTGCTTTCTTTATAGCCATTAAGATGGGCTCAGTAATTTTAATGATGCTCACATGAAAATAGAAAATGAAGCAAAAGGAGCATCAAGAAGCAAATTCGAAACACATTTAAGTCTAACCCGCTTCCTATGCATAGGAATCTTGTACACAAATAAATTCAAAAAGAACAAAGTGACAAGCATAGTAAGATAAAACAAGAGTAACTTCAAAAGTTTCAGCATATAGAGAGGTGTTTTAGTACCATGAAAATTTTTACAACCATATTTTCCTCTCTCATAATAATTTCGAGTAGCATCATGAATAAACTCAACAATATAGCTATCACATGAAACATTCTTATCATGAGCTACATGCATAAAATTATTACTCTCCACATAAGCATAGTCATTACTATTAATTGTAGTGGGAGCAAATTCAATAAGATAGCTATCATTATTATTCTCATCACCATAATCATCATATATAGGAGGCATATTGTAATCATAATCAATTTTCTCCTCAATAGTAGGTGGACTGAAAATATGATAGTCATCATTGTAATCATTATATATAGGAGGTAAAGTATCATCAAAGTAAATTTTCTCCTCCATGCTTGGGGGACTAAAAATATCACAACCAGCTTCCCCAAGCTTAGACTTTTCCATAGCATTAAAAATAATAGTGTTCAAAAAGTTCATGCTAAAAACATTGCTACAACTATTTTGCAAACAAAGTTCCATGGGTTTTTTAATTCTCTCTTCAAACACATCATGTCCTAATTCAATATAAAGTTCATAAAGATCTCTAATTTTGTTGTAGTTTTCCATTAAGCCTAACTAGTGAAGTCACACAACTTAGTGTTCTCAGGAGTACTCATTGTAGCAGTAATAAAAATAAACTAAGCAAACAGAATTAAATAAAGTAAAAACAAGTAACTAATTTTTTTGTGTTTTTGATATAAGAAAGCAAACAAGACAGAAAAATAAAATAAAGTAAAGCAAGACAATAAACAAAGTAAAGAGATTGGATGTGAGAGACTCCCCTTGCAGCATGTCTTGATCTCCTCGGCAACGGCGCCAGAAAACAGTCTTGATGGCGCGTGATGCACATGTCCGTTGGGAACCCCAAGAGGAAGGTGTGATGCGCACAGCAGTAAGTTTTCCCTCAGAAAGAAACCAAGGTTATCGAACCAGTAGGAGATGAAGGCCACGTGAAGGTTGTTGGTGGAGGAGTGTAGTGCGGCGCAACACCAGGGATTTCGGCGCCAACGTGGAACTTGCACAACACAATCAAAATACTTTGACCCAACTTAACAGTGAGGTTGTCCATCTCACCGGCTTGCTGAAAACAAAGGATTAAACGTATGGTGTGGAGAATAATGTTTGTTTGCGAAGAACAACAGAGAACAGAGATTGCAGTACATTGTATTTCAGATGTAAAAGAAAAGGACCGGGGTCCACAGTTCACTAGTGGTGTCTCTCCAATAAGATAAATAGCATGATGGGTGAACAAATTACAGGTGGGCAATTGACAGAATAGAGATTCATATACATACCATGATGACTACTATGAGATTTAATCGGGGCATTACGACAAAGAACATAGACCGCCATCCAGCATGCATCTATGCCTAAAAAGTCCACCTTCAGGTTAGCATCCGCACCCCTTCCATTATTAAGTTGCAAACAACAGACAATTGCATTAAGTATGGTGCGTAATGTAATCAACACAAATATCCTTAGACAAAGCATTGATGTTTTATCCCTAGTGGCAACAGCACATCCACAACCTTAGAACTTTCTGTCACTGTCCCAGATTCAATGGAGGCATGAACCCACTATCGAGCATAAATACTCCCTCTTGGAGTCACAAGTATCAACTTGGCTAGAGCCTCTACTAGCAACGGAGAGCATGCAAGAACATAAATAACACATATATGATAGATCAATTAATCAACTTGACATAGTATTCAATATTCATCGGATCCCACCAAACACAACATGTAGCAGTACAAATAGATGATCTTGA
The DNA here is from genome assembly GCA_030979885.1 of Lolium multiflorum. NCBI lineage: Eukaryota > Viridiplantae > Streptophyta > Magnoliopsida > Poales > Poaceae > Lolium > Lolium multiflorum. Next base: position 151,403,822 of record CM061753.1, on the reverse strand, counting down.
GGAAGGTGTGATGCGCACAGCAGCAAGTTTTCCCTCAGAAAGAAACCAAGGTTATCGAACCAGTAGGAGCCAAGAAGCACGTGAAGGTTGTTGGTGGAGGAATGTAGTGCGGCGCAACACAGTGAAACCGGCACCAACGTGGAACCTGCACAACACAATCAAAGTACTTTGCCCCAACGTACAGTGAGGTTGTCAATCTCACCGGCTTGCTGAAAACAAAGGATTAAACGTATCGAGTGGAAAATGGTGTTTGTTTGCAAAGAACAGTAAGAATAGTAGAATGTATTCAGATGTAAAAGAATGGACCGGGGTCCACAGTTCACTAGTGGTGTCTCTCCAATAAGATAACTAACATGCTGGGTGAACAAATTACAGCGGGCAATTGACAAATAAAGATTCAATACATATCAATGATGATTACTTTGTGATTTAATCAGGGCATTACGACAAAGTACATAGACCGCTATCCAGCATGCATCTATGCCTAAATAATCCACCTTCGGGTTATCATCCGAACCCCCTCCAGTATTAAGTTGTAAACAACAGATAATTGCATTAAGTATGGTGCGTAATGTAATCAACACAAATATCCTTAGACAAAGCATCAATGTTTTATCCCTAGTAGCAACAGCACATCCACAACCTTAGAACTTTCTGTCACTGTCCCAGATTAAATGGAGGCATGAACCCACTATCGAGCATAAATACCCCCTCTTGGAGTTACAAGTATCAACTTGGCTAGAGCCTCTACTAGCAACGGAGAGCATGCAAGAACAAAACAAAACATATATGATAGATTGATAATCAACTTAACATAGTATTCTAGATTCATCGGATCCCGCCAAACACAACATGTAGCATTATAAATAGATGATCTTGATCATGTTAGGCAGCTCACAAGATCTAAACAATGATAGCACAAGCGGAGAAGACAACCATCTAGCTACTGCTATGGACCCATAGTCCAAGGATGAACTACTCACGCATCAATCCGGAGGCGGGCATGATGATGTAGAGCCCCTCCGGTGATGATTCCCCTCTCCGGCGGGTGCCGGAGGCGATCTCTGAATCCCCGAGATGGAATTCGCGGTGGCGGCGTCTCTGGAAGGTTTTCCGTATCGTGGCTCTCGGTACGGGGTATTCGCGACGAAGGCTATATGTAGGCGGAAGGGTAGGTCGGGGGCGACGGGGCCCAGACCACGGGCCGCGCGGCCAGGGCCGGGCCGCGCGCCCTATGGTCTGGCCACCTCGTGGCCCCACTTCGTTATCCCTCCGGTCTTTTGGAAGCTTCGTGGAAAAATAGGACCCTCGGTGTTGATTTCGTCCAATTCCAAGAATATTTCCTTACTAGGATTTCTGATACCAAAAACATCAGAAAACAGCAACTGGCGCTTCGGCATCTTGTTAATAGGTTAGTGCCGGAAAATGTATAATAATGCTGTAAAGTATGTATAAAACATTCAAGTATTGTCATAAAAGTAGCATGGAACATAAGAAATTATAGATACGTTTGAGACGTATCAAGCATCCCCAAGCTTAGTTCCTACTCGTCCTCGAGTAGGTAAACGATAACACAAATAATTTCTGAAGTGACATGCTACCAACATAATCTTGATAAACTTTATTGTAAAGCATATGAGATGAATGGAGTGATCTGAACAAAAGATTGCTAACAAAGATAATGACTAAACAAATGAATCATATAGCAAAACTTTTCATGAATAGTACTTTCAAGACAAGCATCAATAAGAGTTGCATAAGAGCTAACTCATAAGCAATAAATTCAAAGTAGAATGCATTGAAGCAACACAAAGGATGATTTAGTTTCAGCAATTGCTTTCAACTTGTAACATATATATCTCATGGATATTTGTCAACATAGAGTAATATAACAAGTGCAATAAGTAAACATGTAAGAATCAATGCACACAGTTAACACAAGTGTTTGCTTCTAAGATAGAAAGAAGTGGGTAAACTGACTCAACATTAAGTAAAAGAATGGCCCTTCGCAGAGGAAGCATGGATTACTATTTTTGTGCTAGAGCTTTTTGTTTTGAAAACATAGAAACAATTTTATCAACGGTAGTAATAATTCATATGTGTTATGCATAATACTTCCTACAAGTTGCATGTCTCATGCATAGAGTACTAATAGTGCTCGCACCTTGTCCTAATCAGCTCGGAAAACACAGATTATCATCGCATCACATATGTTTCAATCAAGTGTCACAAAGGGGTACCTCTTCCGCCTGTCTAAGGAGAAAGCACGCATTGGATTTCTTGCTTTTGATTATTCTTAACTTAGACATTCATACCGGGACAACATAGACAACAGATAATGGACTCCTCTTTTAATGCTTAAGAATTCAACAACAAATAATATTCTCATAAGAAATTGAGGTTGTATGTCCACACTGAAACTTCCACCATGATACATGGCTTTAGTTGGCTGCCTAATGTTTTTCTCTAACATATGTATACTCAAACCATTTGATCATGAAATCGCACTTACTTCAGACAAGACGAACATTCATAGCATCTCACATGATATCCAACAAAGGTAAAGTTGATGGCGTCCCCAGAAACATGGTTACCGCTCAACAAGCAACTTATAAGAATTAAGACACATAACTACATATTCATCACCACAATAGTTTTTAAGCTATTTGTCCCATGAGCTATATATTACAAAGATAAAGGAATGAAATTTTAAAGGTAGCACTCAAGTAATTTACTTTGGAATGGCAGAAAAATACCACATAATAGGTAGATATGGTGGACACAAATGGCATGGGGTTTTGGCTCAAGGTGTTTGGATGCACGAGAAGCATTTCCTCTCAGTACAAGGTTTGGGCTAGCAAGGTTGTTTGAAGCAAACACAAGTATGAACAGGTACATCAAAACTTACACAATAACATATTGCAAGCATTATAAGGCTCTACACTGTCTTCCTTGTTGTTCAAACACTTTACCCGAAAATATCTAGACTTAGAGAGACCAATCATGCAAACCAAATTAAACAAGCTCTACGGTAGTTCTTCATTAATAGATTAAACTACATGATGCAAGAGCTTAAACATGATATATGAGAGCTCAAACAATTGCCAAGTTATTCCAAACCATATGCAGCATTTTCTGATTCCAACCAAATAGCAATTTAACGAAGCAATTTCAGCCTTCGCCATGAACATTAAAGCACAACTAAGAACACAAGTGTTCCATATGAAAAAGCGGAGCGTAATATCTCCAATATAAGAATGGTGGGATCCAATTTTATTCAAAACAAAACGAAAATAAAAGAAAACCGACGCTCCAAGTAAAGAACATAAGATGTGATGGAATAAAAATATAGTTTCACTAGAAGTGACCTGATAATGTTGTCGATGAAGAAGGGGATGCCTTGGGCATCCCCAAGCTTAGATGCTTGAGTCTTCTTAAAATATGCAGCGATGAACCACCAGGGCATCCCCAAGCTTAGACCTTTCACTCTTCTTGATCATAGTATATCATCCTCTTCTCTTGACCCTTGAAAACTTCCTCCACACCAAACTTCAAGCAAACTCATTAGAGGGTTAGTGCATAATCAAAAATTCACATATTCAGAGGTGACACAATCATTCTTAACACTTCTGGACATTGCACAAAGCTTCTGAAAGTTAATGGAACAAAGAAACTCATTCAACATAGCAAAAGTGGCAATGCGAAATAAAAGGCAGAATCTGTCAAAAACAGAACAGTCCGTAAAGACGAATCTGGCAGGGGCACTAAACTTGCTCAAATGAAAAAAATCAAAACTAATGAAAGTTGCGTACATATATGAGGATCACGCTCATAAATTTGCAGATTTTTTTGATTTTCTACAGGGAAATCTGTACGAATTCGTGACAGACAGCAATGCTGTTTCTACGCAGCGATCCAAATCTAGCATCAACTTTAGCATAGAAACTTTACTTGGCACAAAAACATTATAAGGAGAGGTTGCTACAGTATTAAACAACTTCCAAGACTCAACAATACAGTAAATAAAAATAAAACGTGGGTTATCTCCCAAGAAGTGCTTTTTTTAACGCCTTTCAGCTAGGCGCAGAAAGTGCAAATCAAGTAACATCAAGAGAAGAAGCATCAACATCATAGATTGTTCTAATAATAAAATCAAAAGGCAACTTCATTCTCTTTGTAGGGAAGTGTTCCATACCTTTCTTGATAGGAAATTGATATTTCATATTACCTTCCTTCATATCAATAACAGCACCAACGGTTCGAAGAAAAGGTCTTCCCAACGCAACAGGACAAGATGCATTACATTCAATATCCAAGACAACAAAATCAACGGGGACAAGGTTATTGTTAACCGTAATGCGAACATTATCAATCCTCCCCAAAGGTTTCTTTTTAACATTATCAGCGAGATTAACATCTAAATAACAATTCTTCAATGGTGGCAAGTCAAGCATATCATAAATTTTCTTAGGCATAACAGAAATACTTGCACCAAGATCACATAAAACATTACATTCAAAGTCATTGAATTTCATTTTAATGATGGGCTCCCAACCATCTTCTAACTTTCTAGGAATAGAAGCTTCAAGTTTTAATTTCTCTTCCCTAGCTTTAATGAGAGCATTTGTAATATGTTTTGTAGAGGCTAAATTCATAGCACTAGCATTGGGACTTCTAGCAAGTTTTTGTAAGAACTTTATAACTTCAGTAATATGACAATCATCAAAATCTAAACCATTATGTTCTACAGCAATGGAATCATTGTTACCAATATTTTGAAAAATTTCAGCAGTTTTATCACAAGCAGTTTTAGCAGTTTCAGGCAATTTTGCGCGCTTTGTACTAGGAGTTGAAACATTGCCAACACCAATTATTTTACCATTGATAGTGGAAGGTGTAGCAACATGTGTAGAATCAACATTACTAGTGGTGGTAATAGTCCATACTTTAGCTACATTATTCTCTTTAGCAAGTTTTTCTTTTTCTTCTCTATCCCACCTAGCATGCAATTCAGCCAACATTCTAATATTATCATTAATTCGAACTTGGATGGCATTTGTTTTAGCAAACCTAGCATCTTTAACTTCCTCAGGCATAACTTTCAATTTTAAAAGATCAACATCAAGAGCAAGATTATCAACCTTAGAAGCAAGAACATCAATATTACTAAGCTTTTCTTCAACAGTTTTATTGAAAGCAGTTTGTGTGCTAATAAATTCTTTAAGCATCACTTCAAGACCAGAGGGTACAATCTTATTATTGTTGTAAGAATTACCATAAGAATTACCATAACCATTACCATTATTAGAAGGATATGGCCTATAGTTGTTTTTTTTTTGAAAACATATGGCCTATAGTTGTTGTTACCATAATTATTCCTATAAGCATTATTGTTGAAATTGTTACTCTTTATGAAATTCACATCAACATTTTCTTCTTGAGCAACCAATGAAGCTAAAGGAACATTATTAGGATCAATATGAGATCTACCATTTGCAAGCATAGACATAATAGCATCAATCTTATCACCCAAAGAAGAGGTTTCTTCAACAGAATTTACCTTCTTACCTTGAGGAGTTCTTTCAGTGTGCCATTCAGAGTAATTGATCATCATATCATCAAGAAGTTTAGTCGCGGCGCCCAGGGTGATGGACATAAAAGTACCTCCAGCAGCTGAATCCAATAGGTTCCTCGAGGAAAAATTCAATCCTACATAAAAGGTTTGGATGATCATCCAAGTAGTCAGTCCATGGGTTGGGCAATTTTTTACCAAAGATTTCATTTTCTCCCATGCTTGAGCAACATGTTCATTATCAAATTGTTTAAAGTTCATTATGCTACTTCTCAAAGATATAATCTTAGCAGGAGGATAATATTTACTAATAAAAGCATCTTTACATTTAGTCCATGAATCAATACTATTCTTAGGCAAAGAAAGCAACCAATCTTTAGCTCTTCCTCTTAATGAGAAAGGAAACAATTTCAATTTTATAATATCACCATCTATATCCTTATACTTTTGCATTTCACAAAGTTCAACAAAATTATTAAGATGGGAAGCAGCATCATCAGTACTAACACCAGAAAATTGCTCTCTCATAACAAGATTCAGTAAAGCAGGTTTAATTTCATAGAATTCTGTTGTAGTAGCAGGTGGAGCAATAGGAGTACATATAAAATCATTATTATTTGTGCTAGTGAAATCACACAACTTAGTATTTTCAGGAGTACCCATTATAATAGTAATAAAGTAAACTAGGCAAATAAAGTAAAGACAAGTAACTAATTTTTTGTGTTTTGATATAGAGCTAGTAAACAAGACAGAAATTAAAGTAACTAATTTTTTGTGTTTTTAATATGAAGCAAACAAGACAGTAAATAAAATAAAGTAAATCAAGACAAAAACAAAGTAAAGAGATTGGAAGTGAAGACTCCCCTTGCAGCGTGTCTTGATCTCCCCGGCAACGGCGCGAAAAAGTGCTTGATGCGCGTAGATGTACACGTCCGTTGGGAACCCCAAGAGGAAGGTGTGATGCGCACGCAGAAGTTTTCCCTCAGAAAGAAACCAAGGTTATCGAACCAGTAGGAGCCAAGAAGCACGTGAAGGTTGTTGGTGGAGGAATGTAGTGCGGCGCAACACCAGTGAAACCGGCGCCAACGTGGAACCTACACAACACAATCAAAGTACTTTGCCCCAACGTAACAGTGAGGTTGTCAATCTCACCGGCTTGCTGAAAACAAAGGATTAAACGTATCGAGTGGAAAATGGTGTTTGTTTGCAAAGAACAGTAAGAACAGTAGAATGTATTCAGATGTAAAAGAATGGACCGGGTTCACAGTTCACTAGTGGTGTCTCTCCAATAAGATAACTAACATGCTGGGTGAACATATTACAGGCGGGAAATTGACAAATAAAGATTCAATACATATCAACGATGATTACTATGTGATTTAATCAGGGCATTACGACAAAGTACATAGACCGCTATCCAGCATGCATCTATGCCTAAATAATCCACCTTCGGGTTATCATCCGAACCCCTTCCAGTATTAAGTTGTAAACAACAGATAATTGCATTAAGTATGGTGCGTAATGTAATCAACACAAATATCCTTAGACAAAGCATCAATGTTTTATCCCTAGTAGCAACAGACATCCACAACCTTAGAACTTTCTGTCATTGTCCCAGATTAAATGGAGGCAAGAACCCACTATCGAGCATAAATACCCCCTATTGGAGTTACAAGTATCAACTTGGCCAGAGCCTCTACTAGCAACGGAGAGCATGCAAGAACATAAACAACACATATATGATATATTGATAATCAACTTAACATAGTATTCTAGATTCATCGGATCCCGCCAAACACAACATGTAGCATTACAAATAGATGATCTTGATCATGTTAGGCAGCTCACAAGATCTAAACAATGATAGCACAAGCGGAGAAGACAACCATAGCTAGCTATGGACCCATAGTCCAAGGATGAACTACTCACGCATCAATCCGGAGGCGGGCATGATGATGTAGAGCCCCTCCGGTGATGATTCCCCTCTCCGGCAGGGTGCCGGAGGCGATCTCCTGAATCCCCCGAGATGGGATTCGCGGTGGCGGCGTCTCTGGAAGGTTTTCCGTATCGTGGCTCTTGGTACAGGGGTATTCGCGATGAAGGCTATATGTAGGCGGAAGGGTAGGTCAGGGGGCGACGCGAGGGGCCCAAACCACAGGGCCACGCGGCCAGGGCCAGGGCCGCGCCGCCCTATGGTTTGGCCACCTCGTGGCCCCACTTCCGGTCTTCGGAAGCTTCGTGGAAAAATAGGACCCTGGGCGTTGATTTCGTCCAATTCCGAGAATATTTCCTTACTAGGATTTCTGAAACCAAAAACAGCAGAAAACAACTGGCGCTTCGGCATCTTGTTAATAGGTTGGTGCCGGAAAATGTATAATAATGCTGTAAAGTATGTATAAAACATTCAAGTATTGTCATAAAAGTAGCATGGAACATAAGAAATTATAGATACGTTTGAGACGTATCACTGGCGCTTCGGCATCTTGTTAATAGGTTAGTGCCGGAAAATGCATAAAAACATCATAAAGTGTGAACAAAACATGTAGGTATTGTCATAAAACTAGCATGGAACATAAGAAATTATAGATACGTTGGAGACGTATCAGTTTTAAAATGCCTATTCAACACCCCTTCTAGGCGACATCTCGTCCTTTCATTTAGGAGTATAAAACTCGGTGTAGAAGGCCTTCCTCAATAATTCCCAGTCAAGACGGTATCTAATATCCAGAGATCTAAACCATATGCGAGAATTACCAGAAAGAGATAGATATAATAACTTCCTCTTCACATGATCATGAGGAACATTAGCCAATTTGAATAAAGAGCATAAATCTTCAATAGCATGTAAATAACCCATAGAAGTTTTACTCTTATCACATGTGAAGGTTAGTTTCATAGCTTGTTTAGCAATAGCAACAGGAAACTGAAACGCCACCTTAAGCTCGGGTGGTTTCTCTTCATTTTCTTTAAGAGATTGAACATAGGCATAATCTATAAAATAAAACCAATCTCATCACGACTAGACATACCCATGATGAGACAAATAGAAAATAATAAAAATAGTCAAAGCTTTCTTAGCATTCACTTACCAATAGCGCTACGCTCCCCGGCAACGGCGCCAGAAAAGTGTCTTGATGGCTCGAAAGTGCAGGAGATCAATTGTAGTACTTTTCAATAAGAAAGATTTTTGAACCCACGAGGAGCTAAAGGTACTGGTTAGCAAAATCGACAAGAAAGCAATAATAATAAAGTAGCAGTTTTGGTGTTTTTGTGTGTATAGTTTGCAATAAAAATAAAGTGCAGAAAGTAAATAGCAAATAAGTAAATGCTCTCGATGAGATAAAATCCCAATCCTCTATGCATCAAGAGGACAAGCCCAAGTGTGTGTGCTTATATGAGACATAATATTCTGAGGGCGGCATGGATTCACTAGCATCTCAGTTCTAAACAATGCGGTAAATATTTTGTCAGGATTTATTCAATTAGGGGCGGAGCCTTAATTAGGTGCAGCCATAGACATGAGCAAATACTCCCCTTATGATAGAACCTAGAGCCATTTTCATGAGAAAGTATAGGAATCATTAATACATAAATATCCCATCATAGCTATAAGATCTGGGGTCCCCGACATAAACCCCTCTAATGCAACTCATAGTGCTAGAACATAGTTTCTGTCATTCCGACCGTTCCAACACTAATGCATTACATTAAAGTGCAGCCCTATGAGCCCATATAGGTGAAGTAATATGCAATTGACGTTTGCATAAAACCATCATAGAACAACATAAAAAAATAGAAAACTTATCCAAATACTCATTGCACATCATATAGAATCATAACCAGATCATCCTATGCCCTCAGGAACGTGGGGGAGTACTCACAAATGTCAAGCATGATATGGACCAGAAGCATAATGATTACAACACAACCTGACTATATAATCTCCCCACCAAATAATGACAAAGTACCAATCACGGACATGCAATAGCACTAAAAACAATAACTAGGGTTCAATTGAACACTAACTATGAGGGGGATGACGTCAATCTCGTAGGAGATGTGGTGATGATGGTGCTGATGGAGATGTTGATGAAGATGCCTCCTCCCAAGCCAGGGAGGACTGGGGATGTCGATGGCGTCGATTTCCCCTTTACCGGAGGCACCGGTGCAGCAGGATCTACCCTCTCCCGGAGTAGGAGAGGACTTTCGCCTCCGCCGCTGCCTCAATAAATCCCGGGAAAAATATGGCTTAGGTATTTTAGGAGAAACGGACCTTCTGGTATAAAGGGGGGCCCGAGGCGACCCTCGAGGGGCGAACGAGGTTGGGTGGCGCGCCCAACCAGGTAGGGCACGCCACATGTGCCCGTTTGCACCGCGTGGCCCCTCTCGCGTGGTTCTTTCGCCCACGACCTTTCTTCAGGTGAAAAACTCATCACGTAATTTTCCCTGAAGTTTTAGCGATCCAGAAAGTCCTGAAACAAATATAATACTCCCTTCGTTCCTTTCTATAATGCCTATATATTTTTGGCATTTGTTTCAGAATATAAAGTTGTAGCTTGGCTCTTTTTCAATTACCCCCTCTACCGGTTAGCTCCCACACGACATGCATGAAAAAAATTCCATACAAAAAGGAAACAATTAATTGAGATTCCTAATGCATGACCCCAATGATTCCTTAGATTTAGGAAGCAATGTTTTTATTTCCTTAATATAACCTGGCTGCATATATATGGAGAGTCAACCAGAGAGATTTGTGAGATTTGTTATGTTAGTTTAGGAAGTTATCGATTTTCCTCATTTTACTCTGATCTCAAATCATTAATCTAGGGGGTCTTGTGTAAAGAACACTCTTGTGCTAATTTCCATGCCAAAAAACAATAGGCACTATAGAATGGAATGGAGGGAGTACGAAAAAGGAGGTTTTCTACCTTCCAGGAATTAAATACCAATAAAGGGGACTTTGTAGGAAAGTCCCGGAAATCAACTAAAAATGCATAAATAACGATGTATGAAGGCAAATAACAATAAAAACTAATCCTATATGTAGCAATAATGATGATGCAAAATGCACGTGTCACATGCCTACATTCGGGATACTTGGACACGTCGCCCGGTACGTGTACTGTTTAAAATATTTATCATTGCTAAATTTTTACTACTGCACGTGCACCTGAATATTTCTTTCCGCCGAGACGATTTGCTCGGGACCAGGTCAGGAACTGCTAGCCTGCGTTCACCGAGCAGTTTGATGTGCTCGATGATAGGACGGTGATCTGGGAGCCCTATACGGAGGCAGCCGTGCATGCAAGATACCCCTGCAGGATCTCTATCCTCTACTATTGAGATTGTGCGTACTGGATGACACAGTCAAACATCATCTTCGATGTGTCCATGGAGGTAATGGCCCAACAGAGGATCATGAGGCAGTTCGGCTCTCGGCAGTTGGTCGATCCTCCGCCACCGATAGTACCTCTACTTGACTATGTCCACAAGTAAGTTTAGATTGTTCATCATTTTTCAGTTAACTCACACAATTATTTCTGCAGGTATAACAGGAAGGGTACTAGCCACTCAGCGCATTGGTGGCTTCAGCGCCTTGGCACATACTTTGTTGATTGGGATGGTGCGACAACACAAGTCTGACCTCACCATGAGCAGTATGATCCACCTGAGTTTGACGCATATCTGCAGCGGTACATGACAGCCACGCGAGTGCATATCATCCCACCGAGAGATCTAGCTGAGGCGCCTCTAGCGATTATGCAGGTATGTACCCGACTCGGTCCACAGTCGGCAGTCGATAACACGCGGTACATACTTTTCTATTCCAACAACATACTTGTAGTTTACATATTGGATTCACGTTTTATATACAATCATGATTTTGCGGGGTCAGATGACAGCAGAATTATAGGATGACGTCGCTAGGAACACACGTTCCAATGGGCCTCTTCTGCCGCGTGAGCAGCAGCTGTCCTGGTTGAGGCGTCTCGAGGAGAAGCTACGCGAAATCTACTCGTCTATCACGTGCAACCGTACTTCTGACGTTGTTCAGATCCACCACCTTCCCCCAAGCCCCTCCACACAGTAGCAACAACGACATGATCCACGACCACGTATCACACCGAAGACGACACCTAGACTACGACCTCTAGACCGGGCTGGAGGTTCGTCGTGGGAGCAACAACATAGTACTTTGTTCGACGACTTTCAGCTGCAGCAGCACGGTTCACGTCCAAGTCCACCCTTGATGGTTGTGAAATACGTCACTTTTTCTCACATTTAAACCATTAGCTAAGTCAAGAAATTGACTAAGTTTACCTCTCAATTTGTTACTAATGACTAACTAATGCAAAGATGTGCAATCTCTTCTATCTTTGAATGGTGTGCATGAAATCACGTCATAATGACAAATGGACCTGCAATTACTGAAGAAAATCACATCACAAGTGCAGCAAAGTAGACCAGGCTCGAAGAGGCGGTTCCAGGGAGTTTAACGGACATCGGTACGGGCAAGTCCCACCCATACCGTCCGCCCGTACGGCCTGCCGCAGCATTCCCGAGGTCAAACCCTATAAGTTTTGTGAAGGACCCGACGCCAAAATGAGAGTCATTCCTCGCCAAACAGAGCCGCCATCCATCAGATCCATCTACACCACACCGAAGAAGATCCACCATCATAGTTCATCCATTCCATCTCCAATCCCATCCATAGCCATATCCATCACCATTGTAATAGAGATCTCCTTGAGAATTGGCGACCATTATAAGAATATTGTGATTTCAATCCAAGTATTTACCACAATGATTTCTATCTTTGTTCTTGATTTTGATATTATGTGTCCAGATATGAATCGTTGCTTGTTGAAGCAAGAAGGACATTGGTATCCCATCTCGTATAAAGAACATCCTCATATTGGGTCAGGACCTCGCTATCAAATTGATATTGAAAAAAGATATCCAGGAGGACGTCACTTAATTCACCTATCAGTGGTATACAATTATCATATGGAATTGGGAGGTTAGTCGACGCATTATATATCGGAAGATATATAAATTTCTTTAAGATATTCGAAATCACTCCCATATTATGTAGACACTTTAATGTACTCCATACACGTTCCGTAGAAACATGTTTGATACTGGGACTCAAATCCACAGAGATTACTCGATTCACATCAGTCCTCATGGGCTGTGGGTTGGGGTGAATCCACGCAACGTTTATGTGCATCTAATCTTATAATATGTGTAAGGATTGAATAGGAGTTTTGCAATCTTGTATCATTGTCTCTTTGCCTCGATTCGATGATCTGCAGGTACCCATGTCTATCGGATCGATCAAGGCAAGATGTGGGATGAGTGGAGAACGGCGTGCTACCGCGAAACCTCAGTGACAGAAAGGGGAAAGTAACGGTACATATTTAGTGATTCATTCGAGATCAACGACACAATCATATAGGTTAATGCTTTAGTCTGTATTCATATGCTTAATAACTATTTTTTACTCGTGGTTGTGGGAACAGTGGTTGGACCAAGAGGCCCTTGTCACCTCTGGCTTTAGGGGCAAGAGTATTTATGGATGTGCTACTCACAAATCTCTTGTCTCTATTTTATTTACTACACATTTACGCTGCATTTATATATGTATGCATAGCTGCAGGAGAAACCTTAACCCTGGCATATTTCCATCATTGAACACAACCTCTTTAAGAGTAAACTAGATAGGTTCGGTAAACATAAAATCCAATTAACTAGCAAGTCTTCTAGAGGTTTACTATACACCATTTTAGTAGTGCTTCCCAATATTCGATTAAATCTAGGTCTACTAGGGAAAAAACTTATCATACTACAATCCATAATCTGGATCGAAGGTGTCAAACACCTACGGCGACACCCAAACCACCAACTCCTGACCAGGCAGGAGGTTCCTCGTGGCAGCAGCAGCACACTACTTCGTTCGATGACTTTCAGCAGCAAGCTGGTTTTGACCAGTTGCAGCAACATGCTCCTTTCATGGGAGGAGGAGGAGGATACACACATGGTATATATTGTTCTAGCTATCGTGTTCCATATAAACTATACTCTACTTAGTTTGACATCACTTATGTTTCGTGCCACAGGATACACGCAGCATACTGCGTCCAATCCTTCATGGGGAGCTGATACGTCTCCAACGTATCTATAATTTCTTATGTTCCATGCTAGTTTTATAACAATACCTACATGTTTTGTTCACACTTTATATCGTTTTGATGCATTTTCCGGCACTAACCTATTAACAAGATGCCGAAGTGCCAGTTTCTGCTGTTTTTGGTTCCAGAAATCCTACAAAGGAAATATTCTCGGAATTGGACGAAATCAACGTCCAGAACCTTATTTTCCCCGGAAGCTTCTAGAGAGCCAGAGAGGCACCAGAGGGGAGCCCTGGGGGCCCCACCCCACAGGGCGGCGCGGCCAAGGGGGGCCCTATGGTGTGGGACCACCAGGACTCCTCCGAGGCCGCCTCTTCGCCTATATAATCTCTCCGCCTCGAAAACCCTAAAGGAATAAGCCACGATACGAGAAAAGTTCCAGAGCCGCCGCCATCGCGAAGCCAAGATTCGGGGACAGAAGTCTCTATTCCGGCACGCCGCCGGGACGGGGAAGTGCCCCCGGAAGGCATCTCCATCGACACCACCGCCATCTCCATCGATGCTGCTTTCTCCCATGATGAGGAGGGAGTAGTTCTCCCCCGAGGCTAAGGGCTGTACCGGTAGCTATGTGGTTAATCTCTTTCTCATGTACTTCAATACAATGATCTCATGAATTGCCTTGCATGATTGAGATCCATATGATGAGCTTTGTAATCTAGATGTAGTTATGCTATTCAAGTGGATTTTACTTATGTGATCTCCGGAGACTCCTTGTCCCACGTGTGTAAAGGTGACAGTGTGTGCACCGTGTGGGTCTCTTAGGCTATATTTCATAGAATACTTGTTCACTGGGTTATGATTTGATTTGGATGTCTCTATGAAATTGTGGTGTGTTAGTACCTCCTATGAATGCTCAAAGTGACAGCGTGGGGTGTTTATTAGTACTTGGGAATACATCTTTAAGGTTTGCTTTGCATCCCTACATGGTGAATTAGTGTTCGTTATCCAGCCAAAGAGTAACTCAGAATAGCATAGTGAAGTTCTTATATTTATATTCAATTATGATTGCATTGTTGAGAGTGTCCACTGGTGAAAGTATGATCCCTAGGCCTTGTTTCCAATACTGCAAACACCGCTTACTTACTGTTCTAATGCATGTTTACTCGCTGCAATACTTACTTCATATCGCAATTACCATCTACCACCATCTATATCACCTATGTTTTACTATCTCTTCGCCGAACTAGTGTACCTATACATCTGACAAGTGTATTAGGTGTGTTGGGGACACAAGAGACTTCTTGTATCTTAATTGCAGGATTGCTTGAGAGGACTATCTTTGACCTCTACCTCCCTGAGTTCGATAAACCTTGGGTGATTCACTTAAGGGAAACTTGCTGCTGTTCTACAAACCTCTGCTCTTGGAGGCCCAACACTGTCTACAAGAATAGAAGCACACGTAGACATCAAGCTATTTTGGCGCCGTTGCCGGGGAGGTAAGGTAAAGGTATTCACATCCTCCGACTACTAAGCTATTTCCTAGCACTGTTGCCGGTGTGTGAGTGCTCGAAGGTATCTCCTTTAGATTCTGCAATTATATCTTTTTGTTTCTTGTTTTTATTTTCACTAGTTAGGCTTAATGGAAAACAACAAAAAAATTAGAGATCTTTATGAACTTTATCTTGAATTAGGACATGATGTGTTTGAAGAGAGAATTAAAAAACCCATGGAACTTTGTTTGCAAAATAGTTGTAGAAATGTTATTAGCATGAACTCTTTGGACACTATTATTGCTAATGCTATGGAAGAATTTAAGCTTGGGGAAGCTGGTTTAGAGGAGCATGATATTATTAGTTCCCCAAGCATGGAGGAGAAAATTTACTTTGATGATACTTTACCTCCTAAATATGATGTTTGCAATGATGAATATGATATTTTCAGTCCACCTACTATTGAGGAGAAAATTAATTATGATTACAATATGCCTCCTATATATGATGATTATGGTGATGAGAATAATAATGATAGCTATTTTATTGAATTTGCTCCCATTACAACTAATAAAATTGATTATGCTTATGTGGAGAGTAATAATTTTATGCATGTAGCTCATGACAAGAATGTTTATGTGATAGTTATATTGCTGAGTTTGTTCATGATGCTACTGAAAGTTATTATGAGAGAGGGAAACATAGTTATATGCATCTTAATAATATTAAGTTTCCCCTCTTTATGTTGAGAATCTTGAAGTTACTCGTGTTTTATCTTCCTATGCT
Source organism: Lolium multiflorum (assembly GCA_030979885.1). Lineage (NCBI taxonomy): Eukaryota > Viridiplantae > Streptophyta > Magnoliopsida > Poales > Poaceae > Lolium > Lolium multiflorum. Next base: position 151,387,842 of record CM061753.1, on the reverse strand, counting down.
TGTCACTTTGTTCTTCATGAATTTATTTGTGTACAAGATTCCTTTTCATAGGAAGTGGGTTAGGCTTAAATGTGTTTTTAATTTTCTTCTTGATGCTCTCTTTTGCTTCTACTCTTATTTCTTGCGAGAGTATCATTGAAATTACTGAGCCCATCTTAATGGCTATAAAGAAAGCACTTCTTGGGAGATAACCCATGTGTTTATTTTGCTACTGTTTTGTTGTGTCTTGGAAGTTGTTACTACTGTAGTAACCTCTCCTTATCATGTTATTGTGCCAAGTAAAGTCTCTAATAGTAAAGTTGATACTAGATTTGGATTACTGCGCAGAAACAGAATTGCTGTCTGTCACGAATTTGCGTAGATCTCTCTGTAGAAAAATCAAAAAAATCTGCCAATTTACGTGCGTGATCCTCGGATATGTACGCAACTTTCATTAGTTTTGAGTTTTTCCGTTTGAGCAAGTTAAGTGCCTCTGGAAAATTCGTCTTTACGGATTGTTCTGTTTTGACAGATTCTGCCTTTTATTTCGCATTGCCTCTTTTGATATGTTGGATGGATTTCTTTTTTCCATTAACTTTCAGTAGCTTTGTGCAATGTCCAGAACTGTTAAGAATGATTATGTCACCTATGAATATATGAATGTTTGATTATGCACTAACCCTCTAATGAGTTTGCTTTAAGTTTGGTGTGGAGAAAGTTTTCAAGGGTCAAGAGAAGAGGATGATACAATATGATCAAGAAGAGTGAAAGGTCTAAGCTTGGGGATGCCCCGGTGGTTCATCTCTGCATATTTTAAGAAGACTCAAGCATCTAAGCTTGGGGATGCCCAAGGCATCCCCTTCTTCATCGACAACCTATCAGGTCACTTCTAGTGAAACTATATTTTTATTCCGTCACATCTTATGTACTTTACTTGGAGCGTCTGTGTGCTTTTATTTTTGTTTTGTTATTTTCATTCTATGAATAAATTCATGCTCATGTGGGAGAGAGACATGCTCCGCTTTTTCATATGAACACTAGTGTTCTTCGTTTTTACTTTTAATGTTCATGGCGAAGGCTGAAAACTGCTTCGTTAATTGCTATTTGGTTGGAATCAGAAAATGATTCATATGGTTTTGAATAACTTGATACTTGGCAATTGTTTTGAGCTCTCATAGATCATGTTTAAGCTCTTGCATCATGTAGTTTAATCTATTAGTGGAGAACTACTGTAGAGCTTGTTGAAATTTGGTTTGCATGATTGGTCAAGGTCTAGATATTTTGTGGTGAAGTGTTTGAACAACAAGGAAGACAGTGTAGAGTCTTATAATGCTTGCAATATGTTCTTGTGTAAGTTTTGCTGTACCTGTTCATACTTGTGTTTGCTTCAAACAACCTTGCTAGCCAAAGCCTGAGAGGAAATGCTTCTCGTGCATCCAAACACCTTGAGCCAAAACCCATGCCATTTGTGTCTACCATATCTACCTACTATGTGGTATTTTTCTGCCATTCCAAAGTAAATTACTTGAGTGTTACCTTTAAAATTTCATTCATTTGTCTTTGCAATATATAGCTCATGGGAAAATAGCTTAAAAACTATTGTGGTGATGAATATGTAGCTATGTGTCTTAGTTCTTATAAGTTGCTTGTTGAGCGGTAACCATGTTTCTGGGGACGCCATCAACTTTTTACCTTTGTTGGATACCATGTGAGATGCTATGCATGTTCGTCTTGTCTGGAGTAAGGGTGATTTATCATGATCAAATGGTTTGAGTATGCATATGTTAGAGAAGAACATTGGGTCGCTAACCAAAGCCATGTATCATGGTGGAAGTTTTCAGTTTGGACATTCATCCTCAATCTCTTATGAGAATATTATTTGTTGTTGAATGCTTATGCATTAAAGAGGAGTCCATTATCTGTTGTCTATGTTGTCCCGGTATGGATGTCCTAAGTTGAGATCTATTAAAAACGAGAAATCAAATGCGATTGATCTCCTTGGACCTTTGTACAGGCGGCATAGAGGTACCCCTTTGTGACACTTGGTTGAAACATATTTTATGCAATGATAATCCATGTAAATCCAAGCTAATTAGGACAAGGTGCACGCACTATTGGTATTCTATGCGTGAGGCTTGCAACTTGTAGGAAGTATTATGCATAACACATATGAATTATTACTACCGTTGACAAAATTGTTTCTATGTTTTCAAAATAAAAGCTCTAGCACAAAAATAGTAATCCATGCTTCCCTCTGCGAAGGGCCATTCTTTTACTTTATGTTGAGTCAGTTTACCTACTTCTTTCTATCTTAGAAGCAAACACTTGTGTTAACTGTGTGCATTGATTCTTACATGTTTACTTATTGCACTTGTTATATTACTCTGTGTTGACAATTATCCATGAGATATACATGTTACAAGTTGAAAGCAATTGCTGAAATTTATTCATCCTTTGTGTTGCTTCAATGCCTTCTACTTTGAATCTATTGCTTTATGAGTTAGCTCTTATGCAAGTCTTTTTGATACTTGTCTTGAAAGTACTATTCATGAAAAGTTTTGCTATATGATTCAGTTGTTTAGTCATTATCTCTTTGTTAGCAATCTATTGCTTTGAATCACTCCATTCATCTCATATGCTTTACAATAATGTTGATCAAGATTATGTTGGTAGCATGTCACTTCAGAAATTATTTGTTGTTATCGTTACCTACTCGAGGGCGGGCAGCAACTAAGGGGATGCTTGATACGTCTCCAACGTATCTATAATTTCTTATGTTCCATGCTAGTTTTATAACAATACCTACATGTTTTGTTCACACTTTATATCGTTTTGATGCATTTTCCGGCACTAACCTATTAACAAGATGCCGAAGTGCTAGTTCCTGTTTTCTGCTGTTTTTGGTTCCAGAAATCCTACAAAGGAAATATTCTCGGAATTGGACGAAATCAACGCCCAGGGTCTTATTTTCCCCGGAAGCTTCAGAGAGCGAGAGAGGCACCAGAGGGAGGGGGCCCACCCCACGGGCGGCGCGGCCAAGGGGGGCCTATGGTGTGGGACCACCAGGACTCCTCCGAGGCCGCCTCTTCGCCTATATAATCTCTCCGTCTCGAAACCCTAAAGGAATAAGCCACGATACGAGAAAAGTTCCCAGCCGCCGCCATCAAAGCTAAGATTCGGGGACGAAGTCTGTTCGGCACGCCGCCGGGACGGGGAAGTGCCCCGGAAGGCATCTCCATCGACACCACCGCCATCTCCATCGACGCGTTGTCTCCCATGATGAGGGGGAGTAGTTCTCCCCGAGGCTAAGGGTTGTACCGGTAGCTATGTGGTTAATCTCTCTCTCATGTACTTCAATACAATGATCTCATGAATTGCCTTGCATGATTGAGATCCATATGATGAGCTTTGTAATCTAGATGTAGTTATGCTATTCAAGTGGATTTTACTTATGTGATCTCCGGAGACTCCTTGTCCCACGTGTGTAAAGGTGACAGTGTGTGCACCGTGTGGGTCTCTTAGGCTATATTTCACAGAATACTTGTTCACTGGGTTATGATTTGATTTGGATGTCTCTATGAAATTGTGGTGTGTTAGTACCTCCTATGAATGCTCAAAGTGACAGCGTGGGGTGTTTATTAGTACTTGGGAATACATCTTTAAGGTTTACTTTGCATCCCTACATGGTGAATTAGTGTTCGTTATCCAGCCAAAGAGTAACTCAGAATAGCATAGTGAAGTGCTTATATTTATATTCAATTATGATTGCATTGTTGAGAGTGTCCACTGGTGAAAGCATGATCCCTAGGCCTTGTTTCCAATACTGCAAACACCGCTTACTTACTGTTCTACTGCATGTTTTGCTGCAATACTTACTTCATATCGCAATTACCATCTACCACCATCTATATCCTGTGTTTTACTATCTCTTCGCCGAACTAGTGCACCTATACATCCGACAAGTGTATTAGGTGTGTTGGGGACACAAGAGACTTCTTGTATCTTAATTGCAGGGTTGCTTGAGAGGACTATCTTTTACCTCTACCTCCCTGAGTTCGATAAACCTTGGGTGATTCACTTAAGGGAAACTAGCTGCTGTTCTACAAACCTCTGCTCTTGGAGGCCCAACACTGTCTACAAGAATAGAAGCACACGTAGACATCAGGAGCTAGTAATCAGGATGCTGAGCACATGGAGTATTACAAAACACAGCAGAACTATATCGGTATGTAGACTCCTCCACCAGAACCCACACTGAGACGCAGTACGACCCAAGTCCGAGTCCTGGATCCCTGCATGCAACATCAGGCCCCCGGACAGGTACGGCTGGACACCTCGTGCTACACCACCCGCACGACATCCCAGACGCCGTCCTGGCTGATGTATGACCTATGTGTCAGACATTTATGTATGCATGACCTATGTATGAGACATTTTTGTATGCATGACCTATGTATTACACATTTATGTATGCATGGACTATGTATCACACATTTATGTTAATTACAGTTGTATTCTTAATTTGAAGTGAATGTGCCGCCAATATCTTCCCACCACTTATTTCTCGGTCACATGTTCCCGCCCAATTTTCCCGCCACTTTTCTCCCGCCGAAATTTCCCGTCTTGCGCCAAAATTTCCCGCCATTTTTCTACCGCCCAATTTTCCCGCCACTTTTCTCCCGCCGAAACTCTTTCCTTCCCATCCTATAAATACCCCACAACGTTTACTTCTGTTTCAGCGTGCCCTCTCTACAAGATGAATCCCCCATATAAGAAACCCCCCATCTTTTCAACGAATTCATGGCCAAACCTCTTCTAGACAGTGCCCGCTATGTGATGAGGGAGAGTAAGGTAGAGACATTCGAGGAGTTCATCAGTAGCGATGCCTTGCTCCGTAAGGTGGGTAGAGAATTTGAGACTTGGTCTTATAGATATCCAGTCAAGAAGATGCCTGCTCATAGCCCCCGGGAAATAAGGTGTGAGCTTATCAGTTTGAATGAGAAGTGGAAGAAACTAATATGGAAGGATGATGAAGAAAAGGAAGGGCTTTTGAAATATCCAGTATGGTGGGCGGCTGAGAGCGAGGACGACGATGATGTCTTCGAGCCTAGCAGCGAGCGAAAGACAGCCGCATCGTCGAAGGGCAAAAGGGCCAACTCCTCGAAGGGCTAGAGTGCTGCACAGCCAACCGTCAAAGGGCAAAAGTTCCAATTCGAACCTAGCAGCAAGGTAAAGGCAGCTGTAACATCAAAGGGCAAAAGTTCCAATTCCTCGAAGGGCAAGAGTGCTGCACCGCCGGCCGTCGACTCCGACGACGACTTCATGCCTAGCAGCAAGACCAAGAGAGCTGCATCATCGAAGGGCAAGAGCAAGGGCATGTAGATTTCATAGCGTTTAAGTTGTCAGTAGAGATGTATCTTCTACTAAGTTGTACCATTTAAGTTTATGTACTGATGTATCTTCCACTAAGTTGTACCGTTTAAGTTTATCGATGTATCTTCCACTAAGTTGTAGCGTTCAGTGCGAAATCAACAATACTTTATTAAGGCATCTCAGAAAATTAAGATACAATAGAACTGAAATCAAGACACAGCTAACCACTACAACGGAATTTAAGATACAACAACAAATGAAAACTGAAATTAAGATACATATCCAGTACGACACATCACTCTACTTTTCCTGCGTCCAGCGAGGCCATTTTCCGGAGTTGTCATCGCGTTCTTCTGCCGCTTGCGCCTCAGCAGCTCTTTTCCTTAATCTCTTCCTTTCCGCTTCACGGGCCTCCCTGCGCACCTCTTCCTCTGCATACCTACATGTCACCTCGCGATTTCGAGCTTGCTCCGCCCTTAATTTCTAGATCGCCTCTCTTACTCAGCTTTATCATTAGCGGTAGCCTTTTTCTGACGCTCCTCCTCAAAGAACCTTGCCCATGCACGCCGGTGTTTCTCCTCAACCTACTAGCGTGTCCAATGTGGCTGCTCCTTCTCTATCTAGTGAAACCATTTGCACATGGGCGGGGGAGACTGCAACACAAACGGTAACATTAAACCACAACCATAAAGACATACAAATATGCCTAAATAAAATTCTGTCAAAACATACCGACGACCTGGTGGACAACGAAGCTAACTTCGGGGTGGATCATGATCATAGTTCGCACACATGAAAATTTTCATGCCGAACTGATCAGAGAAATCCTCCACCTGCTTAACCTTCGCAAGACGGCCACACCAACACCGCTCCGTTGTCACACCTGGGGGCAAACTTGCATCCTTAGCCTTCGCCGACCTAGATTTCTGGTTAGAGCACGACACACTCATGGTAGCTAAGGGTGAGCCAGCAGGATAAAGAGAGAGGTAGAAGCACTTGTGCAGCAAAGAGTGTCGATCCCTGCTTTATAGAAAAAAATCCGAGAACTTGACGAAAAAATATGGCGGGAGAGCGGTGGCGGGAGATTCGGGCGGGAAAATATTTACCGAGAGAGCATAGGCGGGAGATATGTGCAGAAAAATATTTGCCGAAGAGGTGGGAGGGAACCCTAAACTAACCCTAAACCGAACTAGGCAAATCATCGGCTATTAGCAGGCCGGTCGACCGCTAGCTGACCGGTCGGCCTATAGCTGGCCGATTACTTCTGCTATCTGACACGGCAGAGGTGGCCGACACCCTATTGGCCTCCTATAGGCTGATCGGTCCACCGTAAACCGACAAAGTCACATAATTGAAAAAGATTCAAAATGCGTGTCATTCCCGGAAAATAAAAAAATCGTATTATTTAAAAAAAAAATTGTTGTCTCACACGCTGATCTATCCACACCAAGCTCACACACTTGTGGTAGTATTATTGTATTAATTTTCAACAACACTCGCCTGCATATCCTTGCTGGCCCCGGCAATCGTGCGCCAGCATGCATCCACCCATTAGAGAGAGATTATTTTGCACCCGCATACCGATGTAGGTTTTGGTGGATTACTTTAGAGTATTGGGTGAATCCTGACAGTTGCCTAATCCACAAATTCTCATCCACAATCCACTAGGTAGGAGTAGAGTATTGAGAACTAATAAAAATACACTAAGATTTGAGAAAAGTGGGGATAAGCAGAGATTAAACAGGCATTTAAAATAAATGGAGATTTAGAGTTTGCTGAAAATTATCTCCACTAAGCCCCGCTAAAACTATAGAGCCAAACAAGGCCATACTGAGATCGACTACAAGGAACAAGCTCAGTTACATACTTAGGGCCACTTCTTTTAGGCTTCTGCTTATGAAGAAGCCGGCTTATAGATTTTGATGGGAAGAAACTCTGGTGGGTAGAAGCTCCTAGAAACTTTCCTTCCCCTTCTTTTGCGGAAATTCAATTCGGCTCCCGGGTGCGTATGCTCCCTCTAATAAAAAAAATATTTCGAAATGTCGAAAAATTTGGACAAAAAATTCTACATGTACATCTTCATAATAGACGTGCGTTCGTCAAGTTTCACGAAAAACCAATATTTTGTGTGGTCTATATAAAAAGAGAAAGTTTATCTTGTGAAAAGCATTATTTTTAGCACCGAATTTTGTCTTTTTTACACACGTCACATGATAAGTCGATTTTTTATGAAACGACTTTGTTAGCATGTAGCACGTGAAGATGTACGTGCGAAATTTTAGTTTCAATTTTTTTTAAAATTTAAAATGTATGTAAGATGTATTTCGAAATATAGAGAGCATATGGACCCATGTTCCAAAACATATGAAGTTTGGACTTGTTTGTTGCGTAATGTCCCTAATGCCCCTAAATTTGATGTGCAGCTGATTATTGGTTCCATTCCATTGTAAGATTTTTCATGTTAATTAAATACATAGAATACACACTATCAGCCTCCAAATAAATACAAAGGTTACTGTAAGTGTTTGATGTAATTAATACTACCTGGAGCATGATTCTTCCAAATACTACACGAACAGCCTGAAGCTGCACCTCATCACCTCGTCAACTTGATCCACGAAGAACAACGAAAACTGGATCTGACCAGAGGGGCATGAGGAGCTGACGTGAACACGTAAAACTGAACCATTGAACCATCCTACACACAGGTATTCCCATTTTAATGAATGAAAAACACCAACGGAGAACGATTTGGACACTCGGTGGGGAGGACGAGCTTGAGGAAGCGGTTCAGGGGTGGGTAGAAGGTCGCGGTGAACGCCGGCGGGGAATGGGATGGACGAGGTTGATGGTCGACCGGCAGGGGCTGAGCGGCCAGCTCGTCATCGGCGCCGGTCTGCGGGTGGAGAGGCGGGCGCAGCTGATGGAGATGGGGGCGCGAGAACGAACAGGGGAAGCCGTCAGGATGTGCGCCGCCACGGCGGCGGAGCCGGCGGTGGTGCCGACGGCGGGTTCATCGATTGTGGAGCGGCGGCGCAACGCGGAACCCTATCTCAGATGCGGACGCACAGCCATGGAGCGATGCTCAGAACGAAACACTGTCTGGTTTCTCTTTTTAGTTTCTTCTCCTTTTCACTTCTCCAAACGTTATCCTCTGGATGGCAATCTTCTGTAAATAAAAGCAACATAAGGGCTACCTACCCATACCGGTTCGATTCACAAGGCAGAAGCTCGGAAAGCTCTACAGAAACAGGTCGATACCAGTTTCTCGCTGTAGACAGAAAGAGGGCTTCGCAGTGGACAGAACCTGGGCTAAAGCTGGAAACTTCTTTTGGGTTTCAGCCGTCCACAACCTCGAAGCTGCTTTAGAAGCCCAAAAAAAGTGGCCCTTACAACATCTCCAGACACACCCGTATACGGTAAACGGCAAACAATTTTTTCTTTTTGCGTACTGTGCCGCAAAAGCCAGTATTCTCTTTTACGGTTTTTCAGTATGTGGAATCTATTCTGCCGGGCTCCGTGAAACGGCATAACATGGTTTTGTCATTTCATCTCATATTTGTGACTTTCGACCAAATTAGCATCCTTGTACATCAATATAAAACAAAATTATCATTGTTCCAAGATCACACAATACAAGAGTATTCTAAAGTACAATAATTGTTCAATCGAATAATTAAAAAATGAATCTATGGCCCCGCATGCAAACAATAGTTCAAATCACGCGTTACATAATAGGAAATGAAATGAAATGAATAAAAATGAAGAATAACGTCCAAAAAAATCTGCCACTTATGCGCAACAAGACCATCATGGGGCTGGGTATGTGCCTCCATGTCCTCTATCAGCCGGTATGTCTGAAGAAAAGGTTTGGATCCGATCAGGTTTTCTGGTAAGTTTCGCACAGTTTTCCACATTGTCAAACTCGAGGAGAAGTTCCACATGCCTCTCATCCTCGGTAGAATCCATCATGTTCCTATGGAGGGATTTCTTATCCCAAAAATGACTAGGACCTCGAACAAATGCAAACATGGCTTGCAAGTTGCAAGGAAAAAGAAAAAGCTCTCTCTATGTATTTTCGAGCTGCTTCTTCACATTTTGCAAAGTGAGGCCGCCTTTTGTTTTTTATAGCGGGGATGGTCTTCCCAAATGTGGACTGTGACAAATATATCCCATCGGCTAAACAGTACCCATGATATAGCCACGGCCAATATTCACGGTGTAGTTGCAAGATGGAGCATCACCACTAGCCAGCCTACCAAATAGATGTGATCTCTGCAAAACATTGATGCCGTTCAGAGATCCGGGCATCCCAAAGAAGAAATGGCAAATGCACAAATCCTCCTAGGCCACTACTTCAAGCACAACTTTAAGACCGCGATGATGACCAGTGAAATGCACATGCCATGTTGTCGGGCATTTTTTCCACCTTCAGTGCATACAGTCGATGCTCACAAAAATACCTCGCTGCCCCTTGCTTCGTTCATCGCCATCAGCCTCTTCGTGTCCTCCTCATTCGGGCTCGGAGATACTCATCTCCGCAGATACCGATCAGTGTCTTCGCAAACATGCGCACACACTTGAGTGTAGTATCTTCACCAATGCAAAGATACATGTCGATGTAATATGTAGTAATTCCACACGCTATAATCCCAATGGTGGCATAAAGCTTTTGGTATAGGCTAAACCGATGAGGCCTAAAGCATTCCTCCATCGATGGAAAGAAACAAAAAATCGCCTCGCATGCCTTCACTATACGAAAGAAGAGTTCTCACCTCATCCATAACATCTATGGAATGGGTGCGGAGGGTAGACGCGTACCTCGGCGAAGTAGTCCCTCATCAACATCTTGTTGTCACGCACGCGGTTCCTTGGAATGCATTGTCAGCCGATGGAGGATCCCCTCCACTTCCTCTTCTTGTTGGCCTCATCTACATGGTTCTTCACGGTGACCATCAACAGGATGTCCTCGACTTTGTCATCGTCGAGGATGGAATCCCAATCGAAATCATCCGAGGACGAGGAATCGTCGAGCAAGAAATCCACCGACGTTCTACAAGTCGAAGTCTACGTCCAACTCGCTCCACGAAGAACTTATCAAATTTCGTGAAAAAATCATTTGTTATTTACACTATTTGTAAAATATCATGGTAAATCTAACCACAAAGCTAAAAATAAACGGAAAATCATACCTTGCAGCTCAAAATCGAGTGCGGACGCAGCGGAAACTTGGTCAGCCAGGTACCAAATCAAGTGCGGACGCAGAGCCCGGATACGACGGCAGCCGGTTGGAAAGGCGTCCGAGGAAGGGAAGCAGCCCGGAAACTGCAGACCCTGGAAATTTTGAGCCTATCTTTGCCTCCTATCGAGCCCAGGAAGGTGACTGCGGCGAGGGTACCGAGCTTAGTCAAGCTTAAAATTTAGGCACACATGTTTTTCTTATCGACACGGAAAGCGACAAAAAAGGCCTGAAGAGCGGTGCATATAGTGCGCATCGGGTCAGATATGAGAGCACCTGCAGACCATTTTCTGAATCGACCAATTTTGCCGTATCTGCGTAGGTCGAGTTTTACGCCTGAAATCGCAAACTGACGGTAATTTTGCGGCATTTCGCAGTTTTCCGATGTCTACTAGCTAGAGATGCTCTTGGGTTTCCCTTGCAAATCTGGGAACACATCTGCTCTCGCCGGCCAGATCAACGCTCAGAGCTACATTCCCCGGTGGATGGATCCAGGTTGGGGCTCTCCCTATCGTCATTCTGCCGCGAGTTCAAGTCCATGTCCATCCCATTTAATCTAGCCACTGCGCGCATTCTGCGACCTCAGCTGGACTGGAAGTGAAAAAAGAATGGCAGTTTGCCAGCACGCACCTGTCACAGGCACCTCCCAGTGCTGCATCTGCATGTATGCGCGCACCTGCGCCTCCTGCTCCTACGTACGTCGCTGTCCGTTCCTCGACACATGGACGTGAGCACACCCCACTGTCCACACAGCTATATGTTCATGGCCAATTTATTTAAAAATAATACCCCTACGAACATTTTATAATTTTTTCATGAATATTACGTGTTTTAATTATTTTTTTCAAATGTAGAGCTCAGTCGGCCAAACCGTGACCGATCGGTCAAACTGCAGCCGATTAGTGTGTCGGCCTGGCTTTTGGTTAGAAAAACGTACTGGTTGGCCACACCGCCTACGAACGGTCACGCTGACGCCGAATGAACCTGGTCGGTCAAGGCTCGGCCCATCGATCATGCTCACATGGGATTATCGTTTTTCCTACATTTTTTCTTCCCCGCCACCGATTGACTGCATTTTCTTCCCCGCTATTTTCTACAACCATTTCCTCCCGCCATTGTTTCCCATCATTTCCCGATGTCTCGTTCTATAGTGTTAAGGTTCATGCACTAGCCACTTGAACCAAACGTCCGAACTGATAAAAAGGGCTAGGCAATCTACTTATACACTTCAACACCCCCTCTCACGTGTGACGGGAAGACGAGAAGACAAGTCAACACGTGTAGAGAGGCAAAGAGGCAGCGGCGGCGGGCGCGGGACGGCGCGGCTGCGAGGATTTTAGAATAAATTGTGAAAGCCATTTGAACTCGAGAACTGGGGCTCTGATACCATGTTAAGGTTCATGCACTAGCCACTTGAACCAAAAGTCCGAACTGATGGAAAGGGCTAGGCGATCTACTTATACACTTCAACATATAGAACCGAGCATCTCTTTGTTCTGATGTACCCGTTGCTTCTCTTTCTCCCTCCAACAAAATTTCACCATGAGTGTGCCTTGCTCTGACCAAGACTGAGGCTAAAGAACTCGAAGAATGCAATCTTACCACCGGGGGTGAGAGCAGAGCGGTGCTGGTGAGGTCATCTTGCCAAGGTGAAGGAGGTGGAAGATTTTTTTTAGATAAGTTTAAGTTTTTCATGTGTGCCAACTGTGACACTTCTCCACCCCGTTGTGCAAGATCCTCATCCACGAGGCCATGTTGCGAAAGCATGTTGAGTGGGCAACTTTTTATGTCATTGTTTTTTAATGTTCTTATTCTTGTTGCAGTCTCCTCCTCGGCTCTACAAGTGGTTCCATTGATTTGACAAGGAGCATCCGACTTGGGCAATGCATGGGATTGAAGATATAAATTGACATGCATGAGATCCGTTTTTCGCAGAGGAGTGTGCTTAAAATGCCAATGCATGGGAGAAACTGGAGTGAGAAGAAAGCACTCATAGAATTAAGGGCGCAGTAAAATCGAAGCCATGAGGTGTACTAGAGGAGGAGGGAGGAATAGGCTGCACGTAGATATGTGGAGGAACATGTCACAAAGGAGACCCGTGAGGTGCAAAGACAGAGATACATGATTATTGAGACGGAGGCAACTGAAAAGCATGGTGACAAGATCGAGAAACACCCACGCTGAACTCAGGACCACTAGATGTATGTACCAGTATCGATGTATCTTAATTTGTGTTTTATTGAAGCATTGCATCTTAATTTCATGTTTAGTGTGACGTTGTACCTTTATTTCACCAAATTTTCCCACCAAATTGTTTTCGGCCAATTTTCCCACCAAATTGTTCTTGCCAATATCTTCCTTCCAATTCTTTCCACCAATTTTCTCCCGCACATTTCTTCATGTCTCGGTCTATAAAACATTCACATCATTTCATTGTACACCAGTGTCTTCTCTCGAAGATGAACCCCCTCCCCCACATCTTTTCCAAGAATGGATGGACATAGCTCTTCTAGCGAGCAGCCGCGTCACCGACTGGGCCGGTCGGCATCGACGTGGCCGACTGCTGGCATCGCGTGACCTAGCACTGTCATCGGCCGGTTGTGCTGCCTTGGCTAGCCTGCGGTTGGAAGCTAGTGCGCTGACCAAGTTCACTCTGCTGCAGTTTGACCGACCTCCACAATTTAGCCGATTGAGCCATACTTTTGAAAAAATTCAGAACACGTAATATTTGTGGAAAATAATTAAAAAATCGAATTATTTTTAACTTTTTTGTTGGCTATGTTCATGTACATTGGTGAGTACTTCAGTTCTAGGAACATGGAACGTGGTGTTCTCTTTTTCATGTCACGCGCACAGGATTCATGTAACGTTGAAATTGAAAGAAAAAAATTTCAGGTGCCCATTGATCGCTATCAGTGTTCTTTTGGTGGGTGAGAAAAAGTACTGGTAGGCACCTATATTAATGGTTTCCAGAATATCCAAAAAATCAGTTATAATACCGTTTGAGATTTGTGAAACGAATTTTGTGCCATCTAAAATTTATCAAATAAGAAATGAAATTTAGGAAAATCACATGAATACCGGCATAATTTGTCCCGCAAAACTTTATCTCCGTAGTGAAACGAGGATTTATAAATGAGTGCCATCTTTTTCGACCTCCACACCTCCTGTGCCCAGCTATAGGAGAGCCATGTCCAGGACGGCCAGGTGTTCGAGCTCCGCAAGGAGGCGTCGCGTCCGTACCGCTTCCGCGGAAAAAAAAAAGGGGTACCGCAGCGAGTTCTGGGCCTATCGCTTCTACTGCGACGGCGAGGGTTCCTACCTGCACTACGGGAAAAATCCCATTGCCGTCCAGCCAATCTTTGCCGTGAGCTGCTGCACGGCAAAGACATCTTTGCCGTGCGCAGCAACTAGCACGGCAAAGATCACTTGCACGGCGAAGTGTGAGAGAAGCGCACGGCAAAGAACACATGCACGGCAACGTCAGCAGCGGCGCACGGCAACGATACAGAGCACGACAAAGACTGGCAAAAGCGCACGGCAAAGTAACTACGACGGCAAAGATCCTACAAGCCGCACGGCAAAGACTGGATGCACGGCAATGGCTCTGGACGGTGCCGTGCAGCTACCTTTGCCGTGAGGGCAACCTTGTTGCACGGCTAAGGTCTATTTGCCGTGCATTCCCATCTTTGCCGTGCTGCTGAGCCTGCCCACCAGTACGCGTAGGAACCGTGGGTTCGACCGCTTCCGCAAGATCGTCGGTGTATCGTCGGTGTGGTCGAGCTTCATCATCGCGGTGATCTTTGGAAATCCGATGGCCTTGATCGCCACGGTTGCTGCCCCCAGTGGACTTCTTCGAGGCTAGCGTTCCAACTTCAATCTGGCGTGATTGTTTGAGTAAGACAGCGAACCTCTGCTCTCTGCTGCATTTTTTAAAACTGTTTTCAGTATTTGTTAATGTAATGAAACTCGTTTATGCAAACTTAGTTTCTGATCTGATTTTGTTGTACAAAACTAAGAAGCTTGGTTTCTTTCAAATAAGTTGTAAGGTTTAGTTTGGTCCATTTTGATGGGTTCAAGGAGTTAAGAAAATCTCTTTTGCTAGATTTAGGTTAACCGAGTAGTATCAAGTTAGCTCCAGCCTCCAGGTCAACTTAAGATCATTTGTTTTGCGTCCAGATTCGCGCACATCATAATTAAATGTGGGTGGGTAATGCTATGCTCTGCCTCAATGTTTATTGCCTAGGTGTCTTTAAGGCTCAGTCGACTGAGACTTAACTTATGTCTGAATCGAATTACATTAGTGTGTTGCAATGCGGGCCTAAATAAAGTGCAAATAACAGCAAACACGAATCTTCAAGCAGAAACAAAATTCAAGGGTGGAGCAGACATAAGCTACATCTCAGCTAGCTGAAACTTAGCTATTCCTATTACCTAACATCTATTTTCCTGGTTGTACATGTTTTAGTTTGACAGCTATACTTAAGCCTATCTTGCCACATTATATTCACAACAAAAGTTCACGTGAAATTATCCAACATCTCCAAAGTGTAAACAGTACCATTATTATCATCCTGAAGTGACAACTAATATTTACAAGTGGATACAATTAAATGGATCATCTATTCTAAGCTTTTTCTTGTCACATCATATTCACAACAAAGGTTGATGTGAAAATTATCCAAAGTCTTCAAAGTCCAAACAATCCCATTCTTTAACATCTTCACCACCACCGCTCGGAGGGTCAGCACCAACACTCCGGCCACTGGTTCGTTGTCTGCCGCCGCCACCTATCGACATTAGAGAGGATGGGCCTATATTTATTAAGAAGGCGGTTAACTATTCTGTGCTAGAGAATGATGGAAAAACAAATGCCATTGTGAAGCTCCGAATGGGTGTAATAATTGGTACAATTTACTATGCGTGTTTAGAGATTTGTTCAAGTACTAGAGCTTATATGAAACGCGCCGTGCGTTCCATCTCTCTGGTGGTGGTACCCAAATCGGGATCAGGCAACCAAACTCTCCCTAGGATGTTTGTGCACATAGGCTGCCCTGCCAATGTAGGCGCTTGGACTTTGGGTTTCTACCAGTAGTAGCTCTTTTTGACAGCTTCTACAAAATTTTGTAACAAGTGACTATATTTTCTACCAGCAGTACTTTATTTTGTTAGGAATACTATAATCTGTTGATGTGTTTCGTGGAACCCTCAAATAAATAAGATCCGTTCGTTTGGTCAATCCAATAGTGATTAGCGGTTTCTGCTGGCTAAAAAAGGAGAAGTAGAATTCCTACTTCTCACGTGGGAGAGGCAAACTTCTAAACAGGCCGAAAAGATGTCCGGCCTAATAGAGCCCATCGAAAATGAAAAAAATCAAATCGAGCTAGTCAATTCGAACCCTAGCACCTCCCGATGGCACCACCCAGCGACTCCATACCCTCAAAAAACAGGGCCACGCTGAGCGTCGGTCGGCTGATTGTGGCCCAAAAATCGGTTGCATTCCGCACCGTTAGATCAACATCCAACGCACAAAACCAGGCACGATGGGAGTTTTGCATTTTTGTCCCCTATTGTTTGCAAACTCAACCCGCGGTCCTATATCTCTCCAGTTAACCGAAAAGATACATCTCTGTGGGCACAATCTTTCCGATATTTATAGCAGAAATGCCACCATAAGGGCAGATATGTGACAAAATGAGTATCGCAACAAAATTCATCACTGCGTGTACAAAAATAATATACTATTGCAACAAATCATCACAAAAAATTGTAAAAAATCAATGCTACAAAAAAGTGGTTAAGCAACATTTTTTAATGCAATTTGATTTATAATAAAAATTGCCACCAATTTTTACAAAAATTGGAAGTGATTACAACAAAAATCGGAGCCTATTACAAGAAAAAAAGATTATATTCGCAAAAATTGCAAAGCGGTCAAGCAAAAATTAATTTTCTACGTATTAATTTACAACATAAATAACCAACTATTTTTATAAAAGTCACAAACGATTACAACAAATAAAATCCATATGTTTGCAAACAATGCAAAAGTGTCAAGCAACATTTTATTTGTTACACATTGAATTACAATAAAAGTCACCAACTATTTTTACAAAAAGTCGCGAGCGATCACAACAAAAATCCATATATTTGCAAACAATAGAAAATAAAAATGATCAGCTATTTTTACAAAAGTCATAAATAATTACAATAAAAATCCCAGACAACAGACGGCGGTACAATGAACCATCCAAGGCCGTGGAGAACTGCCGTGTTGAGCAAGCTATAACACCTAACCATGCATGCGTGCATAGTATGCATTTAGCTAGCTAGCGGCAAGCCAAGTAGTAGTGCTTGCAAGAAGGGCTCATCCATTATTGAGACTGCATATATGGAACATGGGGGCATGTGAATCCACTTTTTGAAAAGTTCCGTTTGTGATCTCAAAATATCTTTTAAAAATCGAAACACAAAATGATTTTCTAGATGATCTCAAATATGTGCCCAGGACATGAGTTTCGTGACGAAAAAACCTTTTATTTTGTCTCGGCAAAAAAGTAAAATTTTGGAAGGCTATATAGCAGTATATATGTAACGTATTTTGTCTTTTTTAGATTCTAAAATAAAAAAGTGGTTTCTCCGCGAAAACTTTCTGCGCACACATGGAACATGCGTACGTACCCAGATATTTTTATTTTAAATTTTTTTAACATTTAGAAAATGCATTTCCAACTAGGATTCACATGCACCTAGGTTCAAACCGGACTTTTCCTTATTCATTTAACTAGCTAAGCTAGGAGCAAGTCAACTACGCGCGCGAGCATGCCTGCTAGAGCGTGCATGCTAGGCTACGTGTGGGAATACCGAATACATGTACGCAAAAACTCAGCTAGCAGCGTTGAACATGCATGCGGGAAGAAAAAAACGCAGCTAAGTGCATGCGTGGGTCAAAGCGTGGAACGTGACACAGCGCAATGTGAGCGCGAACGGTCTTTTGCTCCAGATCGGTTGGCCGGGTGCAAGCATTTTCCAAAAAAAAAAAAAAACCTAGCGACTACATCGTACGTCCCCGCCGGCGATGTGCTCGGGGAACACCAGCACGGCCTTGCCTGAGCCAGCCTCCGCCGAGGAGCTCAGGGAACGCGGGTGTGGCCTTGTCTAGGCGGCCTCAGGGGACAAACGCTTGCAACTTGGGTTGCTCGTGGTGAACTGGTGATATCCCTCCCTTGGCCAGCACTGGGCGTGGACGGAGTCGACTTTTGTGTGCGGCGGCCTCACGGGAAGATTTGGGCGCCGGATCTCCTGCCACCTGTGCCTGATACTTGGGCTGGTGGAGGCCTCCCTCCTTTGCGCCAGCAAGCGAACTCGCCATGGTACGTGTGGCCACCGTACGGGACCGGCGCCATCCCTCTCCACGCGCGAAGCTCTGTATGGCCCCGTTCTTGGCGCATCCGTCCTATTATTGCATTCCTGTATTTCGATAATTTATCCGTCCAGAATTTGTTATATTTTGGTCAAAACAAACCTAGTACAAATTGCCAATTAGTATATTCTCTTATTGTATTGCTAGTTCATATGGAATCAGCATTTGTTATTGCACTCCCGTTGCACAGTATTTTTTGTTATAATGTCACTGTTCTAGGACATCTAATTACTACTCCCTCCGTTCGTAATTAATCGACGAGGGGTCAGGTCAGAAGTAAACAATGCCCAGGCAGAGTGCGCGTCAATTAATTCAGAGCAGATTAGTATTTGTTATAATGTCACTGTTCTAGGACATGTAATTAGCGTGCTCTGTTATTGATTGCCCATTCTTATGGAATCAGTTCATCTCCTCTACTGTAAGTCTTAAGTGTTGGCCTTGAATTGTGCTACTCCAGCGAGCTTACATCTCTATGTTGTTAGTATAGACTTGTTCTGATTGACAAATACTTCATAAGAATTAGGCGTTGTTGTCTCTCTGTTATACTGAAATACACAAAGACTACTTGCTTTCTCTAGTATACCGAGCTGAAAAGAGTAGCCATGAGTTGATGTTGATTGGCATTGCTCTGTAAGTGTATTGAATTTTGGTTTATTCATAAGTTCCACGTAGTTATATATAAGCATAATAATCTTCTACCTGATGTAGTCTTATATTGTTATGTATTCATACATTACTTTATGATTGCGTGCATGCGATGGTGAGAACTTAATTAAGGAATAAGATTTGCTGCTTACACCGTTTATATTTGTCAGTTGGAGCAGGGATTCTCCAGAGAAAATTGCATATTGCTACCACAATTGCGGCTAGGGCTTCAGAAAACTACCACTTTTCAGGTCAACTGCAAAAAACTACCACTTTTGCGTTTAATGGTTTCAAAAAACTACCAGTTCTGTGTAACAATCGGTTTGGCCCATTTGATCAAGTTTTTGACAGAGATGGCCCACCATGTCATTCAGATAGAAATTTAATCAAATGGTGGGCCATCTCTGTCAGAAACATGATTAAATTGGACCAAACCAAGTGTTACACACAAGTGGTAGTTTTCTGAAGCAATTAGACGCAAAAGTGGTAGTTTTTTGCAACTAACCGGAAAAATGGTAGTTTTTTGAAGCCCTAGCCTCAATTGTGGTAGCAATATGCAATTATCTCGATTCTCCATGGGTGGATCTTAATTTGCTCCCCTTGTGATCAGGCTGATGCATCGTACGCACCTAGAAAACTGGAGCAAATCTATGTGTGCACCATGAAGCTTCTGCTAAATTGCGGAATAGCAAGTACCTAAGATATCTCTATCTTCACAAAGAAGAAAGGGACCAGAGGTTTCTGAATTCTTCGTTGTCATAGTAAACAGTAACAAGCAGCCCTTCCCTATGAACCAGCCTGCAATTTGGTGACAGATTGTGGACCATCTATAGAGTGTGCTTGCAAATGTGCCTGTTTTCATGAAAAGCGGGCATAATGTTTTGGAAATTAATCCTCAGGGAAACTTCTAATACTGACCTGTATCATCTCTTCACTGTATAGAAAATGTGTTTGCATCCAGCCCAGTAGTGCTCGTGTCATCTCTTTGGAAGTTTGGATAGTCATTTCACTTTCATGTGCTTAAACTAAGATGAAATCCAACAAGTCTCAAGATGTCATGATCAGCCCAAGCATATCTTTCAGACCAAAAGGCATTAGATAATCAATCAAGCTGATGCATCTGTTCTGTCTTTTTTTTAGGATTTCAAAAACACTGCTACTAGTGAATGCAGAATTGTTTTTCTACAAAAAGACAAAACAATTCAATTGTACACTTTCCTCCGGTGCTCCTTGTGGAGCAGGTAGCTGTGCCAACGGCACTGGCTGATCATGCAAGAAGCTCTGGTACTCTTGTTGTGCCTACTCTCTGTAGCTGTTGTTGGAGTAGCCACTAACTTGGTTTTGATAGATCCTCCATGAGCTGTAGCTGGAACCGTTCCTCGAAACACCACATACCACTAGCACAACAAAAGAAGAACAAGTAAGTTTGTTGATCGATCACAAGCATGAACTAAGTAATAATAGAGTAACACAACTACAAACAAAATCATAAGAGAACAACAGAAATGTTCACAACAAATGATTAACTAACAGGGGCATTCATGATCATTGCAAAAGTGGATCACAAGTTCATCATACACTACTATATGCCGTCTTACCACCACAACAAAAGTGGGTGTCATCATAAGTTCATAACACCGCAAGTTCACCATCACATGAGGGGTTAGTATATACCACCTCATCATACTTACAAAAAAGGGCCATCAGAAGTCTTTCATCCCTAAATACAACCAAAATGTAAATCACCATCATCATCATCAAGTCATAAGCCAACTCCATCACCTGCATGCATGCATCCCCTCACCCACGCCCTCAAGGGCACCACTACATGGTGTAGATGTACTTGGCAATGTAGTTCCTCAGCCAGAATATGCGGTGTGGGTCGTTCATGCCCACAAAGTTGGAACTCTAGGCCTTGTGGTCGACGAGGTGGCTCAGAGCCGGCATGAGATCCTCTTCGGTGAAGCCAACCATGTCCATGACCGCCTGTTGGGTGCATGTATGTTGGCTTGTTGTCCCGGATGGCCTATGCGACATCCTTCACAGCAACAGTCATATTGGTGAAGGACGCCATCTCGTCATCGGCGAAGGCACCTCTTGTCTTCTTGATGACGTTCACCTTTTCAGGCGAGTCGGCAGCCTTCTCAACTGTCCCATCAAGGACGACTGTGTCAGACTCCTGAGTGTCGGCATCCTCAGCTGAAGGCGCAGCTAGAGGCGTGCCTAGGGGCTCACTTGATCCCATGGTGAACTTGCTGGTGGCAAGACCGAAGGAAAAGATAGCATGCATCTCTTCGTAGTTTGTAATGGGCGAGTTCAGGAAGTCTCCGTCCCTTGGGTGATCCTACCATATGAAGGGACAATGATGTTAGTTGCACACGTTTGTGATGAAAAGAGTTAGTGAGGTGGACAAAGCGTGCTCACCGCGACGTGCCTGTGGTAGTGCCCAACCTCAAGGATGATGCATTTGCTCTCGTCGCACCACTGAGCTACGCTTAGATCACGGAGCCTCCTATTGATGAGCGACCTCTAGTGCCACTTCCTCAGGTGGTTGTACACCTACACCACATTGTTTAAATAGGGCCTTCGCCACAACAGTCAAATGGACTCCGTTGAATCCTTTGTCAGTTCTCACTCCTAGCAAGATCATGATAACTCAGCCCATTTGGGATAAGCAAGGAATGGAAAATGTGGCCAACACAAACCCTAGCAAGATCATGATAAATCTCCCTATTTAGGACTAACCCTACCAACAAGATCAAACCCTAGGCAAATCTGACAACTCCTAACCAAGATCTAATCATAACAGAGCAACCGGGGCAAGGGATTCCTTACAGTCATCGCCAGAGGTGAAGAAGTGTTGCACGAGGAAATTGATGAAGCTTAGATGCAGTCTCCGCCACCGTTGCGGACCGGAGATCTGTGCGCCGCTTACCTGCTTGCTGATGGGAGGTGGAGCTCGGAATATGTGGGGAGAATGGAGGAGGGGGAGCGGCGGGAGGTGACGGAATCCTTCCCGCCCCCTTTTTGCTTTTTGCCGCTTTGTGCCACAACTCGCGCCATCTCCCTCCTCGTCCCCGCTCGTGCAACCAAAGATTCTCTTTTGCATCACATCATCGTCACATGTGGGTGGCTCGGTGGAAACGACCGATTCGGGCGTTCCTCCCGGGCCAGGCCCAACGGTGCTTTAAGAACCATGTTGTGCAAGAACGTGGGTGAGCCCAGTCAACCAAATGGACTGTTTTTTGCATAACCCATGTGAGCCAAGGGAGCCCAGACTACCAAACGCGCCCCTAGTTGCCAACCAAAGCACAGAGGCTGGTCAAGGTTAACTCTCTTTCTTTAATACGCATGAATTCAGTTCAATGCATGATGTGGCATTTCCTACAGTGACTAGAACATGAACATAGCCTCAAACCCTAGCTAGCTGTTATATCGATAAGCAAGAACAGTGCATCAATAATACAACACTGTTGTTTTGACATTCTCGAATGAACTAAATATTCTACTATGAACATAAAGATTCAGACATGTAGGCCACCAGGATGCTTTATTTCACGCTGGCTGACATAGGCCATAAAGGAAGGAGTTCAATTTACAGGGATAGATGATGCAAACTGGCCTCTCGCCCCCAAAATCTCTCGCCCCAGCGTGGCGGCAGCGCTCTGCGCCAAGGCAGCCACCGTGCGGTGCTCCTCGCCCCCCTCCCCAACACTCTCCTTGATAAGGGATTAACTTGTCAATGCCTACAGATTGTAGACTAGGGTTTTGTTAGAAGTAGAGGGCAAGTAGATCTCGAAGGTTTCAGCCGAAAAGTACTCGCTGATTGTAAAACTAGGGTTATGTTGACAATAGATTCGATCCTTTCTTTGTCCCTCGACTCCCCCTTATATAGGAGGTGGAGCCGAGGGATTCGTGATACACAAGTTACAGAGTCCGGGACGGTTTCTCACCCGTCCCGTGAAATTACAAGCTCTTATATTTCCTAATACAACTCTAACTTTCCTTAACACCAATTGGGCTTCAGATCTTTGTATTCTTCGACTTGTGGGCCTTCAATAAACCCCGGGTACCATCTTCGGCAGCCCCATTGGGGATGCCTATGTCAGTAGCCCCCGAGATTTTGCTTGAATCGAAGAATCAGGAAAAATCTCCAACTTTAATCAT
Source organism: Lolium multiflorum (assembly GCA_030979885.1). Lineage (NCBI taxonomy): Eukaryota > Viridiplantae > Streptophyta > Magnoliopsida > Poales > Poaceae > Lolium > Lolium multiflorum. The sequence goes on along the minus strand of CM061753.1, from coordinate 151,365,016 downwards.
TCAATAATCTTGGCGAATTTATCGCATATCTTTTGGATACACAAATACTATATTGTACAGGGATAATGGTAGTTGGGGCTAGTTCATCTGACGGATCAGGTACTAGTTAACTGCTCTAGTGTCAATCCGCAAAAACCTACTTCAAGATCACGTCCCTGGACATGATCTCGGGATACTGGTGTAAACTTCGACAGGTGCCGCTTAAGGTCTTACCATTCTGTCGAGTCCAGTCATATTTTATCGGGTACCTAACGCGTCCGTTAGGATTTTTCTTCGTATTGATACGGAAAAAAGTAACAAACCGACGTCAGAGACGGCGCCACGCCGCTCAGAACGGATATGGGGTCTTACCTTCGCAAAGTTTTGCGGCATTCAGTTCGCTACTTTGGCGCTCTGAGAATATATTGTCGAGTGCTTTTTCGGCTGTTGGAATAGCACATGTTATTGAGTCAACGGATGACTTATTTTGCCTTCCCGATGGGAGTATATGTCGAGTTATTTGTATAACTCGAAATATGCTCACTTCTTCTTCTCACGTTTTTTATAATTTCATCGGGCACGCGAACAGCGTTCCCGATGGGAGTAGCCCCCGAGGCTACAGCCAAGGACTTGTGCTTGGTTGTAGGCTCAACACTTTAATGCCTCACTTCAATATATTTTTCATTCTTTTTCAAACTTTTTATATCTATCGGGTGCGCTACTAGCGCTCCCGATGGGAGTAGCCCCCGAGGCTATGAACAAATGCTTGCATTTGGTCATAGGCTCTCGATATTTCAATTTTGTTATACTCGAATCTTTCTTTTCTCCAAAGTAGCCCCCGAGCATTTGGTCATAAACTTGTATTTGATCAAAGGCTCTCGAAATAATCAATAACCTTCTGCTGTCGACATTTTTATCAAGCTTCATAATCGAGTTTTTCTCTAGCCAAGGTGACATCATTACTGACGATAGCCACGATCACAGTATCGGGAACATGCGAGAACTTCTCTCTCTGTCTCATGGGCCCAAATTTCCTATCAAGTGGACACGTCGTGCAAGTGGGGGACACACGTCCTCCACTTTTCCTGGCGCACGTACTGTAGCTCCTGTTCTTTTCTCGTTTGAATGAAATTACTTTTTACCCCTTGTCCACGTGTACACCATCTATTCCGCAATCTCTGCATCCAACGGTGCGTCGTTTCACCGCACCTTTATTTAAGGTCTTCGTCTTCCTCCGTCAATACTTTCACTCGCGCCGCACCTCTGTTCTTCTTCTGCAAAAAATTCCCCACTGCTCCTATTGCCTTTTGCGCTCAACCACGCTCGCACCCTTCTCCTCCACTCTATTTGATGCCACCACGCGCGCGGCTCACCAGGCATAGCACTCCAGAATCCAAGATGGCCACCGAAGATCTGGAGTGGGAGAGATCCAAGATCTCCAACCAGGAGAGCTATCCATCGCCTCCAATGGAGTACCGGGTCAGTTTCGTTGTCATCCGCGGTCTTTCTCCCCCTATCCACGAGTTTCTTCGAGGTCTTCTTTTTGTCTATGGGCTTCAGCTGCATCAGCTGACGCCCAATTCTATCCTCCACGTGTCGATTTTTATCACATTGTGTGAATGCTTCCTCGTAGTCCAACCTAATTGGGCTTTATGGAAACGCATCTTCTGCCTCCGCCGTAATGGCTCCCATGGCGTCGCCTATAACATCGGCGGCGTTGTTATCTGTGTTCATTCTGACGTCGAGTATTTCGACGTCCAATTCCCCGACTCCGTCCAAGGGTGGCACAAGAGATGGCTCTATGTCCACGAAGAGAGCTCTGATTCAGTGGAGTACAACATTGCTCCTTTTGATGGAAGGGCCAAGATTCTTCGCCGCCGATCCTGGGACGCTGAAGCTACCGAAGAAGAGAAATCGGCGACAGAGGCGCTGATGACTCGCATCCATGAGCTCCAGAACACCCGTGGCAAGGAATTATCGGGTATCCAAATCACAGCCTACTTCCTTAGGATTAGAGTGCAGCCTCTGCAAGCTCGCAAAAATCCCCTTTGGATGTATGCTGGTGATGAAGATGTCGAGAGGCTCTCCAAGGATCTCCCTGTGAAGGACTTGGAGAAGTTGATTCGAAGAATTTCAAAGCTTAACAAGAAGGACACCATTCCATCTTCTTTCCACGTTAAGCCATTTAGTAGCGCCAATCCCCTTCCCGAGGTAATTTTTCCTCCTGACTATTATATTGTCTTCTCGAGTTTTTTGTTTCTGTCGACTACTATTTTTCTAGCGCCTTTTTTTGCATAACTTTTTGTCAACACTCTTTGTTTTTCGCAGAACCACCCTGTTTTAGCTTCTCTTCCTCCCCTTCCTGAGGGTGGGGAAGTCGAAGAACGGGCCGTTGTCACCGACGACAACCAGGGTACTTCTCGCCCTGATAGTGAAGTCACGGGTTCCCAAAAATCCGCGGCTTCTTCTGAGAAAGAAATTGAAACTGAGGCTACCGAATCGACACGCTCTTCTCTCCCAGCTGCTTCTCCGAAGAACAAGAGGAAGAGGGACGAGGTTGTCGATTCCGGCACCTCCCAAGCCGGTGCTGCACGTGCCGGAGAAACTACACCTGATGCTGGGAAGAAAGCTTTCGATCCTTACGAGGCTGCTCTTGTCAGTTCGTACGTTCTTGGTGCACTATATTTGTCTGTTCTCGATACTTTTTCAAATTGCTTTCTTATCTTGTCGCTTTATTTGTTGTATTGGCGATGAAGAGGAGGATGCACCTATTGACGCGACTGCTCGAACGAGCACGTCCCGTACTTTAGTTGTTTCCGAAGCTCAGCCTGATGGCGACGAAACTTCACCTCCTCAACAAAACACAGAGCATCCAACACCAGCTATGAGCCCCCAAGCTCCTTCGCCGAAGAGAGCTAGGGTAGAACCAGCCAAGGAACCTACCATGTTAATTGGTTGTTCCACGACTCCTTTAATGGAAGAAGTAAGTTGTTTCTTTTCCCTGTACTGATTTCATTGCTTTGAACTTCCCTCTCTTTATTTCTTGGTGATGTCGAACTTTTCGCTTCTTATATTGATCCTCTTTTTTATGGTTTTTTCTTCAGCCTTTCATGAAGGAACTTATCCGCTTCGGTACCCAATTTGTCGGGTACCGTGAGTATGCCACTAAACTTGAAGGTACCCCCTTTTTCCTTATCTGTTTTTCCTTAGCGGGTATATTCCGTCGCCATTTTTTGCCACAATGTTTCACTTGTCTTCTATTATGGCAGAAACTCTTGTGGAGTCCAACAAACGCGCTGACGCTCTTGCTGTGAAGTTAGAGCAAAGCGAAAAGGCTCGCGAGAAAGCTGAAGCAAATGCTGCTGCCGTCGAAGATCTTTGAAAAAGACTTCACGACGCGGAAACTTCGCTGAGCGAGAACATAATTCAGCAGTCTGCTCGCGAAAAAGAAATCCTTACTCGCTTGGAATCGCAGAGTCGACGTTTTATTAGTAAGTGCTCAGATCTTTGCTGCTTTCTTGTGTCGTCTTTGTTCCCTTTTTTCTTTGACCAACTCTTTTTTTACTTTTTTCAGGGAGAACAAATCAAGAATATGAGCTGGAAAACCCTGAAGGTGACCAACTCCTTGACGCGCTTTCTCTTCTTGAAATCCATGGTGATGAGGCCCGCGACGGCCTTGCTGAAGCTAAGATTGGCCTGTCACGGCTTTTCCCATACTTTTTCAAGAAGAAGGAGGTACCCGCAACTTTTGTTGCTCTCGCCAAGTGCTTCAATTCTCAAGAAAACCTTGGACTCCAACTTCACCAAGAAGGGTTGAAAGTTGGTGTTGAAGGTACAATTGCCTTGGTCGCAGACAGCCAACAAGAAGTCGACTGGGCAAGAGTTGGCAACACGGAGGAGATGGAAACGAAGAGGTGGCAGTCGCTGATTAAGGCTGCCAAGCCCAACTCGAAGAAGATCCTTTCCTACCTCGGATACAATCCAACTCCTGCTCCCAGTTCATCGAAGCCGGAGGTCAAGTAGACCACCTTGTCTTTTCTTTTAGTTGTTACTCTCTTTTGGCGCTGTCGCCCTAGTAGTTTTGGCGGCAACTGCTTCAGTAGTTCACTAGGGACTCTTCTTTTGTAATAGCCATGTACATACTTTAAGAATCAATGGAAATCTATCTATGCTTGATGATTGATGTCGAAACTTTTATTTTCAGTTGATTTTTGACAACTCCTCGTCCTTCCGATGTTTTTACTGCTTCGTCCTGTTTGAAGAAGACACCTGTTGTTGTCGAACATATTGAAGATTCATCGAGTAAAGGTTCGACACAAGACTTGGAAGAACTTCGCCAACAACTCCAATCTATGAAGAAACAATCACTTATGATAATGGAGCAGTCTCAAAAATCTTCCGAGAGGGAAAAATTTGCGCTTCAACAGGCTCAAAATGCCATAGCTGAGAAGGAAACCGCGGTTTCTGAGGCTGCTGCAGCTTCTGCACGAGAAAATTTCATGCTTCAACTGATGACGGATTCTAGCTTGGATATGACAGGTGTGCTTCATTAACTTGGTCATACTTACTTTTTCTCTTGCTTGTCTTCTCTTTCTCTGCTGATTCTTTTAAAACAGGTTCTTTTTTGGATACTGCTGCCGAGGATGAGCGTGTGTAAGCTCGATCCAATGCGCTTCTCAGACTTGCACTGGAGCATGGTTCTAATTTTTGGGGTACACCTGAACGTACCCGCCAGATCGTCAGATTTCAAGATCGCGCGATTCAGGTCCGCGAGTTTCTCGACTTCTGTACAAGGACCTTGTCTTTAGTTTACGACACCATGTTTCCGCGCAATAAGATGCCAGAGACCCTTCCTGATTTGATGGAGAAATTTCGGGATGCACCTCGAATCCATGGATTTGTGCGGGCCCAACTATCTGCCGGCGCCAGGTTTGCTATGATGATGATAAAAATCTGCTATCCCAAGTTTGACATGAGTCAAATTGTTACCAAGTGCCTGGCCAAGATGGCAAAAAGGAAGAGGAATGTTGGCAAAATTGATGATATTGTAACCCTTGTAGCAGAAGATATGATGGATGAACTTCTTCGGATGGATGCTGAGTTCTTCGTGAAGGGCAGCTATGCTGAACATAGTACTCGTGCTTCAAATGATGAACGGTTGACTATAGATAATATATTGGGCAGCAATTGAAAATTATTTTCCCAGAGTTGTATCTTGCATGTTGTAAATATAATCTATATAGTAAAGTCACTAGGTTTATTGTTTTTCCTTCTCAAGCCCCCGGGCGTTTTGGTGGCGATTTTTTTTTATAATGCGAGGTTGACCCAAGGCATAATAGATTATATTGTGTGTACTATTTTTGCGGGTGTTAGCCCCCGAACTTTTTTGTTGATCACTATTTTTGTATCACCGTTTTATTTTGCGAGGTGCTTTGCACCAAGGCGAAATATTTTGCAAGTTGTATTCGTCGACATTGTGTATATATATATTGTATCTTCTGGGCACGAGCCCCCGATATTGTCAAAGAAAAAGATGTATATCCCTACTATCTTTATTATATTGTAGCACCGCGAGTCTGCCTCATTAAAAACCTTTTCCAGCCCCACTCGGTGCCCTGAAAAAGGAAAAGAGTGCGTCTGAAAACTCGCGGGCGTTTCAGTACATTGTCGCTTTTACAAGGAGGACTATATTTTCGACTCTAGGCGTAAAAACGCCTGAGTTGTGCCACGTTCCAAGGATTTGGCTCGGCAACTCCTGACTTCTTGTCCTTTATCCTGTATGCTCCTCCCCCGATTACTTCTGTGACGATGTAAGGGCCAAGCCACGGCGACTCGAGTTTTTCGTGGCTTTTCTGATTGAGTCGTAGAACCAAATCTCCAACCTGAAAAGATCTTGGTCGCAAATGTCGACTGTGGTAGTTTTTCAGATCCTGCTGGTACTTAGCGACCCGCGATAACACTTCGTCTCGAGCTTCATCGAGTGCATCGACATCGTCTTCCAATGCTCTTCTGGAAGTTTTTTCGTCATATTCCGTGACTCTTGGAGAATCATGCTCTATTTCTATCGGCAGTACTGCTTCAGCCCCATGGACCAGAAAAAACGGAGTCTCCTGTGTCACCGTATTTGGTGTTGTTCGGATACTCCATAACACACTCGGCAGCTCCTCTGGCCAAGTATGTCGAGCTTTTTCCAATGGTCCTAACAAGCGCTTCTTTATACCATTGCAGATGATACCGTAGGCTTTCTCGACTTGACCGTTGGTCTGGGTGCGCGACGATGCGAAACTCAATTTGATGCCCACTTCTGCAGTATGCTTTGAACTCCTTGGATGTGAAATTACTGCCATTGTCCGTGACGATGCTATGAGGGACTCCAAATCGAAAGACAATGCTTTTCACAAACTTGATTGCCGACGCGCCGTCTGGTGAATTTATCGGCTTTGCTTCTATCCACTTGGTGAATTTGTCGACAGCAACGAGCATATACTCGTACCCACCTGGCGAGGCTTTGTGTAGTTTTCCTACCATATCGAGACCCCATTTGGCAAAGGGCCAAGACAGCGGTATTGGCATTAATTCTGCTGCCAGAGAATGAGGCTTTGCGGCAAATCTCTGGCACGCGTCGCAAGTTCGCACTATTTCCTTTGCGTCCTCGATTGCTGTCAGCCAATAAAATCCTGCTCTGAAAACCTTGGCTGCAATAGCTCGACTGCTTGCATGACGACCACATATTCCTTCGTGTACGTCCTTCAGAATTGTCCTTCCTTCTTCTGTAGTGACGCACCTTTGTAACACACCCGAGATACTTCGCTTGTACAACTCCCCTTTGACCACAGTGAAGGCTTTGGAATGTCTGATTACTCGCCTTGCTTCGTCTGGATCGTCGGGTATTGTTTTCCTTAGGATGTATGATATGTACACCTGCATCCATGGAATTTGCACCATCATTACTAGCTCATGTTCCTCTTCTTCTTCCAGTGTTTCTTTCGTAGCCCCCGAGGGTTTCTCATCCTTCTCCTTCTTCTTTGATTTCGTCGGCTTTGTAGATCTTTCGGCTATTTCTTCCCAAAACACGCCTGGTGGAATCGCGAGACACTGCGACCCGATGTTTGCGAGAACATCGGCTTCATCGTTGCTCAACCTGCTGATGTGATTTACTTCGCATCCATTAAACAACTTTTCGAGCTCGTTGTACATCTCCTTATATGCTATCATACTTTCATTGACTGCATCACATTGATTCATGACCTGCTGAGCCACCAATTGTGAGTTGCCAAAGATTTTTAACCGGGTTGCACCACAAGCCTTCGCCATCTTCATCCCGTGTATAAAAGCTTCATATTCTGCTTCATTGTTAGACGCGTTTGGGAACGTCATCCGTAAGACATATTTTAATTTGTTGCCTTCAGGTGATATTAGTATCACGCCTGCTCCAGCGCCCTCTAACCTTTTGGACCCATCAAAGTTCATAGTCCAGGTTCTCGATAAATCTGGGGTCCCGTATTTTGTAGCTCCATCCATTCTGCGATGAAGTCGGTAGGATTTGCGACTTTATTGCTTTTCTTTTTCATACGTGATGTCCCGAGGGAAAACTCTATTCCCCAAAGGGAGACACGACCCGTAGCTTCTGAGTTGTTTAATATATTTGATAGAGGAGCCTCGTTGACCACTATTATCGGGTGCGCCGAAAAATAGTGCCGCAACTTTCTTGCCATTGTAAACACTCCATATGCCAGCTTTTGGTACTGCGGGTACCGCTGTTTTGAAGGCGATAATACTTCACTGATGAAATATACTGGCCTCTGTACTCCATGGAGTTTTCCTTCTTCTTCCCTTTCGACTGACGTGCTGACCACCTGAGGTGTGGCTGCAATGTATAGTAGGAGGGACTCCTTCTCTTGGGCGCCACCAAGATTGGTGGTGTCGAGTGTGCGCTTGAGATTCTCGAAAGCTCTATCCGCTTCCTCGTTCCACTGAAACTTCTCTCCTTGTTTGATCAATGCGTAGAACGGTAGTGCCTTTTCTCCTAAGCGACGAATCGCTTAAAGCTGCGACTCGCCCCGTCAGCTGTTGTATTTCTTTCAATTTTGTCGGCTTCCTCATCGTTACGATGGCTTGGATTTTCTCTGGATTGGCCTCGATCCCTCTTGCTGATACTAGGAACCCGAGAAGTTCTCCCGCAGGAACGCCAAAGGAGCACTTTGTCGGGTTTAAGTTCAGGCAGAACTTGTCGAGGTTGTCAAAAGTTTCTTTCAAATCCTCGATCAGTGTTGTCCCCTTTTTTGATGTTATGACGACATCGTTGATGTAAACTTGTACATTTTTTCCAATCTGTGTTGCAAGGCACTTCTGCATCATCCGCTGATATGTTGCTCCGCGTTTTTAGACCAAAAGGCATTGTTCTATAGCAGAATACGCCATAAGGTGTTATGAACGCTGTCTTGGCTTCATCATCTTCTTTTAATCTGATCTGGTTATAACCAGAATATGCGTCCAGGAAGGAAAGACGTTCACATCCTTCCGTGGAGTCGATGATTTGATCGATCCTTGGGAGGGAAAGTGATCCTTTGGACGGTGTTTATTGAGACACGTAAAGTCGACACACATGCGAAGGACTCTCGTGTTTTTCTTTGGCACCATCACTGGGTTAGCTACCCACGTGGCTTATGTAGATATTTCTTTAATAAAACCAGCTTCTCTGAGTCGATCAATTTCTGGCATAGCTTTGCGGTTTGGTAAAACGCCGCAAAGGTTGTTTGATTGGTCTCGCTATTGGATCCAAGTTTAGGTGGTGCTCGGCAAGTTCCCTGGGTACTCCTGGCATGTCAGCTGGACACCATGCGAAGATTTTCCAGTGCTCACGGAGGAACTCGACGAGCGCGCTTTCCTATGCAAGGTCCATATTTGTTGCAATGGACGTCGTTTTCTTTGGGTCTGACGGGTGAATCTGTACTTCCTTGGAATCCTTAGCAGTATTAAAGGTTGGCTCCCTAAGTGGCCTTCCTGAATCTGGTAATACATCATAGTCAGTTGTGAGCCTTGACGCCATATATTCTGCTTGCATCCCGAAAGTTTCTGACAGTCGATGAAAATCATTGTCGCATTTATCAGCTAGCGCGAAACTTCCCTTGGTAATTGGTCCCTTAGGTCCGGCAACCTCCACAACAGTACGTGTAATGTGGTACCGCCATAAACCTGGCATATGCTGGTCGTCCCAATAAGACGTGATATTGCGACGGGAAATCCACGACTTCGAACTCCAGCTTCTCTATCAGTTTTCTCGGGTCCCAAACGAACGTCGAGATTGATCTTTCCCAGCGGATAACTCGGCTTCTCTGGTGTGATTCCATGAAAACGTGTATCAGTTGGTTTTAAATTTGCTAGGGATATGTTCATCTTCCTTAGTGTATCTGCATACATAAGGTTTAAACTGCTGCCACCATCTATAAAGACTCTCGACACGTCAAACCCAGCGATGACTGCAGGTAAGATAAGTGCAGATTGCCCTGGTGGAGGAACTTGCTGCGGGTGGTCCGCAATTGTGAAGCCAATGTCCTGTCCCGACCAATTTAGGCTTCTCTGCCATGAATACCTGTCGTGAAATTACTTTTTGAGCTCTATTAGACGGCCTAGCTTTCTGAATCATCGAGACCGCGCCGTTAGAGTTGGGATCGACATATGGGGGTGGGTGTGGAGCTGCCGCTATTCTGAGCTGGTGTCGATTTTTGTCCGTAATTGCGGGAGGAGGTGGCAGGTGGATCTCACTCCTAGGTCCTTGGGGGTTTCTATTCATTGCTTGAGCATTGGCTATATCGCAACATTGCTTGAAAATTTCGACAATCCTTAGGTGTCCTGACTGCCTCTTCCCATTATTGTCGAGATAAAAATGCATCGACATGGCCCATTCATCATATCCTCGGGAGACACATATGGTCTCTGAAACCTTGGCCCACTATTTTGCCTGTTACTACGGAAATCACCTCTGTTGTCGCCTTGTTGCTCGTTACTTCTTTGATAATCATCTCGACTGTTTCCTCCAGAATTTTCTCGGAAACCAGCTGATATGTGGCCATGAGCATCATTACTATAGAACTGTCGAGAAAATCGTCGTCTATTTTGGAAATTTCGACTGCGGTCCTCTTCTGGCGATCTATGTCGTTTATTGTGTATACCATCTTCTCCATCTGCCCACCTGTTTGCTATTTTCATCAATGCTGATATTGTTTTAGGGTTGGTTCTCCCTAAGTCTTCGACGGAATCTCCCCGTCGAATTCCTGCCACAAACGCGTCTATTGCCCTCTCGTCAGATATATCCTCTGCCGAGTTTTTGATAATGTTCCATCTCTGTATATATTTTCTCATTGACTCATCATGTTTCTGTCTACACGCCCTCAACTCTTCCAATGACGCGGGTTTCTTGCAGGTGGATCGGAAATTTTTCACGAAGATATCCTCAAAACTATCCCAGCTATCGATGGAACCGGGGAAGTTTCTTTATCCACGCGGCTCCACTTAAATGTACTTGGATGCTCTGCATGGCTGTTGCCCTGGTTCCGCCTATCAAATTCACCATCTCGAGGTAATCAACGAGCCAATCTTCGGGGTCTTGTAGACCGTCGAATTTCTTGAAATTTTCAGGTAACATAAACCCTGACGGAACTCGATTTTTTCGAACTCGTCTCGTAAAACACGAGAGCCCACACATATCTTCCTCGGCAACTTCCGGTGACTGCCGATGTTCCCTTCTTTCTTGTCGTGCTCTATCCACCCTTGCTTGAGTTGCTGTATCCCTTGCTCCACTTGCTCTTGGTGGATCTTGCACTGTTGCGGTGGGTCGTGGACTATTTTGCCTTGCAGTTCCTTCAGGAGGTGTGGCTGTGAACGTTGTTCCCATGACTCCAACTCCTGCCATTGCCATGTTATACAATGCTTCTCTCGGATCCCCAGGGGGTGGCCTAGATGCAAGGATGAAATCCTGTGTTGCCATGTACCCAGCTTCCGGTGTTTTTGGGATAATGTTTCCCCTTGTGTCAATTGTCATAATAGACATGTCGAGGTTATGAACTAGATGTTCCCTCTCTGACTCAGGTATATTTTGCAGCCGAGATCTCGCTCTCCTCCGAGCTTCTCTATGACTATCTCCCGACGCTCCTGATTGTCGACTTAGGTCTGCTCGTCTCCTGCTTGACGCGGAGGCTGCCTCCTTTCTTCTATTCAGGGAGGCTGTCTGTTTTTCCAATTCCCTACTCACACGAGCAAGTCTATATTGATAGGCTTGTAATTCTTCTGTAGTAGCAGTTGTCGTCATTGGTTTTGAACCGTCCATGGCTCTTGCGGCTCTGTCTCATGCTTCTTGCGGGAGCTGAACTCTTAGACGTGGGGTAGGCCCAGCGTACTTAGTGCCTAAACCTCTCCTGAGATCAGCGGGATCGACATATGGGTTTCCCAAATTGTCGACAGCCTCTGACGTTTCTGGTTCTGCTCGGTTTGTTTCTTCAATTGCGTAGACTTGATGATATTTTGAATTTTGATTTTCGTCGGGATTGGTGACACCATCATAGAGATTGGTGAAGACCTTTCCAATGACAACAGATCTGTCGATGAGGTTGAAGCTGTCGACGTTGTCTGAATCGCTGCTTATATCAGAGTCAGACGATTCGAAGGACATGTCGCTGAAGATCTTGGCGAGCTTTCCGCTTGCACTTGTGTTGATGAAGCGTGGCGACGAAAGCTCTTCATCGCTTGACGAAAAGTCGGAATCGATCGCCGACAATTCCGACGAGATCGGAACTTTGAGGCAATAAGATCCTTCCTTGTCGACGCCGAATCGGAATTCTCCGAACGTCATCGCGATGGGCTCCTCGAGATACACACATGCATCCAAACGGGAGGGCGGGTGAGGAATAAAATCGACTAGATCAGTTTTGACCTGCTTACCTCGATCCATCGCGTTGCTTGCTACCAACGAAGTCGACGATCTTGAACGTGCCATCGAGATCAGCTCCTTGTCGCCTCTAGTTCCCACAGATGGCGCCAATTGACAAGGGATTAAGTTGTCAATGCCTACAGATTGTAGACTAGGGTTTTGTTAGAAGTAGAGGGCAAGTAGATCTCGAAGGTTTCAGCCGAAAAGTACTCGCTGATTGTAAAACTAGGGTTATGTTGACAATAGATTCGATCCTTTCTTTGTCCCTCGACTCCCCCTTATATAGGAGGTGGAGCCGAGGGATTCGTGATACACAAGTTACAGAGTCCGGGACGGTTTCTCACCCGTCCCGTGAAATTACAAGCTCTTATATTTCCTAATACAACTCTAACTTTCCTTAACACCAATTGGGCTTCCGATCTTTGTATTCTTCGACTTGTGGGCCTTCAATAAACCCCGGGTACCATCTTCGGCAGGCCCATTGGGGATGCCTATGTCACTCCTCTTCCGCCGCCGCCCGAGACACTCCTGGGCGAAGACCTAGTGGTGGTCCTTCCTCGGCTGTTTGACCGAAGGGCACGGCGGCTACGTCCAGCCGGGCTTTCCTTGAGACGGTGATGCGGGGTGGCGGCGACCAGGATGTGTTGATCTGTTGGTTGTGGCGGCGACGTGGAGGTTGGCCAGATTAGGGCCTGATTAGGCCTGAGCGGGCTTCTTTTCACGTTGTCAGAGGTAGAATCTCTCCTGGGCTTCTCCCGTGTCCTGAGGAGCCCTGGATCAGCTGCTCTGGGCATGGCGGTGGTGTCCATATCCTCCGTTGGAGGTGGTCGGCTTGAGGGTGTGTTGTCGGATCGCGAGATCCGTCATCTAGTCTCGGCTGCGAGTCAGGAAGACATAGTTACCGGTGAAAACCGAGCCGATAAGCGGGCGATGGCGGTGTTTTGGGCCGCTAACTTGATGAAGGCATCGCTGAGCAAAGACTGTCGACTCACTCGTGCTGCTCGGGGGAAAACCTAGGATCTAGTCTTCCCGACCGGACGATGGCGGCACTGTGGTGCCATTTTCTCTCTTGGGAGCATTTTTTGTGGAGCAGACAGAGGCTGGAGGAGGAGATGTCAAGTCATGCTTGGTTGGCATGTGCTACGGTGAGCCATGCCTGCTCTCGGCAGGTGCTATGCATGACAAATCTTCCATGGTGCCGTCGGCATCAGGACTGGCAAGGGCTATGTGGATCTCTGCCTTGAATATGAACTAGTGTTTCGATGGTGGTGACGGCTTCTGAAGCGCGGACAAAGGTGCTTGCCAAGGGTGTACTAAACCGGTTGAGCTCCTGTTTTCGCCATAGGGTGACTCAGGGTTGCCCTTGGTATTTAGTTGGTGGGATGTTTGTTTCTGTTTTTACGGCAGAGGCCTGATGACATGTTACTTCACCCATTGTCGGGTTCCTAGGTGTTGAGTGGTGTCTTTAGGTTTTGTGATGTATAATCTTGTCAGTTCTATTGAATAAAGTTTAAATAAAAGCTATATGCATCGCTTTGATGCACAGGCTATGGCTACCCCATTTCGAAAACAAAGATGATGCAAACTGCTAAACACCAATTGAACAACAAGAAGTATTCTCCATTGCTTGCTACACAAAGTGGAATTAAACATGACACCAAAGCTTTATTTCTGTGCACTTCTAGGGACAAAGAGACCGGTCCTTCGAAAAAAACCGTCATAGTTTTCGCGCATTAGGTCCCGAGGATCACTCGATCACCATGTTCTCGGCCTTCCTCCTGATGGAGTTGAAGAGGACTGACGAAAGGTAGCGCTCCCCGAAGCTTGGGAATATAACCTACATAGAGTAAAATTGTCAGCATCAGGATCAATGAAATTACAGGAGACAATGCGCTGGTAAAAGTTTCTTCAATTGTCGGAGTACGTTAGTTTGCAAGTATGAGTGTTAGTAAATATGTCTCCCTATAGGGCATGCTAATTATATCGATTCATTTGTGAGTTCTTAATAGATCAGATTAATTTCCGGGGAAAGACCCATGGTGCTGAAGTAGATTTTAATGGCCAGCATATCCTAGATGAAGCTCACAGGAGGAAACGCGTCACTTACAACAAAAAGTTTTCCTGCATTCTCGGGCCTCTGAGCAACCTTGATTGCCGCAGCGGCAGCCGCACCGGAAGATATTCCAACCTACAAACATTTAGATTGTCAATGGTCGATACATGATTCTGCATGATCAATACGGACAATAAAAGCAAAGTGTATACACTTCTTCTTAATAAAAGAAATGAAATGTCAGAACGAAAACCCACCAGCAATCCTTCTTTCAGAGCAAGGGACTTGGCCATCTCAATAGATTCATCACTTGAAACCTGCCAAACAATTTGAATGACCAACGGTAACATAAGGTAAAAGAAGCAGATGTATGGAAGGACAAACAGGTAATATCCGGCAGACTTCTAGTCTCTGTTTCGAGAGTAAGTCAATACCCTAAAATATTTTGATAAAAAACTTCTAGTCCCACAAGAGAAAAGTAAAAGGAGCAACTAAGCAAAACATAATGTGGCGCAACATTGCTCATATAGTGCCTTCTCGACAACAAAACTTAATAGAAGAGGAAACTCACTGCTACGGTTTCATCAATTATGTCAAGGTCCAAGACACCAGGGATAAAACCAGCTCCAATTCCTTGGATCTTGTGTGGCCCTGCGTACGAGAATTGTATCTCATGACTCCAGAACAGGGAGTGTCAAGAAACAAAGAAGACTATTTTTGGTGCAAACTGGTACGTACACAAGGTTCCTTCTTCCTAACAGATATCCTTTTTTTAATCATGACGTTGCATTTATAATGGTTAACCATCCAATAATTCTTAGGTATATTTCAAACATATTGACAAGATATAATACGGGAATGTAAAAGGGAAAATCCTAATGAGTTTTAAAGCTTCTAGTGATTGTGGAAAAAATTGAAGTGCAGCTGCCTTTTTTTTTCGTGGGTTATTCTGAAACTAGCACAAAACTATGTCATGAATTTTATGGATGACTGTATTTAGAAAAGAAAAAAGGGCATAAAATGCAACAGCAAGCATTACCAGGCTTTCCACCATTTAAGATAGCACTCTCTGTCGGCTCCACACCATATAACTTACATAAGAAAACACAACAAAATCAGAAACGATTTCTCGTACAGGAAGAATGTTGGTTAGTCAAAGTTGCCTGCTAAAGTTGTGTAATTTGTAGTGCTTACCTTGATATTAGGATTTTGCTCTTTGAGGTATCGTCCGGATCCAGTAATGGTGCCACCTGTCCCGATGCCAGATATAAGGCCATCAATCTTCCCTCCTGTTCCTTTCCAGATTTCAGGCCCAGTTGTCTCATAGTGAATCTGCAAGAAGCATGCAACTCAGATAGCTGGCAACTCGGGCATGAAGATGACCTTGAAACATGAATGTTAAATAATGTTGTACCTTCGGGTTGGCAGCATTCTCGAATTGTTGAAGGATATATGAGTTGGGTGTCTTTGCGGCGATCTGTTCCGCCTTTTGGATAGATCCTTTCATTCCCAAGAGTGGGTCTGTCAGGACCAATTTAGCACCGAAAGCCTTCAATATGATTCTCCTCTCCATACTCATGGAGGCAGGCATCGTAAGTATAAGTCTGTAACCCTTTGCGGCAGCCATGAAGGCTAGTCCAATGCCTGTGTTGCCACTGGTTGGTTCAATCAGCACACTCTGTTTCACCGTTCATGTGGAAAGCAAAATATCAGCAAATCAGAACATATCAGTCTATTTTTTTCTAATTAACTGTAGCTTTACTAGCAGTTTGTAGAAAAACGCTCACTGCCAAGTAGCAAACATAAAATATAAGTTTTACAGTGGTTTGTATTTTTAATTACCGTCTACCAGCCTCGATCTAACGGTAGTAAATAAACGAAACCAAATTGAAGGAACCAAAAAGTTGTCTGTGTTGTATCGCCATGCTTCCGGCCAGCTTCAGGTAGAGCACTGCCGCCGCCACTAACCCGGCTCTCCCGCACACCCCACGCTCATTGTGGACAGCTGACTAGGGCGGACTACACACTGTGGGCCCTGCCTCCTCATCACACCCCATGAAGGTTGCTCCACGATATTGTTATTGGTGGTTCCGTGGCAAAACACGGGTAGTCTGCTAGTGTGAAATAACTAGGCGTGGAAGGAAATGAACAATAGCACAAATCATGGCCACATACACGAATGGACAATGTCAACTATATTAGTATGATATGAATAGTCAAACATCAAACCCAAGAGAATACAAATTCTTTATGCTAGACGAGGTATTCCTTCATCACCGGCGTTCCGCTTATTTTCCGTTCGCAAAACCGTTTTGCCCACCAGCGAATGGCTATACTATGCACGCGCAGAAAATGGATCCTATATAGCTCCTCAGTTAGCGCTTTGCATTGGAGTCCCGGACGCATATGTTTATCTTTCACGGTAAATCTTTGTTTTTTGATTGCTAAGCGTCTAAGGAAGAGGCCAGCGTTGTACATGCCCTTATGTTTGCCTAACCGAGCGAGGGAGGCACTGGGATAGAGCGAGAGATCTTTGTTGGCGGTGGCGTGAACTCTTGAATAAAGCGCGCGGGGCAGGCCTGTCACGCGCGGCGCAGGGACTCGGGATGTCGTCCACTCGCTGGACGCCAGGCGCGGCAGTGCGACCATGGGGTGCACTTCTCTAGCGAGCATCTGGCAGCGGGCCGCGGCCGGTGGCGGTTCCTATACACCAACTAGGTTGGCGCATACCGCGCGCCGGACCAGTTAGGTGATGGCCATTTCCTTTTTTTCATTTTTTTCAGTTTATGTTTCCTTTTTTTAAGATTTAAAATTTATAAATGTGTTAAAATTTCGAAAATGCGCAGATTTTTAAAATATTGAAAAAATTTCTTTTTAAAAAAAATATGCAGATTTTCATTTGTTCAAATTTCAGGAAAATGAAAATTTGAAAAAAATCAATCTTGAAAAATGTTCAAATTCGAAAATTACGTAATTTGAAATTTTTTCAAATTTCGAAATATTCAAATTTGAAAATTGTTCAGATTCAGAAATTATCCAATTCGAATTTGAAAATAACAGAGAAGAAATAGAAAGAAAACAAGAAAGGAAAAAAAACGGGCCGGCCCAACATCCCCCTTGGGTGTGCGGACCCGCTGCCGTCGTCGCACGTCCCCGCCACCGCTCCGGTGTTGGTGAAGGGATGCCCCATGGACGCTGCGTGGTTAAGGCTGGACGCCACAGAGTCGGGGCGATCCAGCTCATGGCCGAGCTCGGCCCGCGGCACGTAGTGGACGCCGGCGTCGGCGACGTGCTCACCCGTCCGTCCTGGTCGTGCTGTCCTGGAACCGCAGGAAGATAACTAGCTCACAAGGGGACGATGGGTGGCGGAGGGCCCCTTCAAGCGGCGGCGCGAGAGCCAGTCCGGCGGCAATGAGGCTGGCTGGGAGCTAGTGAAGAACGGGGACGCTGCAGCGACTGTCTCGCGGCGGCTGCACGAACCATGGCTGCGGCAGAGAGATGTGGTGGTGGAGGCGGTTGGGCAATGCCAGCGGCGGGAGATAGAGGCCATTTGAAGGGAACGCTTGCCGGCGTCGGCGGGAGCTCCAGCTCGATCCCCACCCCGACCCCGACCAAATTCTGGCGCCGCCGCCTTTTTTTTGGAACAAGCCGGCGACCCCCACGCGGTCTCCTCCGTCTGGACCTCGTCCTCGGCCCCTGTCTCGCGCCTGCGCCTGCGCCTGCGCCTAGCCACGGACGGATGGAAGGCACCCCGCCTGGTCACGCTCGCGGCGAGCAGCAGCCGCTTCGTCCTCTGCCTGGTCTGGCTGCCTTTCCGCCGCGCGAATCGTCTGCGCCTCGGCCTGTATGAGACGCGCGTCCACTCCTCCGAGCTACGGGAGCGCCAAGAGAGACACCGGTGTGGCCGCTGACGGGCAGGTGAACTCCGGCGATTCTGGAGGGGGACGGAGGGTAAGCGGCGGCCAATCCATGTTTTGGTTACCTCCATCTCCGTGTGATAAATCCGAGAACAAGGGAGGATGCTGATCAGCGGCGGAGGCGCTACCATCTCTTCGTGCGGCTGCAGCGCGGCCGGCGCTGCCTCTGCTACACCACAGACGGTGGTACTACGAGAAGTGATCCTGCGCCGCTCTCTGGGCGGCGATAAGCGCCTGGATGCGGCAGAGCGTGGTGGCGGTGCATCCCGACCAACCAATCGAGGTATGGTCCAGGAAGTGCAGATTATTGTTTGTAACGCCAAACCATTCCGAAATAGCGTAATCACAAAACATGCAAAGGAACGGGGGAGATGGATGTCGATTTTTCACCCACAGTGCCCGGAGTGATGAACCCCTTCTCCTCTGCATCGGTGATCATACTGTATCCAATCCTGCAACAAGCACAAAACAACAAATATTCAGCTCAAATCTAAAAATTAAAAGAGTAGACTTACCAAAACTCACCTAAATAGTATATCTACCAGAGATAGGGAAACAAACCAAAATCCTAGAGTATAAGACATTGATCCAAACTAATACGCAAAACATCCGTTGACATGCTACTATCCAGAGGCAGAGCTAGCAGGAAGAAACACCCACCTGTCCTTGACGCTGGAGCAGGGCTCCATGCACTCGAGCTTGGCGGCGACGCGCCCCACGCAGCCACGGGTGACCGTGTTGAGGTACACCAGCGGCGTGTTCCCGATCAGCTGCTCATCGGAAACAAAAAAGAGACGATTAGCTTTCTTCTGAGCCACCTCTAAAGTCAAGCACAACCAGGAGAGAATCGCGAGGATGAGACAGCCGCGCTCACCTCTGTGACATCCTTGGCGATCGCTGACGATGACGCCTCATCCATTGTCAATAATCTTCGCAATCACACAAAACAAATCTGGAAATTTATCTCACCGATTTGATAGTGGAATGATCCTTGTGGATGCGGCAGCTACAACCGGAGCAGGAGCGGGAGCGGGCGGAGACGGGGAGATTTTATACATTTGATGGTTGGTGGTGGCTGTGGAAGTCAATGCTCGCCCTCCCCTTAACCCCGCGCCGCCTCCCGAGAGGGCGCGGGAAGGCGGTGCAGCAAGGCCGGCGGTTTTCCTGTTGGTGGCGCGGCAACGGCGCTGCCAGTTGGCGGCGAGGGCGGCAGGTGCAGCCGTGCATGGGCTTGACCAGCCGCACCCTGCAATCATAGATCTTGGCCCTTTGGGCCCGATCTAGGTTAGGGCGGGCTAGATTGGGCTCGGGCGCGCCGCCTCCAGTTGGATTGACTAGCAACTCATGATGGGAGCGGCGGTGATGACAACGTGTCAGCTGCAGCGCGATGGCGGATGCTTCATGGGCCCGATCTAGGCCTAGCATGACCTGACCTTTGGCGCCAAGATCGAGGGTAGCGGTGGTGGTGACATACGTGTTGCAGTGTGGTGGTGGGATTGGCCCTCCTGCCGCGTTCAGTCTGCACCCTCTGATGGTGGTGGATGAAGTCCTCTAGGTAGTAGTACTACTACCGCCCTAAAGTGGTCTGGTGTGCTTTTGGTACTGCGTTTGGTTGGTCTGCAATCGTCTATGGCGAAGGATGTTGTTCCTTCCCGTGTGACTGCGATATTGCCACCCCTTCCCTATGGTTGTCTCCTGTCTCTCCAGTCGGCCTCACACATTTGCCATGGTGAGACGACAATGGTGACTGCAAGATCGTGGTGGCGCATGTTGGTGGGCGGCAAGCTTGGTCGAGTGCTACGAATTGTTGGTGGTTGTTGTTTTTTGGGGGTTGATTAACACCGATGTGGTGACGCCTGCAGGCGCCGCCCTTCGTGCATTGGGTGTACCCCTTCCCCACTCGCCTCCATATACGGGGAGAAATCTTAGGACTAGTTATGCCAACAACGTCGTTATCATCACATTCCTTTTTGAAGGTCTTGCTTGGTACGCGGCGATAATTTGCCGCCATAGGAGCATGGTGGGACTTCTCCGAAGGGCACATCGGTTGCAGGTTATCATCGCTTTTGTCGATATGGTGTTTTGGCATTAGTTTCTCTCCCTTTTCTCTTGTTTTTTTCTCGTAGTCTTATTTATGTTGTTTGCCTATGGATCTCACAGTTGTATTTTGTGGTTTCTATATTGATATAGCGGGTCAAAAACATGTTTCTAGGCACTGGTGGTGGAGAAGGGAAGAACAGGACCGGCCGGGTCTAAACGCGTGGTCGATGTGAGCCGTGATGCTGACAATGGGCCCACGATCAGGCGGCTCTGTGTTGTGAACCGGGAGTTGGCATGGCATGGGCGATTAGGCCATTTCCAGTGACCCCACGCAAGTGGACCAAAAGTGTATGTTCTTGTCCGCGCCGTTAGAGAATGGGTAAAACCCCAGCCTAGCGGCCCGATGAAACAAACTAACCGGCATGTTTACGCCAACGCATTCACAGCCCAAATTTGCGCTCGGAATGCGTCAGAGCGGACATGAGACGAGTCTGCACACATCCTCCTCTTATACCCACATGGCCCACCCACGAGTGGCACAGAAGAAACTCTCATTTTCGCCACTCCAAAAAATTGTATTTCGCCAGCGCCAAGCCCTAGCATGTGTTGGAAACAGTCAGCCATGGATGTCGACCACACCGCACCAAGTAGCGAGCCTTCCATCCCAGAGCCCAGCCAAAACCCAACCTCGGTGGGCCGCTACCACTAGCCTCATGGGGAAGGCTAAGGTGCTGAAGAAGGAGAAGCAGCGGAGGAGAGGACGATGTAGACCAAGAAACGCAAGGACAGACGCACCATCGTGCGGGCGAAGATATCCCAGCAAGTTGTCGAGGCCACCGCGAGGTTGGACACTCAGATGGCCTTGGAGATGAAGGCCAATGCCAATGCCTAGCTCGGGTAATCACCCGCCCTTATTTAGTTCATGCTCATGATGAAGCGGGAGGCAATCGCCAGCCATACACATGCGTTGTTGATGAGCTTTGTAAGTTCCGAGGCCGCAAGACCACCTATATAATAATGCCCATAACTTTTGCCACCGGCTACGCCGTGTCCGCAATGTAGGTCCAAGCGCCGCTCCCCCGGCTCGCCGTATTTCTGTCATCATACTACGAGGGTGTCATCGGGGCCCAGGGCTGGATCTAAACTGCACCTCTGGTAGTGATAAGGCTGTAGTCCCTATCCGGAAGAGGCTTGGGTGATCTCGCCGGAGAACATGCCGACGCCCCGCAAATTTTTTGAGGAAATGACATAACCCCTCCTGAGCTCACCGACTGGGTATGCGTGCCCGAACTCACGTCCCTTTATTATGTGATATAGTTCTTTGATGCCCGGTGATGTGTAGGCCTACTTCACCGAGCACGAGGCCTGCATCGAGGCGATGATCCATGGATGAAGATTTCTCTTGGAAGACGACCTTGGGTCCGAAACCCAATCCCAAGGGTACGACATTGGGTTCGGTTGGTTCTCCCAATCTGGCCAAGCTATAGAGCAAGACACTTTGTGAATTTGGTTTTAAAAAATATCCAGCCGTGCAGACAAAATGCGTCGGGTCGATGGGGCTACCCCAACTCAAACAGATATATGAGACGATAGGGGTGTAAACGGATCGGATCGGATCAAATTTTCCGCACACCATATCCTCTACCATATATTTTTCTCGGATTCGGATCGGATCGGATATTGATCGGTTTTGCATTCGAATGTAGATATATCGGTGTGCGGATTCAAATCGGAAATGAAGCGGACTGGAAACAAAAATAGTCAGATATATGCTCTCAACGGTAGATAGTTATAGTTCTTGCAAATCTTGAGAGAGATTTAAACTTCTAGTCTTGTGCAGTTAAGTAGAAAGAGATATGATGCGTAAAACTCAAGCATTGTTTGAAATTTAGATATAAAAATGCTCGCCAAATGAATTGGTAACTTAATAACTACTAACCTTTCAAGATTGGCCTTTACTTTTGACTCAAAAATCGGATTATCCGGTTTCTAACCTTTGGTTTATCCTAATTAAATTTCGGATAATCCATATCCGCATGCTATTTGTTATACCGTATCCTATACCATATCCGGAGCACCACTTCAGAATCGAATATCCTTATCTGTTGGATCCTTTAAAATCGGATATGGATGCCTTAAAACGGATATCTGTTTACACCCCTAACGAGACCAATTTAGTATCAATGGCCTGATATAAGCGGACCAAAACAGACAATTTTCGTGTCTAAAATGGATCGGGCGGCTGGAGATGCCCTTACGAACTAATGTGTACAATCCAGACACTTGGTTAGGAAAGTGGACATACAACCGAGACTGCATAGATAGAACATGGGTGTATGTGAACCCACTTTTTGAAAAGTTCCGTTTGTGATGTCAAAACATGTTTTAAAAATCGAAACACAAAATGATTTCCCAGATGATCTCAAATATGTGCCCTGGAAATAAGTTTCGTGACGAAAAAACCTTTTATTTTGTCTCGGCAAAAAAGTGAAATTTTACAGGGCTATATAGCAGTATATATGTGACGTATTTTGTCTTTTTTAGATTCTAAAATAAAAAAGTGGTTTCTCGGCGAAAACTTTCTACGCACACATGGAACATGCATACGTACCCGGTTATTTTTATTTTAGAATTTTTTAACATTTGGAAAATGTATTTCCAACCTGGGTTCACATGCACCCAGGTTCAAACCGGACTTTTCCACATACAACCCAAATACCTAGGCGCTTATTATTTCAAAATTATAAAAATCGGTGCATGGTTTCCCATGTCGCAGTCCTTTCGTAAGAAAACGAACTGACACGTTAGTGAAGTCTGTAGATATAGCATTATTGCCAGAGAAAAGATCCAAGATGAGTACAGATAAGGTCTAAAAACGGTTGCACCTTTGAAAAATGAGTTATGTTTTACAAAATCAACCGAATGGATAATCAATTATCCGGCGTCAAGGAATATGTGTCCCTCACGTTTTGTACGAATTTTTTAGAATTGCAGACTGCAAACCCAACGATGTCGTCGTCGTCATGTAGGGATGATGGTTGTATGTAAACATGGTTTTATTATTTGGAAGCTTCGTTTGTCTGATTTGACCAACACCGTCTAGAGAATGGACAACTATCCTGCACTACAAATATGAGTTTTTTAGGTTCTGAAGGTTACCGCGTTGTAGATTGAAATTCCCAGTTGTCGCTGTTCCTAGCTGATCATCGTTGACTTGAGAATTGGCCGACTTTTTTGGCGATCGTACAACGCTAGGATTATTTATGTATAACATGCTGGTAGTCTTAATGTACGGATTAAAGGAAATCATTGGAAGATAATTGACATGATGTGACTAAGGGCACGTATAATGGTAGAGAAAGCATGTATTTTCTTAATTATTTCACCACATCATCAAGAGAAAACAATAGATATAAATCATATAATGCATATTATTTCTTATAGTCATCCCTAGACATTAATGATACTCAATTAAATTTAGTAAAAAATTATAATTTTAAAGAAAGACATGCCGTAGAATGGAGAAAACAACCTTTCCTTATTTTTTAAGAGTATGATGTCTTAGATAAGAAAAACATCCTTCTCTCCCTTCATTTTCTTCCTTTCAACTAATCAGAAATTCGACGTGGCACCTCTAATAAAGAGGCTGGAGTCATCCATTGTATGTGCCCTGAAACCCATAATACATACTCTCCCCTTGCAAAAATATAGTGCGTATAACCATTTTTAAAAGTCTAACGATGTGAAGTTTGACTAAGTATGTAGAAAAAATATCAACATCTAAAATACCAAATCAATACCATTAGATTCCTCGCGAAGTATGTTTTCATATGGTATACATTTGGTATGGTACATGTAGATAAATTTCTCAATATTTTGTCAAAGTTAACATCGTTTGACTTTTTAAAAATACTATACGCACTACATTGTGGTATGGAGGGAGTATATCGAAATCAAGGGTGCCTCTTTATTATGAATATTAGGGCCCAAACTTAGATTTGATACCATAGATAAGACTAGTGGGATATATATAATTTGTGTATAAGCCAAACATAAAAAATGTCATGAAACAAATGAAGTAGGAAGGCCAAAAATTCTTAGTATAAAGAAAGAACCTAGAACTAGTAAGTCCATAACCCTCAAATGTCTGTAATATTCAAAAAACAATCGTCGGAATGGAACCGCGGGGCTTGGTTTGTTTCATAATCATCTGCATTTTTTTGTTTTGATCCAAGTCTTTTTTCCTTTGTATACATAATGACTTTATTTGAAACTCAAAACCAGTGACTGGACTGGCGTTTAGTACGGTGGTTGTCACCCGCAACTCACCAAGGATGAAACCCTAGATTTGTCACCTTAATAATCACATCAATGCATATTATTGCTATATAAAGGGAATTAGTTTCCTGGTGATTGTGAGATTCCTATGATGGTTCCATTAATCTTGTAACGCCATGACTACATGGTTCGGTACGAATGTTCGAATATCTAAGAATGTATGTGTATTTTGGTAAAGTGAAAAAAAATCAATGTTTGCATAAATGAAACAAGCCTCAACATCCAAGCCCCACAGTACAAGGAAAAGCCTTATTGCCGGCGCACCAAAAACGGCTATTGCCGGCGCACCAGAGCCCGCCGGTGCGAACAGGCCGGTGGTAACAAGTTACCGCCGGCGCACAAGCTGGTGCGCCAGCAGCAACATGAATTATCCCCGGCGAACCAGGCCTGGTGCGCCGGCGGTACGTTTTTTCGAAATTCAAAAAAAAGCCCGATCCAGATCTAGATCTAGATCTAGATCTAGCTCGGGTTCATCTAGCTCGGGTCCTCGAAAACAGTGGTCGTGCGTCGCCTTGTCGTTGTTGCCGCGCCGGAGGAGAATGAGGCCGGAGGTGGTGGTGGTGGTTTAGGAGGAGGAGGAGGAGGAGGAGGAGGAGGAGGCCGGAGGTGGTGGTTGTGGTTGTGGTTTAGGAGAGGAGGAGGAGGAGGAGGAGGATGAGGCCGGAGGTGGTGGTTGTGGTTGTGGTTTAGGAGAGGAGGAGGAGGAGGAGGAGAAGATGGCCGGAGGTGGAGGTGGTGGAAGAGGAGGAGAAGGAGAAGGCCGGAGATGGAGGTAGAGCCCCGAGGTGGAGGAGATTACCGGAGGAGGAGGAGAAGGTCATCGGAGCCGGAGTAGTAGTAGGTCCCCGAAGTAGTAGGAGGTCACCGGAGTAGTAGTAGGAGGAGGCCGTCGGTGAGTATTGCAAGGAGAAGAGGAGGAGGGAAAGAGAAGAAGGGGGAGAAGTGAGGAAAGAGAAGAGGGAGGAGGGCCGGCATGAATATATAGTACAGCTTACCGCCGGCGCACCTAGTATGGTGGTGCGCCGGGGGTAAATTTTTTATTTTTTTCACCCAAATCTTAAACCTGAAAAAAGTCCTGTTTCTGTTTTCCAATTGACGAATCCATTTTTTCTCCAAACGGCCGTAGGCCGTTGAATTCGAATAGGAAATTTCGCGTAGATAGATTTTGATATAAAAAAGATTTTCATCGGAGGTCATATGCAACCAGAAATCCCGTTTTACCGAAAGATGACGCCATTTTGCATAATATATCGAAATTCATTTTTTCAAATTTTCTTTAAAACTAGATTACATAAGTATTGGACATATCAAAGGATTTTATTTTTTGAATTTTTTACCATTTTCTTTTATTTTTTGAAAATGGAGAGAAAAATCTAGGCCCGGCGCACCTCTATGGTAGTGCGCTGGTGGTAAATTGTCTATCACCGGCGCACCACCCTAGAGGTGCGCCGGGGGTAAGGTGCCCAGATTTTTCCCCTCCGCCCAGACCTCTTGGAATTTTATTCCCGGCGCACTAAAATTGGTTGTGCGCCGGCAGTATGTGCCCTTTGCCGGCGGGCTCTAATATGGCGCGCCGGCGATAGATTTCCACCGGCGCGCGTAAATGATGGTGCGCCGGCACTATTTCCTGCAGCTATAGCTCTTTTCCTAGTAGTGCCAGCCAATGATGGCCCTCAGTTGGTCTATAGCTCATAACTCATAATCAATCAATAATCAGTGGCGATCTAACTTGGGAAAATGGCTATAGGGGTGAGCATGCGACTAGCGCACTGCTTTCAACTAACGATGCTGCTTTTGGTGGTACCGTGCAAAAATCATGCTTGAGAGTAACTTGTTTACCCGCCAGCAAGGTTACTCATGCTCAATCTTTCGACCTCTCGTGTTTCGAGGCCATATATGTACATGCTAGGCTCGTTAAATTAACCTTAGTGGATTTGTTGTGCAACGTGTCTTACACCTACGGTATGCAAAGAGATATGTGACACCGATCTTCACAGCCTACCTCATAACGGAGAACTTTATTGGTGATGCACACTAAGGGAGAACACTTTTATTGGTATTAATTAGGGATCATCTTATTTAAAGCTATTGTCATTTATCTAACACTATCTACAAAGATGATGCATTGATGTATCTACACCATATGAAATGTGTGACATGATGTGGGGTTTTATTAGTGTGTAGTGATCTCCATCGATTGCCCCGGCATGGCGCCTCCAGTTGATCATCCATCATGATGATTAACTACTACTACAACTTAGCAACAACAAGTAAACTTGCTTAACATCATGACCATATCATATTGCGAGCCCCCTTGCAACATAAAGCTAGACATGTCTACCTTATCTGTTGCAAATTTATGTGGATGTTAGGGCTTTCGCGAAAGAACTCTTCTTACCTACAAACTTTTAACCACGAAACCGATTAGATAATTGGCTCTGTTACACCCCTTTTGGGGCCCTCCGTTGCGAATGCTATATCAACTAAGGTAAGAGAGGAAGACACCCCCAGCCGCATATATGGTACAAGTCATATGTCAAGTGTGGAACCAGTCTCGCGTAAGAGTACACGTAAGGTCAGTCAGGTTGCTTCATCAAACCATCTGCGATATAAACAAGAGCACATGAGAGGGTAACAATTATAGAATCGATGCCCATATTTGACATGTTTTCTAACCGTACAAGCATAACTACGCATAGATCGGCTCTAATACCAATGAAGGTGTTCGTAGCAGAAAACAATAATTTTTCTAACTAGTGTATCACTATTGCCAAATCTATCTAAGAGTAATGATGTAACAGAGAGTGTTTCAATAATGTACCCTCATAGAACGAAAGCGGTTAACGTTCCGCTGGAACGTGGATGATGTAGTAGTACTTTGTTGCCGACCTTAGGTTCATGTTCAATCCTCGTACAATGGCAGACGCCACAAATGGCAGCACCTCCGAGGTTTCGCACATGTACAATGTCCGACACTGGCTCCCGGACCTCTGATCCATCCAAGATTGCGGAAGTAGATCTTCTAGATCGAAACCCTAGTAGCTCGATGGCGTACTAAGATGGAGTTGACCCCCATGTGCACATATCTACAGGGATCCATGCTCGGGGGAGAGAGAGAGAGATAGAGAGAGAGAGAGAGAGATGGAGGAGAGGCCCTCAAAGGGGCTCCCCTTTTCCCTCGGGGGAAATTGTGTGCTCTCCTCCTCCCAAGCCTCCATGTTATATAGGAGGGAGGGGGAGATGGTCGGCTGGTCCAAGAGAGGGGGGGTGCTGGGCCAAGGGAGGCCCATCCGCCCCGAAACCCTAAACTATGGTGCCCCCCACCATATCCACTTGGGGGATTGGTTGGCCCTTTATTGGGCTGCCCTTCGGGAGGGGCCCATTAAGGTGGGCTGCATATTTTATTAAATAAATAAATACATATTTCTAATGATCCGAGACACCTCTGGCTAGTTTGGCTGGCTTTTTCGCCTCCTTTTAACCAGCCTCTAGCTCTCCATTTATTTCAAAAACTTTTGCTCCCAATCTCGATCCGATCCTCACTCGTTCTCGATGGATTCGTCGATGGAGGAGGCTATAGGTTCCAGTGGTCGTGCAGCCCGCGGTGGCCGGGGTAGCGGTGGTTGATCATCGCCACCATCACCGTTGTTGTTGATAGAGGAGTACTTCAATTTTTTGTCACCATCTATCAAGCCCATTTGGCGAAGAAGGTAGTACATGCGTGTATATATCTCGTGTACATATGTGATCATCGTCATCCATTTCAATCCCATATATATAAATGAAAACCTTTTCAGCCCCGCAGAGTCCTAGAAAAATTCACGCAATTTCTTGAAAGCCTGGAGCCCGCTAAAATGTATTTGCGGCCAACTAACTGCGATCCTCGCGTCTGGTCGGTGGAGGTCCTATTCGACGGGAAAAGTTAGATGTACCTCAACAAAGGCTGGGAGAAATTCGCACGTGCACGCAGTGTGGAGATTGGATCCTTCCTAGACTTCAAATACGAAGGTGATGACGCGCTCACCGTGAAGGTATTCGACGACACAATGTGCTAGAAGTACCATCACATGGATAGCGATGAAAGCAACGAAGAAAGCGACGAAAGAGCCGTGAAGCCATCCATCTGATTTATAGTATTAGTTTAGGTTTCAGTTCGTCATTTTTTCATTACTCCTTCCGTTCAAAAATAAGTTTCTTAGTTTATTTAAGGAGTATGCGGTACTCTGTTTTCCATTATATATATATTGCATCCATCTGAGGATGGATAGACTGCATCATTGGTAACGCACCCAGACTGCATCAGCTGCCACATTGGCAGCAGATCTAGACTGCATCAGCTGCCAATATGGTTATTGGTAGCGGACCCTTTCAAGGGGCGTTGCTACTAGCTTATTGGAAGCAGACCTTAATTCAAGACCCTACCAGTATTTTCAGTTAAGTATTGAAACGGCATGGCGCGGCGGCAGTTCTCTCACTCACATCTCTGGTTCCCCCAATTTCAAAACCTAGCCCGCCGCCACGTCGTTGTCCCCCGACAGCCCGCACCCACCGCCGCCTTCGCCGCCCGCCCCCCGCCCCCCGCCACCTTCCTCTGCAAGCTGTCGGCTCAACCACGCGTGTGCCTGCCCAGTGCCGCAGCCACGACGCCCGTCTCCGTCGAACTCGTATGCACGTGCCCCAAGCCATCCATTGAGTTCCGTTGAGGTGAGCACCCCCGGCAAAAAAACAGCATTTGTTTGTCACATTTCTTCATATGGTACTTTGTGTTGATGTTGGACTGATCGTCAATGATACATGTGGTATATGGGCGGGTTTTATTTTTATAGGTACTGCAATATGACTTGCTAATGTTTTGCCGGAATGTTGATTCATTTCCATTCCGGAAAATTTCTCGCACACCGCATGACCTTTTTTTTTAGCAAAGGTCATGCCGAATTTTTCCGTGATTTTTGGGGTTACTAATAGTTTTCATCTTTGATTAGTGCTACCCAGCTATGTCATTTTGCAAAACCTCAACGACGCTGTTTCCACGTATTCTTCAAGGAGTTGGCGCGGAGGCAAAGAAGAGAATGCCGACACGGTCCGCACCCTCCCAGAAGAACTTTCTGAAGTTAGGAAAGAATTGGCGACCCTGAAAAGAAACATGGCCACCATTGTCGAAAACCAAGTGGAAAATATATATGATCAGCGACCACCTTCCTACCTTCATCCAGTCGATCGATGAGGTCGAAAAGGGCCACATCCCAAGTACCAAGCAACACTATTCGAGTTTGCGCGAAGCAAAGGCAATGCGGTGTGCCGAGCCCGCATCACAAGAAACCTTCTTCACCGAGGATGAAACAACCAAGTCAGCCGATCCATGTTTGAAGAAGAAGGCATGAAAAATACCTAAGAAAAAGGATTATGAATCCAGCAAGCCGACCCGGGTTGTAGACATGACCCCATGCAAGAGCGATCATATCATGTGGCGGGTGAACCTATGATATCGCGGGAAAAGTACCTAACGCTACTCGATGATATGAAGAGTCTGCATGACAACATTTTGACAGAAGAAATGTGTCTTCTTAAAATGGCATCTCCAACATACTCGCTAATCGTCACAAAGGTTCCTAAGGGCACGTGCTTTGTTGATAAACACCCCACGGACATGTTCTTCCCGAGATTTGAAGACATATTCTTCATGTTTCACATGAATAGACTCCACCAAAACTTGATCCGCTTATTTGCGCTCCGTAAGGCCTACCAGGTAAGAAAAGAGCAAGAATTATACCCGACCATCGTGATAGCGGACCCCTACTACATGTTTGAGTGCAAATTATTCACCCATGAGAACAAGCTCAATGTGATGCATTGCATCGAAAATTTCTTCTTGACGAATAAGGACAAAGAAATCTTTCTGCTGCCTTATTTTTCCAAGTAAGTTACTCACTAGCCTCCATAGGTCTACTTGAATTGTATTTCACAGAGACCGATATTGCACTGTCATTGTTTTGCACCTGAAGCACTCGCACGCCCTGTATTTTGACTCGGGGAGTGTGACGTCGAAAAACTACACCAACATCAAGACCGCTCTGGATGATGCTCTCAACCACTACTACTTGAACGTAAACGGCTTGAAAAAGCAGTAGTCACTTTGCAAGGTGGGCGTATATTCGGCCACAAATTGGAGTCCTGTAATAACCCAGAACATAGGAACAACGAAGGGTAGATTTAAAAATGGGATGTGCATTGCATCGCAAAACGGGGGAAATTTTCGCGCCTTATTGCAACTAAACCTAAGAGGGATCGAGGTTCTCTCTCATTTTGCACTTAGGGTTAGGCAAGGTGAGTTAGGGAAATTTCGACATGATCTCTTTTGTATCTTATTGATTTTGGGAGTTGATTTCATTTGACAAGTGTTAATACATTTAACAATAAGCAGTAAACAATATAAATATGAATTCATAATTCAAACACAACTTATGAAATCAAATGACTATGAATTTCACATTGAATATTAAATACAATATCAATTCAGAATATAAATATTACATAAAGAAAAAGCTCATAAACAAAAACTTGAGCTTTATTGATAAACCACACAGAATACATTGTCTTTACATTATCCTTAATACAAGAATTGATAATATTAAACAGAAATGAAAAAAGGAAAATTACAAGGTTGTTCTAAATTAAAACCTAGACTAAATGCCTTGATGATATCTTCTGGCCATGATTCAAAACCTGCAAAACAGAAAAGCCAATACTAGACAGAATGTTAAGTGTTAGAATTCAGTTTGGACAGATTAGTGTGACAGATTCAGTTTGGTCAGTAACCAAGTGTCATTGACACTTGTGATTGTCCAAAACCAAGGACAGCACCAGGATAAGTGAGAGCAGACCAGAACTGAGCAGCCATCAGGGGCTCAAGTTTCAGCATATGAGCACACTGCTCATGTGTGCTGTGCACACAACAGCAAGGCAGTATACCAGCTTAGTCACCAGAGCAAAGCATGCTTGTGTGTCATGGCAGGGACAGAAGTAGGGCTCATATAAAAGCAGTACAAACCCTAGAACCAGTGCACAGTCGACCAGATAAGATTCACCAGGTAAGGGGTGAAGTGAGAACAAGCACCAGTTCATCCAGTTCATACTCAAGAACAGCACCAAAACACAACCACTTAACCACCAGGAATCATGGTGACCTGAGAAGATCCACCAGAACCTGGAGGTGAAGGGCTGTGCACAAAACCCCAAGTCTGCAACAACAAAACATTTCATTCTAGGAGCTGGAACAAGGTATACCAAGTTCCTGGACTGGATCCAATGGATCCAATCCATCCATTATGCATGACATAGTCATGGGATTGAGCAGATGCTCAAAGGGGAAATCATCACTTGGTTTCACCAAGGATCACTGTCATTCAAAAAGCCACTAAGATAGAACCCATCCAGATACAGATCTTGTGCACAGAAGCAAGATCTCATGCACAGATAGCACCAGTAGATGTATTGCAATAAATAGCAGCTAGTAAAGACTACACAGATAACCCTAGGCACATAACCATCAGTAAACCCTAGATTTTCATCACAGGCAAGCATATTGGCATTCATAGCTAGTATGATCCCCAAATATGCAAGCAAAGTTGAGTAGCCCACAAGATCCAACCATTTAGGTGAGCAACCAGTCAGTAGCTAGGCTACTGAGGTCACATCACACTTTTAACCACCCAAAGGAAAGCCATCATTATCCAGAAATGGATTCAGATTTCATTTGCTTGTCAAATGATCATGAACAACAAACTCATACACAAGCAAATAATTTAAATCATCACTGCATAAGCAGTTCATCATAAATTAATTTATTCAAGCATGATCATATCATAGATCCATGCTAGTTACTGACAGTAGCATACTGTAAGGCAACACAAGCACATATCACTGCATCATAGCCACTGGATCAAGTCCAGTAAGCTAGGGAGAGCAACAGCACATATACACAGAGGCAATAGCATGCTTAAGCATCAGCATCAACAAGGAAAAGGATCCACTTAGCCACAGAATTAATCAGTAAGCCACCACTGACATTTCATTGATCAAATGGATCAAATGAATCAAGTTAAACCACACAGACAAGCTAGCCAGCAAGCAATGGTTGATCCAATGGATCAATAGCTTACACAGGAAGCACAGAAGCACCTCACAGGCACCACTGGCACTCACAAGTGTCACTGATGCCCAATATTACACCTAAACAAGCAAGTGTAGATTGCCAGTAAGTATAGCAAGCCCATAAGCATGAACAACATGGCATAGCAAGCTCATAAGCAATTACAGGATAGCCTGGCAAGCACAGAGCATGCTAGGAGCAGCAGAGAAGCAAGTAAAGCATGAATCAAGCAAAGCAACACTGGCCAGTACCAGTAACTGATAAATTGGCCATGAGCTTGCAGTAGGTAGCAGCACTAGAAGGTTAAGCAACTATGGCATAGCTCTGTGTGATCACAGGATCACCAGAGAGCAACAGAGCAGGAGGAGGAAGAAGAGCAGTAGCAAGGGAAACGCACAGGAGAGAAGGAGGAATTACTTACTTGCGCCTGGAAGCAGAGGCTAGGGCATGGCGAGGCAGTGCTCGCGCGGCCCTAACAGCTGCAAGTCCAGGGTAGGCGCCGACGTTACGCCGGCGAACCCAACACCACCGCAGCAGAGCACCAGAGACGACGGCACAAGTATTGCGAGCAGCACCTGTGCCAGGTCAGTCTCGGAGGCGCACACGTCGTCGGCAAGGACGAGAGCTCGCCGGAGTTCGTCGAGGCGATTCTCCACGAGATCCAGAACGGAGGCGATCCACTAGGAGAGGAAGAGATGGAAGAAACCCCGCGGACGGATCGATAGATCGTCGCGCGGCGGTTCTGATGGTATCGGTGGCGCGAGCAGGGGAGCTAGGAGGCGGCCGGAGCATGGTGGCGGCCATGGCGGCGACGCCGTCGCCACGCGTATCGCCAGGGGGTTAGGGTTCGAGAGAGAGAGAGAGGAGCGAGCGAGTGTGTCGGGCCGAACCCGTTTGGTTCCACCAAACTGGGTTTGGACAGGCCTTAGTGGGCTGTCCTGTGGGCCAGAATTAGTGGGCTGGCCCAATAGGGGCCAGGAGGGGTATTTTAGGCATTTCACATTTAAAAATAACCAGAATTTCACCAAATTTTAATAAATAAAATACAACTCTAAAAATCCATTAAAAATTGGATTGGTGAGTAAAAATTTATTCTTAACAAGAATAAAATATGAAATAAAATTTAATGAACAAATTTAAATTTGTGAATTTTATGAATTTAAAATTAAACATTTGGAATTTCAAATTATGATTTCCTTGTATTAATAAATCAAGGAATAATCCCAAATAAGTTCAAATACTTATTTTTAAATATTTCAAAATAAAATTCTATTATTCCAAGTCATTTCTATTTTGAAAAAGGTATTTTCCAAAGGAAGATACTCTATTCCTCTTTATTCCCAAAAATATAGAGACAACTCTATTACTTCAAATTATTTTGGAATGTATAATGAATCACCTAGATAAAGTAGTTTTACTTTGAATTATGTTACCTTATGTGAATTAAAGTGGTTTATACATTAAAGCAATTGCAAATTACTGCCAAAGGCATAAATCTTAACTCAACCCTAAATTGTAATAACTCATTTGGGTAAAGGGATTCAACAGAAAATAATACATCCATGCATGCATCATTTGGATTTTATAACATTGTCCTTACCGGACAATGATGCTTCTTATAGAACCCGAGGTCCAGGTTCCATCCAACGCATTGAACTGCACTATCTCGCAGTCCACAGGCAAGTTCACCCTTGCTCATGTCAATTTGAGTATTTTCTATTAATTTAATGCAAAGCTATATGACTTATCATTCCTGCATTGAAAATGAAATGTTACTTTTCCAATTATGAATATGACTATGTGGATGGCAATGGAACCATGGTATGTGTTGATTGGTGGAGGTTCCATTGCAAGGGTACTATTCATCTAGGACTAAGTACCAATGCCGTCCAGTGATTCTAGCGCCGTACATATCGCGTTGACCATAAGATCTATAATGGCTCTGGGGAAGCCAGCTGTATCTTTACCCTCTTGCACGCCAACGGACTTGATAGAGCCTGGCGGGGTGCTGGAGGCACTGCCGTAGGTTGGGATAGCCTTTAAAATCCCCATCCGGACGTTTGGATGAGAGGCTCTACCGTCTATGAAGGATTGTCCGACGTACACCGTGGGTAAAGCCGTATGATCGGGAGATGTCTACCGGGGTGTACGAATGGACAAAAGGGTGGGTTTGCAGGGTCGCAGAGAAGGCGGTGTGGGCATGGATCTTTATACCTGGCCTCACACCAAGGAAGTGTGAACGGGGGCAAGTCCCTGCGGTTGGCAAAAAGGGTGAGATCTCTTATGGGAAAAGTAACGCCTCTGCAGAGTGTATCAAATTGTGGCTGTCACTCCTGTTCCGGGAAGGAGCTGAACGCGGCAGGAAAGGAACTCCGTGAAGTTCTAGTCAACCTGTGAAGACTGGCGGGCATAGTTTTCAGAATAAAATAAACCTTTTAAAGAAATGATTTCAAAACATGCATTGACCTAAGATTTTCTGATCGAGGGTCGTAGCTAGTGCATCAAACACCTTTACTCTTTTGAACTTGCTGAGTACCCCTGTACTCACTTTCTTTCGACACCCTTGCTAGACTGTGATACGGAAGTGGAGGCCATCACCGATGGAGCACCCGAAGGAAGCTACGAGCTGGTCTACGAGGAACCTGATCTTACCGGAGGAGTTGAAGGAGTAGACTATGGGATAGTCTACGGACCCGATGACACGGAGGTGGAGGAGTAGTGATATATCTTAGTATCATAGGGCCGAGCAGCGTAGTGGCATACTTAAATAAGTTGCTGAGCTCTTTTCATATCTATGTTGGTTTGTAATAATACTTTAATCTTGTAGGGTGTTCTCATAGGACCTGTGAGAATACCAACTTGTTAAGACCATGATTGTAATATATTATCGAGTGTTGTGACCTGCAATGTTTCTGTTGTACCACCCTTCATGAAGATCATATCAACGACTTGTATACTACAACATGCAGTGGTATGCTGGGTCACCGCAGCTGGTATCAGAGCAAATGTTGCGACCTTAGGTTGGAAAAACCTAGTATAGGGAAGAAACCTGTAGGAGTCAAGTTGAAATAGTAAAGGATTCTCTAAAAATATGATGTTTATTCACTTGAGAATAGAAAAATCATATATTTTAGTGCGAAAATTCTTTATTATAACTATTATTGTACACTATCACTACTAATTTTCTGCTTTTGTATACAACCATAATGGCGTACACGTTTCCCAAGAGGACTTTGAGGAAGGTTGATGGCTGGCTCGGTGATTATGAGGGACCACTTACAGATCTCCTGCGTGGGATGCTGAAGGAACTTCATTGTGAAACTCGGATACCTGTTCTCAAGTACATCTATTATGATGGAGAGATAGTAGCCAAGTGCAGAGTTTCAGTTCAACTACCTGCGCAACTGGAGATGAGCCGTATAATGCCATATGGAGAAGCCAAAACCCTTACCACAGCCTTTCACATGGCCATATTCAAGGCAATCCTTGAAATAAGGCAGCACAAGTCAGTAGAACTGCTATGTTCGGAGTATTCTCATATACCTCATGCCGAGGAAGATGAGGATCCCACTCTGAATCATCTGCTGATGGCAAACAAACATCCTGAAGTTGCAGCGCAGCACATGGACAGCTGTAAGTCTTTACTGACTACGATGTACCTTCTACACGTAAAGATGGTGGGAGAGATTGACCACATGCTAGCTGAGTTCACGGACCCTGATAAAGTCCAAGCTCGGATGCATGATCTGAGGGCACAACCCCAATATACAACACCCTTCTTTAGCCTAAACAGTCCTGTAGATTGGAGTGGCTAGGCAACCCAGAAAGATCCACTTACACCCAACTTTGTCCCACACTATCCACATGTGTCAGCATCATATGATTCTGGATATGGGGGAGATAACTCATGGAACCTAAATTGCTCCGAGTCACCAATCGAAAACTCAACCGGTTGGCGTTTCGGGGAACCTTTTGGAGATGAGGAGGAACCTATTCCATGTGACACTGGAGATGAAAGTGGCGGGGTTAACCAGTATGTGAACCGACACTATGGGAAGGAAGAGAAAGGTACTGATTCCATTTCTTTAGACTTGGAGATGGGGTTCTCAAAACCATCACAGTACGAGGAAGGTGAAAGCTCTGGAGTGAAAAAGAAGAAGAAGAAGATGAGGGGGCAGGTGAATCGAAACCCTTCATGGATGACCAATGAAGGAGGTATGTATCCTACTGGGGATACATACGAGTCATTGTCCAGTTACTTTGGCATGACTGATCTCTGTCTCGGCACTTCGTCCGATTCAGATTACATACCTACTGGAAGGACCTTTGTTCCGGACGGTGTTCGGAAGACGAGTCGCTGTACCGGATGGACCCCAGGAATGTATGCGGAGGCGAACGAAGACGATGAGGAGTAGAGCTCCAAGGAAGAATAAAGTAGTATAGGTGGTATTGTACTAGAACGTATTTTAAATTCCGTTGGCTTGGGCTTGAAGCCAAATAAGTGGTTATATAAGTACCACATGTAATATATGTGTGTATGTTATGTAATATACGGTGTATATACATAATAAATGTTTGCTTTGGATTTGCTTCTTGATTTCATTGTGTGACTAGTTCTGGGCAATGAGTTGAGCTCAGAAAACATTTGCATGGTGTAATTATGAGTAATCGCTCTTTGTTACAGGACTAGGGGGAAATGGCGTTAGTTGAAACCGAAGATGCTCGGAGAGAGCGGGAGGCGAAAGAAAAAGAGGAAGCGGATGCCGCAGCTAGAGCAGAGAATCCACCACCACCACCACACCCAATGATGCATCCAGATTTCCAACAGTACATGAGAGCAATGGAAGAAGATAGGAGGAGGTACCAGGAGAGTCAAAACAAGAACATGCAAGATTTCTTTACCCACGTCATCAATGATAGGGGTAATGAAGGCAAGGGAGTAACCTTATCAGACTTCCAGAATGCAAGACCACTACCTTTTGCATCAGCCCCAGAACCAATGGATGCAGAAGACTGGCTCATGGACACTGAAAGAAAGTTGAGGACCGTTGGATGCAATGATGAAGAAAAGATTCGGTATGCCACTTATCTGTTGTCAGGTCCAGCAGCATCATGGTGGGAGAATCTTGTGGCAGTACACCCTCCAGAAAAGGTGTTCACCTGGGAGGAATTCAAGAAGAAGTTCCGGGATGCCCATGTTCCGGAGAGCGTGGTGGAGCTGAAGAAGAGAGAGTTTGACGAGCTACATCAGAATACTGCACCTATTATGCAGTATGTCCGAGATTTTAATAGGTTGTCAAGATATGCACCTGAGGAAGTGGACACTGAGGAGAAAAGAAAGAAGCGATTCATGAAGGGCATGAATCCATACATGAAGATGCAACTGAGGTTGGCACGGACTGCAGAATTCCAGGAACTGATTGATTCGGCAATCACTTTCGAGGATGACTACAGGCAGGTTCAAGAGGATAGGAGGAAGAGGGCTCGTATCGAGCCAAGGAAGTACCCAGTCAGTAAACCGACTCCAGATCGGAGTTTCAAACCACGATTCCGACCTACTGGTAATCAGTATAACCGGGGAGGTCAGAATCAGAATCCAAGGCAGATACTCTGTCATAATTGTGGACAGAGGGGACATGTTCAGAAGGATTGTCAGAAGCCCAGGATCATATGCTATGGTTGTGGGAAAGAGGGACACATCAAGCCAGAGTGTCCAAACAAGGCGTCATGGAGTGGACAAAGCTCCGGAGGACGAGGCGGAGGTAACACCAACAACAACAACAGCAACCGGAACTACAACAACAACAACAACAAGAGGGGAAAGCCATATGGGAAGCTGAATTGCACAACTTTGGAGCAAGCGGGAGAATCGGACCAAGCAGTCTTAGGTACGCTCAGCATCCTTACCCATCCTGGCAGAGTATTATTTGATACTGGAGCAACTACATCATTTCTTGCACGGGAATTTGTGGAACAATTCGGGCTTAGATGTTCTAAGTTAGAAACCCCTATAACTGTCCTATCTGCGGGGGGAACGATCTTAGTAACCCACGTGAAAGAAGCACATGTCATAACCATTTGTGACTGTGTATATTTCGCGGACCTATTCATCATCCCCATGAAGGACATATCAGTCATCCTAGGAATGGACTGGTTAACGGAGAATGGCGCAGTAATCAACTGTGGAGACAAGACAGTATCACTCCGAAACTCCATAGGAGGTCAGATAGTGTTTCAAGGAGACAAGTACACTCAGTTGGAGATAGGATTGGAGCTGAATAGTCTGAAGGAGGTGAAGATTGAAGATATCCCTGTAGTGAATGAGTTTCAAGATGTATTTCCCAAGGAACTACCGGGAATGCCACCCGATAGGGAGATCGAGTTTACCATAGATCTGATTCCAGGCACAGCACCAATAGCTCAACCACCATATAAGATGGGGCCAAAGGAGTTAGTGGAACTGAAGGCTCAGATAGATGAACTGGAACAGAAGGGATTTATTCAAGAAAGTGTGTCACCATGGGGTACACCAGTTATCTTTGTGGATAAAAGAGATGGAGGAAGGAGAATGTGTGGAGATTACAGGAATCTTAACAATGTAACCATCAAGAACAAGTACCCTTTACCCAGAATACAAGATCTTTTTGATCAAGTTCAAGGAGCTGGAGTCTTCTCGAAGATAGATTTAAGGTCAGGATATCACCAAATCAAGATCAAGAAGGAAGATGTGCCAAAAACAGCGTTTGTATCAAGGTATGGACACCATGAATACTTGGTTGTACCATTTGGGCTAACAAATGCACCAGCTATTTTCATGAATTTGATGAACAAGATATTCATGAAGTACTTGGACAAGTTTGTGATCGTGTTTATCGATGACATTCTGATCTATTCCAAAGATAAAGAAGAACATGCCAAGCATTTGAATATAGTTCTGCAAATTTTAAGAGAACATCAGTTATATGCAAAGTTCAGCAAGTGCAAGTTTTGGTTAGATAGTGTTGAATTTCTTGGACATGTCATAACCAAAGAGGGAATAGCAGTGAATCCAAGCAAGGTTCAGTCAGTATTGGAATGGAAGTCACCTAAGAATGCTAAGGAAATCAGAGGATTCCTTGGTATGGCAGGTTATTATCGGAGATTCATTGAAGGATTCTCGAAGATTGCAGGACCAATGACCAAGTTACTCAAGAAGAATACCCCATTTGTGTGGACTGATGAGTGTGAAACTAGTTTCCAAACACTCAAAGAGAAGTTAACCACAGCACCGGTGTTAGCAGTTCCGGAACCCGGAAAGGATTACACGGTGTATTGTGATGCTTCCAAGAATGGACTTGGATGTGTTCTAATGCAAGATCGTAAGGTGATAGCTTACGGATCAAGACAACTAAAGCCACATGAACATAACTACCCAGTACATGACTTAGAGTTGGCGGCAGTTGTGTATGCTTTGAAGAGTTGGAGGCAATTTCTCTATGGATCCAAATGTGAATTGTATACGGATCACAAAAGTTTGAAGTATTTCTTCACTCAGAAGGAATTAAACATGAGACAAAAGAGATGGTTAGAGTTGATTAAGGACTATGAATTGACAATCAACTATACACCAGGCAAGGCTAATGTAGTAGCAGATGCTTTAAGCAGGAAGAGTACTGAGAATCAACCTACGGAATGGGAGATTCCGAAGGAACTTCGGAAAGAACTAGAAGAAGCTCAGATTCTGTTTATTCAAGGTGATACAGTGGGAAGCATAGCAACCATGAGGATCATGGATGAAATGTACTCAGACTTAAAGTATGAAATCATTCGAAAACAAGTAGATGATTTATTCATCCAAGAAGAAATCAAAAGGATTGGAGAAGGTAAACCATCAGAATTCAATCTCGGAGAGTTTGATTCTCTATACTTTCAGAAGAGAATATGTGTACCAGATGATCCAGAAGTGAAGTCAATCATATTGAAGGAAGCACATGAAACCCCTTATTCAATACATCCGGGAAGTACTAAGATGTATATGGATTTGAAGGAAATGTTCTGGTGGAACAACATGAAAAGAGAGATAGCTCAATATGTCTCTGAATGCCATACATGTCAGCGAGTGAAAGCAGAACATCAGAGTCCTGCTGGATTACTCAAACCACTAGAGATACCAGAATGGAAATGGGATGAAATCGGAATGGATTTTGTTACTGGTTTACCAATGACCAGTAAAAAGAAGGATATGATATGGGTAATCGTGGATAGACTTACCAAGAGTGCTCATTTCATACCAGTAAACCAGAAAGATGACTCTGAGAAGCTGGTAAACATATATGTTAAAGAAATAGTTAGCAAGCATGGAGTACCAAAGAAGATAGTCTCAGATCGAGGTTCGATCTTCACATCAACATTTTGGAAACAACTCCAGGAAGCTTTGGGATCCAAGTTGGATTTCAGTACAGCATATCATCCACAAACCGGAGGACAAACCGAAAGAACCAATCAGATACTTGAAGACATGCTTAGAGCTTGTGCTCTAAACTTTGGAGGCTCATGGGAAGACCATCTACCATTGGCGGAATTCTCATATAACAATAGTTATCAGAGTAGTATCCAGATGGCACCGTACGAAGCATTGTACGGAAGGAAGTGTAGATCACCAATCTGTTGGTTTGAGACAGGTGAGAATAAGGAATTTACACCCGACTACATCAAGGAGAGACAAGGAGTCATCGAGGTTATCAGAGATAGACTCAAGATAGCCCAAAGTCGACAGAAGAGTTATGCCGACCAGAAGAGACGAGTTTGGGAACCAAAAGTAGGAGACATGGTATATCTGAAAGTTAGCCCAATGAAAGGACTCAAAAGGTTCGGAGTAAAAGGAAAACTAAGTCCTCGATACATAGGACCATTCAAGATACTCAGTCAGAATCGAGAAACAGCTTTTGAGTTGGAACTGCCGGAACAACTCAGTCTAATTCACAATGTTTTTCATGTATCACAACTCAGAAAATGTTTGAAGGCACCTGATGATCCCATTACACATGAAGAAATAGAGCTACAATCAGACTTAACCTATGTGGAGAAGCCTGAAAAGATTTTGGAAGTACAGTGGAAGAAGTTAAGGAATAGAGCAATCAAATACTGCAAGATACAATGGCAACATCATCCTGAACGAGAAGCAACCTGGGAAACTGAAGAAGAGCTCAGGAAGTCCTACCCCGAGTTATTCAGGTACCAATCTTAACTTCGGGACGAAGTTTCTGTTAAGGGGGAGAGGCTGTAATAACCCAGAATATAGGAACAACGAAGGGTAGATTTAAAAATGGGATGTGCATTGCATCGCAAAACGGGGGAAATTTTCGCGCCTTATTGCAACTAAACCTAAGAGGGATCGAGGTTCTCTCTCATTTTGCACTTAGGGTTAGGCAAGGTGAGTTAGGGAAATTTCGACATGATCTCTTTTGTATCTTATTGATTTTGGGAGTTGATTTCATTTGACAAGTGTTAATACATTTAACAATAAGCAGTAAACAATATAAATATGAATTCATAATTCAAACACAACTTATGAAATCAAATGACTATGAATTTCACATTGAATATTAAATACAATATTAATTCAGAATATAAATATTACATAAAGAAAAAGCTCATAAACAAAAACTTGAGCTTTATTGATAAACCACACAGAATACATTGTCTTTACATTATCCTTGATACAAGAATTGATAATATTAAACAGAAATGAAAAAGGAAAATTACAAGGTTGTTCTAAATTAAAACCTAGACTAAATGCCTTGATGATATCTTCTGGCCATGATTCAAAACCTGCAAAACAGAAAAGCCAATACTAGACAGAATGTTAAGTGTTAGAAATTCAGTTTGGACAGATTAGTGTGACAGATTCAGTTTGGTCAGTAACCAAGTGTCATTGACACTTGTGATTGTCCAAAACCAAGGACAGCACCAGGATAAGTGAGAGCAGACCAGAACTGAGCAGCCATCAGGGGCTCAAGTTTCAGCATATGAGCACACTGCTCATGTGTGCTGTGCACACAACAGCAAGGCAGTATACCAGCTTAGTCACCAGAGCAAAGCATGCTTGTGTGTCATGGCAGGGACAGAAGTAGGGCTCATATAAAAGCAGTACAAACCCTAGAACCAGTGCACAGTCGACCAGATAAGATTCACCAGGTAAGGGGTGAAGTGAGAACAAGCACCAGTTCATCCAGTTCATACTCAAGAACAGCACCAAAACACAACCACTTAACCACCAGGAATCATGGTGACCTGAGAAGATCCACCAGAACCTGGAGGTGAAGGGCTGTGCACAAAACCCCAAGTCTGCAACAACAAAACATTTCATTCTAGGAGCTGGAACAAGGTATACCAAGTTCCTGGACTGGATCCAATGGATCCAATCCATCCATTATGCATGACATAGTCATGGGATTGAGCAGATGCTCAAAGGGAAATCATCACTTGGTTTCACCAAGGATCACTGTCAGTCAAAAAGCCACTAAGATAGAACCCATCCAGATACAGATCTTGTGCACAGAAGCAAGATCTCATGCACAGATAGCACCAGTAGATGTATTGCAATAAATAGCAGCTAGTAAAGACTACACAGATAACCCTAGGCACATAACCATCAGTAAACCCTAGATTTTCATCACAGGCAAGCATATTGGCATTCATAGCTAGTATGATCCCCAAATATGCAAGCAAAGTTGAGTAGCCCACAAGATCCAACCATTTAGGTGAGCAACCAGTCAGTAGCTAGGCTACTGAGGTCACATCACACTTTTAACCACCCAAAGGAAAGCCATCATTATCCAGAAATGGATTCAGATTTCATTTGCTTGTCAAATGATCATGAACAACAAACTCATACACAAGCAAATAATTTAAATCATCACTGCATAAGCAGTTCATCATAAATTAATTTATTCAAGCATGATCATATCATAGATCCATGCTAGTTACTGACAGTAGCATACTGTAAGGCAACACAAGCACATATCACTGCATCATAGCCACTGGATCAAGTCCAGTAAGCTAGGGAGAGCAACAGCACATATACACAGAGGCAATAGCATGCTTAAGCATCAGCATCAACAAGGAAAAGGATCCACTTAGCCACAGAATTAATCAGTAAGCCACCACTGACATTTCATTGATCAAATGGATCAAATGAATCAAGTTAAACCACACAGACAAGCTAGCCAGCAAGCAATGGTTGATCCAATGGATCAATAGCTTACACAGGAAGCACAGAAGCACCTCACAGGCACCACTGGCACTCACAAGTGTCACTGATGCCCAATAGTACACCTAAACAAGCAAGTGTAGATTGCCAGTAAGTATAGCAAGCCCATAAGCATG
Source organism: Lolium multiflorum (assembly GCA_030979885.1). Classification (NCBI taxonomy): domain Eukaryota; kingdom Viridiplantae; phylum Streptophyta; class Magnoliopsida; order Poales; family Poaceae; genus Lolium; species Lolium multiflorum. The sequence goes on along the minus strand of CM061753.1, from coordinate 151,321,247 downwards.
AACAACATGGCATAGCAAGCTCATAAGCAATTACAGGATAGCCTGGCAAGCACAGAGCATGCTAGGAGCAGCAGAGAAGCAAGTAAAGCATGAATCAAGCAAAGCAACACTGGCCAGTACCAGTAACTGATAAATTGGCCATGAGCTTGCAGTAGGTAGCAGCACTGGAAGGTTAAGCAACTATGGCATAGCTCTGTGTGATCACAGGATCACCAGAGAGCAACAGAGCAGGAGGAGGAAGAAGAGCAGTAGCAAGGGAAACGCACAGGAGAGAAGGAGGAGAGGAATTACTTACTTGCGCCTGGAAGCAGAGGCTAGGGCATGGCGAGGCAGTGCTCGCGCGGCCCTAACAGCTGCAAGTCCAGGGTAGGCGCCGACGTTACGCCGGCGAACCCAACACCACCGCAGCAGAGCACCAGAGACGACGGCACAAGTACTGCGAGCAGCACCTGCGCCAGGTCAGTCTCGGAGGCGCACACGTCGTCGGCAAGGACGAGAGCTCGCCGGAGTTCGTCGAGGCGATTCTCCACGAGATCCAGAACGGAGGCGATCCACTAGGAGAGGAAGAGATGGAAGAAACCACGCGGACGGATCGATAGATCGTCGCGCGGCGGTTCTGATGGTATCGGTGGCGCGAGCAGGGGAGCTAGGAGGCGGCCGGAGCATGGTGGCGGCCATGGCGGCGACGCCGTCGCCACGCGTATCGCCAGGGGGTTAGGGTTCGAGAGAGAGAGAGAGGAGCGAGCGAGTGTGTCGGGCCGAACCCGTTTGGTTCCACCAAACTGGGTTTGGACAGGCCTTAGTGGGCTGTCCTGTGGGCCAGAATTAGTGGGCTGGCCCAATAGGGGCCAGGAGGGGTATTTTAGGCATTTCACATTTAAAAATAACCAGAATTTCACAAAATTTTAATAAATAAAATACAACTCTAAAAATCCATTAAAAATTGGATTGGTGAGTAAAAATTTATTCTTAACAAGAATAAAATATGAAATAAAATTTAATGAACAAATTTAAATTTGTGAATTTTATGAATTTAAAATTAAACATTTGGAATTTCAAATTATGATTTCCTTGTATTAATAAATCAAGGAATAATCCCAAATAAGTTCAAATACTTATTTTTAAATATTTCAAAATAAAATTCTATTATTCCAAGTCATTTCTATTTTGAAAAAGGTATTTTCCAAAGGAAGATACTCTATTCCTCTTTATTCCCAAAAATATAGAGACAACTCTATTATTTCAAATTATTTTGGAATGTATAATGAATCACCTAGATAAAGTAGTTTTACTTTGAATTATGTTACCTTATGTGAATTAAAGTGGTTTATACATTAAAGCAATTGCAAATTACTGCCAAAGGCATAAATCTTAACTCAACCCTAAATTGTAATAACTCATTTGGGTAAAGGGATTCAACAGAAAATAATACATCCATGCATGCATCATTTGGATTTTATAACATTGTCCTTACCGGACAATGATGCTTCTTTACAGAACCCGAGGTCCAGGTTCCATCCAACGCATTGAACTGCACTATCTCGCAGTCCACAGGCAAGTTCACCCTTGCTCATGTCAATTTGAGTATTTTCTATTAATTTAATGCAAAGCTATATGACTTATCATTCCTGCATTGAAAATGAAATGTTACTTTTCCAATTATGAATATGACTATGTGGATGGCAATGGAACCATGGTATGTGTTGATTGGTGGAGGTTCCATTGCAAGGGTACTATTCATCTAGGACTAAGTACCAATGCCGTCCAGTGATTCTAGCGCCGTACATATCGCGTTGACCATAAGATCTATAATGGCTATGGGGAAGTGATTTCTACGTTCCCCCTCCTTTCCTGTAGACAGTGTTGGGCCTCCAAGAGCAGAGGTTTGTAGAACAGCAGCAAGTTTCCCTTAAGTGGATCACCCAAGGTTTATCGAACTCAGGGAGGAAGAGGTCAAAGATATCCCTCTCATGCAACCCTGCAACCACAAAGCAAGAAGTCTCTTGTGTCCCCAACACACCTAATAGGTGCACTAGTTCGGCGAAGAGATAGTGAAATAGGTGGTATGAATATATATGAGCAGTAGCAATGGTGCCAGAAAATAGCTTGCTTGGCGTGTAGTTGATGGTGGTAGTATTTAGTAGTAACAGTAAAACAGTAAACAAGCAGTAGTAACTCAGCAGTATTTAGGAACAAGGCCTAGGGATTACACTTTCACTAGTGGACACTCTCAACAATGATCACATAACAGAATAGATAAATGCATACTCTACACTTTTGTTGGATGATGAACACATTGCGTAGGATTACACGAACCCTCAATGCCGGAGTTAACAAGCTCCACAATAATGCTCATGTTTAAGTAACCTTAAGTGTAAGATAGATCAAAACGACTAAACCAAGTACTAGCATAGCATGCACACTGTCACCTTCATGCATATGTAGGAGGAATAGATCACATCAATATTATCATAGCAATAGTTAACTTCGCAATCTACAAGAGATCATGATCATAGCATAAACCAAGTACTAACACGGTGCACGCACTGTCACCTTTGCACACATGCAGGAGGAATAAAACTACTTTAATAACATCACTAGAGTAGCACATAGATAGTAGTGATACAAAACTCATATGAATCTCAATCATGTAAAGCAGCTCATGAGATCATTGTATTGAGGTACATAGGAGAGAGATTAACCACATAGCTACCGGTACAGCCCCGAGCCTCGATGGAGAACTACTCCCTCCTCATGGGAGCAGCAGCGGTGATGAAGATGGCGGTGGAGATGGCAGCGGTGTCGATGGAGAAGCCTTCCGGGGCACTTCCCCGCTCCGGCAGGTGCCGGGCAGAGACTCCTGTCCCCAGATCTTGGCTTCGCGATGACGGCGGCTCTGGAACTTTTCTCGTATCGTGGCTTCCTCTGTAAGGGTTTTCGATGCGGGGGCTTTAAATAGGCGAAGAGGCGGCGCAGGAGGGTCGACGACCATAGGGGGCGCGGCAGGGCCTGGGCCGCGCCACCATGTCATCTGGGCCCACCAGGCCCTCTGGCGGCTCTCGGGTGTTGGAAGCTTCGTGGAAAAATAGGAACCGGGCGTTGATTTCGTCCAATTCCGAGAATATTTCGTTACTAGGATTTCTGAAACCAAAAACAGCAGAAAACACGAACTGGCACTTCGGCATCTTGTTAATAGGTTAGTTCCAGAAAATGCATAAATATGACATATAATGTGTATAAAACATGTAGGTATCATCAATAAAGTAGCATGGAACATAAGAAATTATCGATACGTTGGAGACGTATCAGCATCCCAAGCTTAGTTCTGCTCCCGAGCAGGATAAACGATAACAAAGATAATTTCTTAAGTGACATGCCATCATAAACTTGATCATATTGTAAACATATGTAATGAATGCAGCGATCAAAACAATGGTAATGACATGAGTAAACAACTGAATCATAAAGCAAAGACTTTTCATGAATAGCACTTTCAAGACAGGCATCAATAAGTCTTGCATAAGAGTTAACTCATAAAGCAATAATTTAAAGTATAGACATTGAAGCAACATAATGGAAGATTAAGTTTCAGCGGTTGCTTTCAACTTGTAACATGTATATCTCATGGATAATTGTCAACATAGAGTAATATAACAAATGCAATAAGCAAGTATGTAGGAATCAATGCACAGTTCACACAAGTGTTTGCTTCTTGAGGTGGAGAGAAATAGGTAAACTGACTCAACAATAAAAGTAAAAGAAAGGTCCTTCAAAGAGGAAAGCATCGATTGCTGTATTTGTGCTAGAGCTTTGATTTTGAAAACATAAAGAGAGCATAAAAATAAAGCTTTGAGAGGTGTTTGTTGTTGTCAACGAATGGTAGCGGGTACTCTAACCCCTTGCCAGACAAACCTTCAAAGAGCGGCTCCCATTTTATTTTGTTTTTGGGTGGCACTCCTTCCAACCTTTCTTTCACAAACCATGGCTAACCGAATCCTCGGGTGCCTGCCAACAATCTCATACCATGAAGGAGTGCCTTTTTATTTTAGTTTTATTATGTTGACACTCCTCCCCACCTTTGCTTTCTCAAGCCATGGCTAACCGAATCCTTCGGGTGCCGTCCAACAATCACATACCATGGAGGAGTGTCTATTTTTTGTTAATTAATTTGGGACTGGGAATCCCATTGCCAGCTCTTTTTGCAAAGTTATTGGAAAAGCGGATGAAGCCACTAGTCCATTGGTGAAAGTTGCCCAACAAGATTGAAAGATAAACACCACATACTTCTTCATGAGCTATAAAACATTGACACAAATAAGAGGTGATAAATTTTGAATTGTTTAAAGGTAGCACTCAAGCAATTTACTTTGGAATGGCGGAAAAATACCATGTAGTAGGTAGGTATGGTGGACACAAATGGCATAGTGGTTGGTTCAAGGAGTTGGATGCATGAGAAGTATTCCCTCTCGATACAAGGTTTATGCTAGCAAGGTTTATTTGAAACAAACTCAAGGATGAACCGGTGCAGCAAAACTCACATAAAAGACATATTGTAAACATTATAAGACTCTACACCGTCTTCCTTGTTGTTCAAACTCAATACTAGAAATTATCTAGACCTTAGAGAGACCAATTATGCAAACCAAATTTTAGCATGCTCTATGTATTTCTTCACTAATGGGTGCAAAGTATATGATGCAAGGGCTTAAACATGAGCACAACAATTGCCAAGTATCACATTATCCAAGACATTTTAGCAATTACTACATGTAGCATTTTCCAATTCCAACCATATAACAATTTAACGAAGAAGAAACTTCGCCATGAATATTATGAGCTAAGAACACATGTGTTCATACGAACCAGCGGAGCGTGTCTCTCTCCCACACAAGGATGAACTTATTCAGAGAACTAAGATAACAAACCAAAAACAAAAATAAAAGCACACAGACGCTCCAAGTAAAATACATAGGATGTGACTGAATAAAAATATAGTTTCACTAGAAGAAACCTGATAAGTTGTCGATGAAGAAGGGGATGCCTTGGGCATCCCCAAGCTTAGATGCTTGAGTCTTCTTGAAATATGCAGGGATGAACCACCGGGGCATCCCCAAGCTTAGAGCTTTCACTCTTCTCGATCACATTATATCACCCTCTTCTATTGACCCTTGAAAACTTCCTTCACACCAAACTTCAAGCAAACTCATTAGAGGGTTAGTACACAATCAAAATTCACATGTTCAGAGGTGACACAATCATTCTCAACACTTCTGGACATTGCACAAAACTTCTGAAAGTTAATGGAACAAAGAAACTCATTCAACTTAACAAAAGCGGCAATGCGAAATAAAAGGCAGAATCTGTCAAAAACAGAACAGTCCGTAAAGACGAATTTAAAAATGGCACCAGACTTGCTCAAATGGAAAAACTCAAAACTAATGAAAGTTGCGTACATATCTGAGGATCACGCTCGTAAATTGGCAGATTTTTTCGAATTTTCTACAGAGAATTATGCCCAGATTCGTGACAGACAGCAATGCTGTTTCTGCGCAGCAATCCCAAATATAACATCAACTTTGACATAGAAACTTTACTTGGCACAAAAACATGATAAGGAGAGGTTGCTACAGTAGTAAACAACTTCCAAGACTCAACAAAACAAAAAAATTGCTGTAGGTAAAAACATGGGTTGTCTCCCATAAGCGCTTTTCTTTAACGCCTTTCAGCTAGGCGCAGAAAGTGCAAATCAAGTAACATCGAGAGTAGAAGCATCAACATCATAGCTTGTTCTAATAATAGAATCAAAAGGCAACTTCATTCTCTTTCTAGGGAAGTGTTCCATACCTTTCTTGAGAGGAAATTGATATTTAATATTACCTTCCCTCATATCAATAACAGCACCAACAGTTCGAAGAAAAGGTCTTCCCAACACAATTGGACAAGATGCATTGCATTCGATATCCAAGACAACAAAATCAACGGGGACAAGGTTATTGTTAACCGTAATATGCACATTATCAATCCTCCCCAAAGGTTTCTTTTTAACATTATCGGCGAGATTAACATCCAAATAACAATTCTTTAATGGTGGCAAGTCAAGCATATCATAAATCTTTTTAGGCATAACAGAAATACTTGCACCAAGATCACATAAGGCATTACATTCAAAGTCATTGAATTTCATTTTAATGATGGGCTCCCAACCATCTTCTAACTTTCTAGGAATAGAAGTTCCAAGTTTTAGTTTCTCTTCTCTAGCTTTTATGAGAGCATTTGTAATATGTTTTGTAAAGGCTAAATTTATAGCACTAGCATTAGGACTTTTAGCAAGTTTTTGCAAGAACTTTATAACTTCAGAGATGTGGCAATCATCAAAATCTAAATCATTATGAGCTATAGCAATGGGATCATTATTCCCAAGGTTGGAAAAAATTTCAGCAGTTTTATCACAAGCAGTTTCAGCAGTTTTAGCAATTTCAGGCAGTTTTGTACGCTTTGCACTAGGAGTAGAAACATTGCCAACACCAATTATTTTACCATTGATAGTAGGAGGTGTAGCAACATGTGAGGAATTAGCATTACTAGTGGTGGTAATAGTCCAAACTTTAGCTACATTATTCTCTTTAGCTAGTTTTTCGTTTTCTTCTCTATCCCACCTAGCACGCAACTCAGCCATTAATCTTATATTCTCATTAATTCTAACTTGGATGGCATTTGCTGTAGTAGTAATCTTATTATCAATATCATCAGGTTTAGCAGCCATTTTATTAATTAAAGAAGATTGTGATGCAGACATGTATGAGATTCGGGTTTCAGCATTTGAAATTTTAGTTTGCAGACCAGAAATCTCCCTATTCAAGTTTTCAAGTTGATTTCCTATATTTTTCAACAAGGTAGATTGTTCATTCATAGTTTTAGTAAACAATTGATTTTGCTCATATTGTGATTGCATAAAGTTTTTAGTGGATCTTTCAATTTCTAACATCCTTTCCTCATATCTACCATAAGTATTACCATAGTTGTTCCTATAAGCATTGTTGTTGAAATTATTATTTTTAATGAAATTCACATCAACATTTTCTTCTTGAGCAACCAATGAAGCTAAAGGAACATTATTTGGATCAACATTAGATCTACCATTCACAAGCATAGACATAATCGCATCAATCTTATCACTCAAGGAAGAGGTTTCTTCAACAGAATTTACCTTCTTACCTTGTGGAGCTCTTTCCGTGTGCCATTCAGAGTAATTTATCATCATATCATCAAGTTTTGTAGCCGCCCCCAATGTGATGGACATAAAGGTACCTCCAGCAGCTGAATCCAATAAATTCCGCGAAGAAAAATTTAGTCCTGCATAGAAGGTTTGGATGATCATCCAAGTAGTCAGTCCATGGGTTGGGCAATTCTTTACCAAAGTTTTCATTCTCTCCCATGCTTGAGCAACATGTTCAGTATCAAATTGTTTAAAATTCATTATGCTACTTCTCAAAGATATAATTTTAGCGGGAGGATAATATCTACCAATAAAAGCATCCTTGCATTTAGTCCATGAATCAATACTATTCTTAGGCAAAGATAGCAACCAATCTTTAGCTCTTCCTCTTAATGAGAAAGGAAACACTTTCAATTTAATAATATCCCCATCTACATCTTTATACTTTTGCATTTCACAAAGTTCAACAAAATTATTGAGATGGGCAGCAGCATCATCAGAACTAGCACCAGAAAATTGTTCTCTCATGACTAGATTTAGTAAAGCAGGTTTAATTTCAAAGAATTCTGCTGTAGTAGCAGGTGGAGCAATAGGTGTGCATAGGAAATCATTATTATTTGCATTTGTGAAGTCACACAACTTAGTATTTTCAGGGTTGGCCATTTTAGCAACGGTAAATAAAGCAAACTAGATAAAGTAAATGCGAGTAACTAATTTTTTTTGTGTTTTTGATATAGCAAACAAGATAGCAAATAAAGTAAAACTAGCAACTAATTTTTTTGTGTTTTGATTTAGTGCAGCAAACAAAGTAGTAAATAAAATAAAGCAAGACAAAAACAAAGTAAAGAGATTGAGAAGTGGAGACTCCCCTTGCAGCGTGTCTTGATCTCCCCGGCAACGGCGCCGAAAAAGTGCTTGATGTCTACGTTCCCCTCCTTTCCTGTAGACAGTGTTGGGCCTCCAAGAGCAGAGGTTTGTAGAACAGCAGCAAGTTTCCCTTAAGTGGATCACCCAAGGTTTATCGAACTCGGGAGGAAGAGGTCAAAGATATCCCTCTCATGCAACCCGCAACCACAAAGCAAGAAGTCTCTTGTGTCCCCAACACACCTAATAGGTGCACTAGTTCGGCGAAGAGATAGTGAAATACAGGTGGTATGAATATATATGAGCAGTAGCAATGGTGCCAGAAAATAGCTTGCTGGCGTGTAGTTGATGGTGGTAGTATTGCAGCAGTAGTAACACAGTAAAACAGTAAACAAGCAGTAGTAACTCAGCAGTATTTAGGAACAAGGCCTAGGGATTACACTTTCACTAGTGGACACTCTCAACAATGATCACATAACAGAATAGATAAATGCATACTCTACACTTTTGTTGGATGATGAACACATTGCGTAGGATTACACGAACCCTCAATGCCGGAGTTAACAAGCTCCACAATAATGCTCATGTTTAAGTAACCTTAAGTGTAAGATAGATCAAAACGACTAAACCAAGTACTAGCATAGCATGCACACTGTCACCTTCATGCATATGTAGGAGGAATAGATCACATCAATATTATCATAGCAATAGTTAACTTCGCAATCTACAAGAGATCATGATCATAGCATAAACCAAGTACTAACACGGTGCACGCACTGTCACCTTTGCACACATGCAGGAGGAATAAAACTACTTTAATAACATCACTAGAGTAGCACATAGATAGTAGTGATACAAAACTCATATGAATCTCAATCATGTAAAGCAGCTCATGAGATCATTGTATTGAGGTACATAGGAGAGAGATTAACCACATAGCTACCGGTACAGCCCCGAGCCTCGATGGAGAACTACTCCCTCCTCATGGGAGCAGCAGCGGTGATGAAGATGGCGGTGGAGATGGCAGCGGTGTCGATGGAGAAGCCTTCCGGGGGCACTTCCCCGCTCCGGCGGGTGCCGGAACAGAGACTCCTGTCCCCAGATCTTGGCTTCGCGATGACGGCGGCTCTGGAACTTTTCTCGTATCGTGGCTTCCTCTGTAAGGGTTTTCGATGCAGGGGCTTTAAATAGGCGAAGAGGGGCGGAGGGTCAACGAGGCGACGACACCATAGGGTGGCGCGGCCAGGCCTGGGCCGCGCCACCATGTCATCTGGGCCCACCAGGCCCCCTCCGGCGGCTCTCGGGTGTTCGGAAGCTTCGTGGAAAAATAGGAACCGGGCGTTGATTTCGTCCAATTCCGAGAATATTTCGTTACTAGGATTTCTGAAACCAAAAACAGCAGAAAACAGGCTTCGGCATCTTGTTAATAGGTTAGTTCAGAAAATGCATAAATATGACATATAATGTGTATAAAACATGTAGGTATCATCAATAAAGTAGCATGGAACATAAGAAATTATCGATACGTTGGAGACGTATCAGGTGCTGGAGGCACTGCCGTAGGTTGGGATAGCCTTTAAAATCCCCATCCGGACGTTTGGATGAGAGGCTCTACCGTCTATGAAGGATTGTCCGACGTACACCGTGGATAAAGCCGTATGATCGGGAGATGTCTACCGGGGGTGTACGGATGGACAAAAGGGTGGGTTTGCAGGGTCGCGGAGAAGGCGGTGTGGGCTTGGATCTTTATACCTGGCCTCACACCAAGGAAGTGTGAACGGGGGCAAGTCCCTGCGGTTGGCAAAAAGGGTGAGATCTCTTATGGGAAAAGTAACGCACCTCTGCAGAGTGTATCAAATTGTGGCTGTCACTCCTGTTCCGGGAAGGGCTGCGACAGCAGGAAAGGAACTCCGTGAAGTTCTAGTCAACTTGACGGGCATAGTTTTCAGAATAAAATAAACCTTTTGAAGAAATGATTTCAAAACATGCATTGACCTAAGATTTTCTGATCGAGGGTCGTAGCTAGTGCATCAAACACCTTTTACTCTTTTGAACTTGCTGAGTACCCCTGTACTCACTTTCTTTCGACACTCTTGCTAGACTGTGATACGGAAGTGGAGGCCATCACCGATGGAGCACCCGAAGGAAGCTACGAGCTGGTCTACGAGGAACCTGATCTTACCGGAGGAGTTGAAGGAGTAGACTATGGGATAGTCTACGGACCCGATGACACGGAGGTGGAGGAGTAGTGATATATCTTAGTATCATAGGGCCGAGCAGCGTAGTGGCATACTTAAATAAGTTGCTGAGCTCTTTTCATATCTATGTTGGTTTGTAATAGTACTTTAATCTTGTAGGGTGTTCTCATCGGACCTGTGAGAATACCAACTTGTTAAGACCATGATTGTAATATATTATCGAGTGTTGTGACCTGCAATGTTTCTGTTGTACCACTCTGAGGGATGTGATATTTGTGAAGAAGTCCCTTCATGAAGATCATATCAACGACTTGTATACTACAACATGCAGTGGTATGCTGGGTCACCGCAAGTCCCCTTGCGTCAATCAACCGACAAACAACACGAGGGAGGCATTCTACACCATCCATCATATGCGGGAGTTTGTGTAGGATCAACCTCTACTTATGGAACCATCTAGTCTCAGAAGACGGGTCAAGCAGTTTGCCAACTGCAGTGAGGAAGATTTCAGACTTGACTTGTATCACATTCAGCGTAAGCTTGCCCAAATCATTTGGAAGGATGTCTGAGTAGGGATTGTTCTACTATGGCCCCGCAAAACCAAGATAGAGGCACATAGAAGAACGCTCTCATCATGTGTCTTTTTATATGGGGCTCATCTCTTGATACTTGCAGACTTTCATTCAAATGCACTTGCGACGATTATACTCTAGCACCATCTAATGAAAGAGGCCTCTAAGTCTGCAAATATCTGGATACTTGACTTTATTCAAATGCACTTGCCGATGATATACTCAGGCACCATCTAATGGAAAAGGCAGCCCATAAGATCTTGTCCTATGCCCATGCACATTGCTTGCGCATTTGACTTGGTCTTATTCGTTGACCTCTTTTGTCATGTGTTTTTATATGAGGCCCATCTTTGAATAATTGAGTTTTTTAAAATGCACTTGCTCATGATTAAAATGTTTTGTCCCTACACATGATCCCAATGATTATAGTAGGTACCATCTAATGACAAAGTGAGACCCTAAGACCATGTTATATGCCCATGCACATTACTTGCACATTTGATTTAGTCTTTTGCTTCTTATTTTAATTTTGTGTGTGTCTTTATGTGAGGCTTTGTCATGAAATCATGCATGTTCTCGAGTTATTGGCCCTTCTTCGTTGCACTGGCCGATGATTAAAATGGTGTGGCACTACGTCGTATCCCTGATGGGTCTAGTGAGCCTTGTGATATGAACAAGTATAACTCTTGTACATCCTACTTGGCTCACATGAATCATCAAGGCTACTTGTCTGTCCAACCTACATATGAAATTTTTGTATTTATGTGTCTTTATATTATCTATGAAAATTTACTATACTGATGTATATTATTTATCATGTGCATGTCATGTACATGGGAAGGGTTCCCTAGTCTACGCTAATTAGGAAAACTGTTGGATATAGGTGCACCATTTCAGCGGCTACATCTACAAACGGCATAACACTATCGCGAAAGCGGAAGCTAGATACACACATTATCTAGCTAGATAAAGGAGAGGGATGAGGAGGAACCGGATAAAGACCACCTTCATTGTGATGCAGCTCATCGTGACAGTGTTTCTCGTTTACGTGACCGTAGTTTAGATGACTAGCTAGTTTGCGAGCTATAACTCTAGCGACTCGGTCAAGATATGTATCCGTATATAGTCACGATTGTGATCTACTTAGATACTTCGGTTCTAACATTTGATATCAAGTAATGATTTTGCCACTTGTATGACTGTATAATTATGCATGCTTGTGTGTATATATTTGGTACTGTATGTGTATTTATGTTGTATATATTTGTATACTAAACCTGTATAAATACGGAGAAATGGTAGCGGAAAAAATATGGATTATGGTCGCTCCAGTATTTGGATACTGATAGCGACGTGAGCAGTAACAGAGGTACTGGTGGCGTGCCCACACACGCTATCAGTAAACAAATTGATAGCGGGTGGTAGGCGCTCGTGACTAGTCGCGTTCCGGTTAGACACACGGCAAATAACGATTACCACTGGCAAGATACCAGTTGTGGGTGGCGGCACGCGACTAGTAGCCAAATTACACAAGGGAACGGCAAGCTTTTTCCTACTAGTGTTTGTCACATAGATACACTTTGTCCCAGTTTCTTGCAGGAATATTCGCTTTCTGCTTAAACTCTGTAACATTGAACTCTTCTGAAATGCATTGGTAATCCCCTGCCTTATTTCCTCAAAAAAGAATGCAACGAATGGTATCCCCAAAAAATGCCATTAAAATGTTTGATATTCATGCCATGTCCAAGAATGAAGGAACAAGTTGATTAATATCTCTTGTCATGCTTTTCATACAAGAAAACAACAACATTTTTGATAACTAGATGGACACCCCGCGCGGGTTGCAGCGGGACTTTATCCGAGAACTCTATTTTGTAAAAAACAAAAGGATATAAGTTGATTGGAATATGATGTTATTTGTAGGAACATGCATGATTTAATTGGCGTCAATAGTCAAGAGGCTAACTTAAAAAAACTGACTTGAAATGGTTATGTAGTTGGCGGCTAAAAGTTGATGATGTGGATAATTGGATGGCTTAAAAATAGATGATGTGGCTTGCATGTAGAGTATTAATGAATGTTAGTGGGGGATGACATGAACAATTGGATGGCTAATAAAATAGATGATGTGGATAGCTTGCATGTTGAGATAGACAAATTAAATGTCCCTCTAGTGGGGTTTTGCTTTATAAGAGATATAGATTGCTTATGTATTTTCTCAATCCGTAGGACACTATGTTTTCAATTTAGTTTGAACCTTTGGATGTACCAAATTATCCTAAATAGAAATTTATGATTTTTATTGATGAAAAATAGTTAAGATCTTGAAACGAGCTATAAAATAATTCATGGGCAAGAGGAATGCATTAAAGTAAGAAAGGAGAAAATAAAAGGGATTTCTATTTTCGTGCCCTCGGGTCCTTAGTTGTACTCAGTTTTCCCCAGCTACTTAGTTTTTCCTCAGTTTTCCCCCAAGCCCTTATGAAACCTGCAGAAGGAGCTCGGACGGAAGGAATCCGTTAAGTTGACCGTTCCGTGCTGACAAGTGGGGTCGTGTCGTTTGTGGGGTCGCGTCGTGTGGGACCGCATCGTGTGGGGCTGGTAGGAAGGGACCGCGTGGGACAGGACGAGACCGTGTTTGTGTTGCCGTAGTGTGTGGGGCCGTAGCGTGTGGAGCCGTGTGGGTCCGGGACGGGGGCACGAGTGGTTTCTGTCTCTTTCGCCCAGATTAGCAGTTTTCAATGTACCTTTTTCCTCTCTCTCGCTCGATCTCATTCATATTTGATAGCCCAAATTGGTAGCAAATCTAGAACAGCTTCTCCTTCTGTTTTTTAACGCCATTCATTTCTTTATGCCTTCGTTTTTACCCAATCAGGTAGGAAATCTAGGGCACAAATCCAGAGAGAAAATATAGGATAAGCTGCATATACCAACATAGCATAGATATATTCACGACAGATCCAAAAGTAGTACCGATAGATACAACATAAGCTACATTTTACATGAATTTAAGCTACTCTACAGATAGAACAGTCACATACAGAGAGTGCAATAGGCACATTCAACGCCTCCAGGTAGCGCATATGACTCGCTTGGAGGTTGCGCGTGTGAATCCCAAGTGCTTTTTGTTTGGCCATGAACGCTGATACGCGTAGATGCACACGTCCGTTGGGAACCCCAAGTGGAAGGTATGATGCGTATAGAAGCAAGTTTCCCTCAGTATGAAACCAAGGTTATCGAACCAGTAGGAGCCAAGAAGCACATGAAGGTTGTTGGTGGAGGAATGTAGTGCGGCGCAACACCGGTGAAACCGGCGCCACGTGGAACCTGCACAACACAATCAAAGTACTTTGCCCCAACGTAACATGAGGTTGTCAATCTCACCGGCTTGCTGAAAACAAAGGAGTAAGTGTATCGAGTGGAAGATGGTGTTTGTTTGCAAAGAACAGTAAAAGTAGAATATATTCAGATGTAAAGAATGGACCGGGGTCCACAGTTCACTAGTGGTGTCTCTCCAATAAGATAACTAACATGCTGGGTGAACAAATTACAGGTGAGCAATTGACAAATAAAGATTCAATACATATCAACGATGATTACTATGTGATTTAATCAGGGCATTACGACAAAGTACATAGACCGCTATCCAGCATGCATCTATGCCTAAATAATCCACCTTCAGGTTATCATCCGAACCCCTTCCAGTATTAAGTTGCGAACAACAGATAATTGCATTAAGTATGGTGCGTAATGTAATCAACACAAATATCCTTAGACAAAGCATCAATGTTTTATCCCTAGTAGCAACAGCACATCCACAACCTTATAACCTACTGTCACGATCCCAGATTTAATGGAGGCATGAACCCACTATCGAGCATAATTACTCCCTCTTGGAGTTACAAGTATCAACTTGGCCAGGGCCTCTACTAGCAACGGAGAGCATGCAAGAACATAAACAACACATATATGATAGATTGATAATCAACTTAACATAATATTCTCTATTCATCGGATCTCACCAAACACAACATGTAGCATTACAAATAGATGATCTTGATCATGTTAGGCAGCTCACAAGATCTAATACAATGAAAGCACAAGCGGAGAAGACAACCATCTAGCTACTGGTATGGACCCATAGTCCAAGGATGAACTACTCACGCATCAATACGGAGGCGGGCATGATGATGTAGAGCCCCTCCGGTGATGATTCCCCTCTCCGGCAGGGCCGGAGGCGATCTCCTGAATCCCCCGAGATGGGATTGGCGGCGGCCTCTCGGTGTTTTCCGTATCGTGGCTCTCGGTACGGGGTTTCGCGACGGAGGCTTTAAGTAGGCGAAAGGGTAGGTCAAAGGGCGTCACGAGGTGGCGACACCACGGGCCGCGGCGCGCCGCGCCGCCGGTGTCTGGCCACCTCGTGGCCCACTTCGTCTCCTCTTCGGATTTGGAAGCTTCGTGCAAAAATAGGACCCTGGGCGTTGATTTCGTCCAATTCCGAGAATATTTCCTTACTAGGATTTCTGAAACCAAAAACAGCAGAAAAACAGCAACTGGCACTTCGGCATCTTGTTAATAGGTTAGTGCCGGAAAATGTAAAATAACGCTGTAAAGTATGTGTAAATCACTCAAGTATTGTAATAAAAGTAGCATGGAACATAAGAAATTATAGATACGTTTGAGACGTATCAAGCATCCCCAAGCTTAGTTCCTACTTGTCCTCGAGTAGGTAAACGATAACACAAATAATTTCTGAAGTGACATGCTACCAACATAATCTTGATCAACATTATTGTAAAGCATATGAGATGAATGGAGTGATCTGAACAAAAGATTGCTAACAAAGATAATGACTAAACAAATGAATCATATAGCAAAAGTTTTCATGAATAGTTCTTTCAAGACAAGTATCAATAAGACTTGCATAAGAGATAACTCATAAGCAATAAGTTCAAAGTAGAATGCATTGAAGCAACACAAAGGATGATTAAGTTTAAGCGAATGCTTTCAACTTGTAACATGTATATCTCATGGATATTTGTCAACATAGAGTAATATAACAGTGCAATAAGTAAACATGTAAGAATCAATGCACACAGTTAACACAAGTGTTTGCTTCTAAGATAGAAGGGAATGGGTAAACTGACTCAACAATAAAGTAAAAGATTGGCCCTTCGCAGAGGGAAGCATTGATTACTATTTTTGTGCTAGAGCTTTTGTTTTGAAAACATAGAAACAATTTTGTCAACGGTAGTAATAATTCATATGTGCTATGCATAATACTTCCTACAAGTTGCATGTCTCATGCATAGAGTACCAATAGTGCTCGCACCTTGTCCTACTATCTCGAAAAACACGGATTCTCATCGCATAACATATGCTTCAACCAAGTGTCACAAAGGGGTACCTCTATGCCGCCTGTACAAAGGTCTAAGGAGAAAGCACGCATTGGATTTCTCGCTTTTGATTATTCTCAACTTAGACATCCATACCGGGACAACATAGACAACAGATAATGGACTCCTCCTTTTAATGCTTAAGCATTCAACAATAGTTAATATTCTGATAAGAGAATGAGGTTGTATGTCCAAACTGAAACTTCCACCATGATACATGGCTTTAGTTAGCGGCCCAATGTTCTTCTCTAATATATGCATACTCAAACCATTTGATCATGAAATCCACTACTTCAGACAAGACGAACATGCATAGCATCTCACATGATATCCAACAAAGATAAAGTTGATGGCGTCCCCAGAAAACATGGTTACCGCTCAACAAGCAACTTATAAAAATTAAGACACATAACTACATATTCATCACCACAATAGTTTTTAAGCTATTTTTGTCCCATGAGCTATATATTGTAGAGGTAGAGGAATGAAATTTTAAAGGTAGCACTCAAGTAATTTACTTTGGAATGGCAGAAAAATACCACATAGTAGGTAGATATGGTGGACACAAATGGCATGGAGTTTGGCTCAAGGTGTTTGGATGCACGAGAAGCATTTCCTCTCAGTACAAGGTTTGGGCTAGCAAGGTTGTTTGAAGCAAACACAAGTATGAACAGGTACAACAAAACTCACACAAGAACATATTGCAAGCATTATAAGGCTCTACACTGTCTTCCTTGTTGTTCAAAACACTTTACCCGAAAATATCTAGACTTAGAGAGAACAATCATGCAAACCAAATTAAACAAGCTCTACAGTAGTTCTTCATTAATAGATTAAACTACATGATGCAAGAGCTTAAACATGATCTATGAGAGCTCAAACAATTGCCAAATTGTCAAACCATATGCATCATTTTCCAATTCCAACCATATAGCAATTTAACGAAGCAATAAGCTTTCACCATGAACATTAAAGCACAATTAAGAACACAAGTGTTCCATAAGAAAAAGCGGAGCGTAATATCTCCAATATAAGAATGGCGAGATCCAAAACAAAACAAAAAATAAAAACAAACCGACGCTCCAAGTAAAGAACATAAGAATGCGACGGAATAAAAATATAGTTTCACTAGAAGTGACCTGATAATGTTGTCGATGAAGAAGGGGATGCCTTGGGCATCCCCAAGCTTAGATGCTTGAGTCTTCTTAAAATATGCAGGGATGAACCACGGGGCATCCCCAAGCTTAGATCTTTCACTCTTCTTGATCATAGTATATCATCCTCTTCTCTTGACCCTTGAAAACTTCCTTCACACAAACTTCAAGCAAACTCATGAGAGGGTTAGTGCTTAACCACAAATTCATATATTCAGAGGTGACACAATCATTCTTAACACTTCTGGACATTGCACAAAGCTTCTGAAAGTTAATGGAACAAAGAAATTCATTCAACATAGCAAAAGCGGCAATGCAAAATAAAAGACAGAATCTGTCAAAAACAGAACAGTCCGTAAAGATGCATCTGGACTGGGCACTTAACTTGCTCAAATGGAAAAACTCAAAACTAATGAAAGTTGCGTACATATCTGAGGATCACGCTCGTAATTTGGCAGATTTTTTAGAATTTTTACAGAGACTTATGCCAGAATTCGTGACAGACAGCAATGCTGTTTCTGCGCAGCGATCCCAAATATAACATCAACTTTAGCATAGAAACTTTACTTGGCACAAAAACATGATAAGGAGAGGTTGCTACAGTAGTAAACAACTTCCAAGACTCAACAAAACAAAAATTTCTGTAGTAAAAATAAACACATGGGTTATCTCCCAAGAAGTGCTTTTCTTTAACGCCTTTCAGCTAGGCGCAGAAAGTGCAAATCAAGTAACATCAAGAGATGGAGCATCAACATCATTATTTTTCTTGCAAACACAACTTGTTGCAGAGGGTACCTTAGATACTCCATTATCTAAATTTTCTATGGTGGTGCTAGGGGTTTTAGCAATTTTAGGCTTATAATAATAATTCTTTTGTTTAGGCACTTTAGAGGCATACATGAATTTTTGCTCTTTACCCACATAAGCTTTCTCCTTATACTTGAGAGAAGAAAAAGTTGAACCCAATGTTCCCATAGCTTTTTCAAGTTCATCGATCCTATTGGTTTGATTATCATGGACAACACAAGTTCCTAGGACACTAATTCTTTCATCAATTCCTCCTAGGGATTTATCAAGTTCATCAGTTTTATCAAATAACATTTCCAATTTAGTTTCAATACTTGGAAAATTTTTCTCTATGGTTTCCAATTTTTTCATTACATCTTCAAGAGAGATTTCAATTTTAACTTCATTAACAGGTGGTATTCCAACTAGACTCTCAATGATGCAACTAGCTTCTAAAGCAGGAGTTCCTAAGAAATTACCTCCCGAAAGAGTATCAAGGACATACCTATTCCAACTAGATAAGCCAACATAAAAGTTCCTAAGAAGGATAGTAGTGGAGTGTTTCTTAATGCACCTATGATGAGCATTACTAATTCTGTACCAAGCATCTTTAAAACTTTCTCCACCTTGTTGCTTAAAAGAACGAACTTCAACTTCAGGATTACTCATTATAACAGTAGTAAAATAAACTAGGCAAATAAAGTAAAGACAAGTAACTAATTTTTTTGTGTTTTTGATATAGAGAACAAGACAGTAAATAAAGTAAAACTAGCAACTAATTTTTTTGTGTATTGTTTAAGTGCAGCAAACAAAGTAGTAAATAAACTAAAGCAAGACAAAAACAAAGTAAAGAGATTGGAAGTGGAGACTCCCCTTGCAGCGTGTCTTGATCTCCCCGGCAACGGCGCCAGAAATTTAGCTTGATACGCGTAGATGCACACGTCCGTTGGGAACCCCAAGTGGAAGGTATGATGCGTATAGAAGCAAGTTTCCCTCAGTATGAAACCAAGGTTATCGAACCAGTAGGAGCCAAGAAGCACGTGAAGGTTGTTGGTGGAGGAATGTAGTGCGGCGCAACACCAGTGAAACCGGCGCCAACGTGGAACCTGCACAACACAATCAAAGTACTTTGCCCCAACGTAACAGGTGTCAATCTCCGGCTTGCTGAAAACAAAGGAGTAAGTGTATCGAGTGGAAGATGGTGTTTGTTTGCAAAGAACAATAAAAGCAGTAGAATGTATTCAGATGTAAAGAATGGACCGGGGTCCACAGTTCACTAGTGGTGTCTCTCCAATAAGATAACTAACATGCTGGGTGAACAAATTACAGGTGAGCAATTGACAAATAAAGATTCAATACATATCAACGATGATTACTATGTGATTTAATCAGGGCATTACGACAAAGTACATAGACCGCTATCCAGCATGCATCTATGCCTAAATAATCCACCTTCAGGTTATCATCCGAACCCCTTCCAGTATTAAGTTGCGAACAACAGATAATTGCATTAAGTATGGTGCGTAATGTAATCAACACAAATATCCTTAGACAAAGCATCAATGTTTTATCCCTAGTAGCAACAGCACATCCACAACCTTAGAACCTACTGTCACGATCCCAGATTAAATGGAGGCATGAACCCACTATCGAGCATAATTACTCCCTCTTGGAGTTACAAGTATCAACTTGGCCAGGGCCTCTACTAGCAACGGAGAGCATGCAAGAACATAAACAACACATATATGATAGATTGATAATCAACTTAACATAATATTATCTATTCATCGGATCTCACCAAACACAACATGTAGCATTACAAATAGATGATCTTGATCATGTTAGGCAGCTCACAAGATCTAATACAATGAAAGCACAAGCGGAGAAGACAACCATCTAGCTACTTCTATGGACCCATAGTCCAAGGATGAACTACTCACGCATAATTCCGGAGGCGGGCATGATGATGTAGAGCCCCTCCGGTGATGATTCCCCTCTCCGGCAGGGTGCGGAGGCGATCTCTGAATCCCCGAGATGGGATTGCGGCGGCGGCCTCTCAATGTTTTCCGTATCGTGGCTCTCGGTACGGGGGTTTTCGACGGAGGCTTTAAGTAGGCGGAAGGGTAGGTCAAAGGGCGTCACGAGGTGGCGACACGGCCGCCCGGGCCCGGCCGCGCCGCCCTGGTGTCCACCTCGTGGCCACTTCGTCTCCTCTTCGGACTTCTGGAAGCTTCGTGCAAAAATAGGACCCTGGGCGTTGATTTCGTCCAATTCCGAGAATATTTCCTTACTAGGATTTCTGAAACCAAAAACAAGAAAAACAGCTGGCACTTCGGCATCTTGTTAATAGGTTAGTGCCGGAAAATGTAAAATAACGCTGTAAAGTATGTGTAAATCACTCAAGTATTGTAATAAAAGTAGCATGGAATATAAGAAATTATAGATACGTTTGAGACGTATCAAACGCATGCACGTTCACGGTCGTTCCAACTCTAGCGCCACATCTGCCAATGGATTCAGCATGGTTCACCAGGGAGTTGAAGTCGGTGGCGCGGAGCTTCCTGTTGCAGAAGGGGCACTTGTAAATGCCTCGAGCAAAGGGGCCATCGTAATGGCCGGACTGCAGCCTCCTGAGGATGTGACGAGTCTTGGTGTGGAAGGACTCGTCGTCGCTGTCGACGTCGCTGCTCTGCACCTGTCACGTAGCACCAAAGATCGTGCAAAAAACATGGAGTCAATTGCAACGATGATGGAACAGAGAGTGAACAAAAAATCATGCATGATAATATGGGCTCGAAAAAAGAGGTAGCCTCAGTTACATTGGACACACTTATATCCAGGATTTGAGTCAGTAAACCAAAGATCATGCACAACAAATTTGTACACACCAATTGTTTACTGACCAAACCCTGAATCAATTTATGCCCAAATATTCATCATCATCGGCACAAATCTTAAACAAAAGCAAATCACAAACACTAATAACGCAAGATCTAACACAAAAGGATTGAACTAGGAACAGACGAACCCTAATAACGCTAGATCTAACACAAATGGATTGAACTAGAAACAGACGAACCCTAATAACGCTAGATCTAACACAAAAGGATTGAAATGAGATAAGAACAAGGGAACAAAGGGTTACCTCCGGCTCGTCGTCGACGATGCTGGTGTCGTAGGGGTTCTCCGGCGCGTCGTACGGCACTGGTTCGTACGAGTCCCAAGCGACGGGGGCTGGACGGTGGCGGCGGCCGATGCGCCGGCGGCTGATGCGCCGGCTGCTACGTTGGAAGCAGCGACAGGGGCCTGGACGGGGCGGCGGCCGATTCGCCGGTGGCTAATGCGCCGACAATGGGCATATCATTCTTCTCCATCGCCGACGGTTTTCTTCGGGGTTTTTTCTTCGGTTGTGGAGAAGATGATGGGACAGGAGAGGCGGTTGCAGTGAGAATGTGCGTCGAGGGAGAGAAAGAGGGGCTCTATAAAGACGAAGGTGGCGTGTACCGCAACACGCGTCCGCTATGCACGGCTGCAGCGTGCACCGCGACACGAGTATAACCCTGAGACGTTTGGTGTACTCAGTTACAACCTCAGGCCTTATAAAGAAATTTTATCTGTACTCAGTTTTCCACTCGAGGACTTAGACCGACAAGTGCAATATACTCAGTTTTACCCTCAAGTAGCTGGTCAACAGAGAGTCAACAAATTAGATTAACATAGCTAATTGAGTCATTTCGTGCGCAAAAAAAATCCAAAAAAATAAAAACATAGTGGCACTTACTCATGGAGTCTTCCTACGCAACCTGCCACCTAGAAAACCTTAACAAACATATATAAATCAAGTTTTACCACAAATTGCCACTTCTCAGAATCACTAGTGTAGCTATGAAGATGCAAGGTTTTCCACTCAAACCCCTTTGCAAAACATCTTTCTCAAAAACATAGTTTGTCTAAATGATGCCATAATTGTCACACTCATGTATGTTTGAATTGCACATAATTTGATGTAGCCCAATATGAATTATATTGTACAAAACACGCATTTTTTATTTTGTAATTCTTTTGTTTGAATCCCTTAGTCTATTTACTATTTATGTGCCCTTGGATTCTTAGTACTACTCAGTTTTGCCCTCAAGTAGTGTCACAAATGCTCTCAGAAGCCCAAACTTATCCTGATTGGTTGAGCCGTTGTCACACGGATCGACTCCACGAACCGTTGATCCACTGATCTAACGGGCAGTATACCCCTCTCCGTCTCTTCGTGGCAACTCTCTCTCTCTCTCTTCGTGGCCACCCTCTCTCTCTCTGTCGGTGGAGAGTGCCCACCCCTCTATTTATGTGCAACAACGAGTTTGCCACTTAATATAGTTTGGGATATAGTATGTGTATAAACATGAGGCATACATATTCGCGGATTTCATTGAATGCATTATTTGTCACCCCTCTAACAATTATCAACAATGTTTAGCTTTCCTTTTCTTTTAGGGAATATAATTTGGGATATAGTATTGGTATTTTGAAACAGCCCAAAAGTGGTACTCCCTCCGATCCGAAAAAAGCGTCGGAACCAGCTATTATGCAAAAAAATCCTCAAGTTTGTTATTTCATCATCCCGCACTCCACGTCTCCAGCCTCTCGTATCCTCACGACCTCACCCCATCCGCCCCTGCATCGAGCGCCCCTCGCAAAGGCCCTGCCCGTTGACTCTCTCCCTCACTCCGATCTCCCTCTCTCTGCTCCGCCGCGCTCCCCTCGCCTCGCCGCCGCGCTCCTCTGTTGACTCTTCTCCTCCGACTCCGGCGAGTGAGCGTGTAGCGAGATGGCGGCGCCGAACCTGAAGGTGTTCTTCGATGCGACTCTACGCCTGCGCCCAGCCGGCGGGCCTCGTCCTGATGGAGCGGTTCGCGAAGGAAGTCCCCAGGACCGCGGACTACTTCCGCGCGCTGTGCACGGGCGAGAAGGCAGGGGAAAGCAGCCGCGCTGTGGCCAGGCGAGAAGCCAATTGATCTGAGCTAGAGGACGAATCATGTTGTGCCTTTTTGTGAATCCTAGAGGACTTAACTGTAAAAGGTAATTCGTATTAGGCTTCCGACACTTATTTCGGATCGGAGGGAGTATAATTTTGGTATAAACATGAGGCATGCATATTTGCGGATTTCGGTGAATGCATTATTTGTCACCCCTCTAACAATTATCAACAATGTTTAGCTTTCCTTTTCTTTTAGGGAATATAGTTTGGGATATAGTATTGGTATTTTGAAACGGCCCAAAAGTGGTATAATTTTGGTATAAACATGAGGCATACATATTTGCGGATTTCGGTGAATGCATTATTTGTCACCCCTCTAACAGTTATCAACTATCTTTAGCTGTTGATACGTCTCAAACGTATCTATAATTTCTCATGTTCCATGCTATTTTTATGACAATTCTTGAATGTTTTATACATACTTTACATCATTATTATACATTTTCCGGCACTAACCTATTAACAAGATGCCGAAGCGCCAGTTGCTGTTTTCTGCTGTTTTTGGTTTCAGAAATCCTAGTAAGGAAATATTCTCGGAATTGGACGAAATCAACGCCCATGGTCTTATTTTTACACGAGGCTTCCAGAAGACCGAGGGGGAAAGGAAGTGGGGCCACGGGGCGCCGCCACACTAGGGCGGCGCGGCCTGAGGGGGGCCCACGCGGCCCTAGTGTGTGGGCCCCCCGTGACCCCTCCGACTCCGCTCTTCCGCCTACTTAAAGCCTTCGTCGCGAATACCCCTGTACCGAGAGCCACGATACGGAAAACCTTCCAGAGACGCCGCCGCCAATCCTATCTCGGGGATTCAGGAGATCGCCTTCGGCACCCTGCCGGAGAGGTGAATCATCACCGGAGGGGCTCTACATCATCATGCCCGCCTCCGGATTGATGCGTGAGTAGTTCATCCTTGGACTATGGGTCCATAGCAGTAGCTAGATGGTTGTCTTCTCCGCTTGTGCTATCATTGTTTAGATCTTTTGAGCTGCCTAACATGATCAAGATCATCTATTTGTAATACTACATGTTGTGTTTGATGAGATCCGATGAATCTAGAATACTATGTCAAGTTGATTATCAATCTATCATATATGTGTTGTTCATGTTCTTGCATGCTCTCCGTTGCTAGTAGAGGCTCTGGCCAAGTTGATACTTGTAACTCCAAGAGGGAGTATTTATGCTCGATAGTGGGTTCATGCCTCCATTTAATCTGGGATCGTGACAGAAGGTTCTAAGGTTGTGGATGTGCTGTTGCTACTAGGGATAAAACATCAATGCTTTGTCTAAGGATATTTGTGTTGATTACATTACACACCATACTTAATGCAATTATCTGTTGTTTACAACTTAATACTGGGGGTGCGGATGCTAACCCGAAGGTGGATTATTTAGGCATAGATGCATGCTGGATAGCGGTCTATGTACTTTGTCGTAATGCCCTGATTAAATCTCATAGTAATCATCATTGATATGTATTGAATCTTGATTTGTCAATTGCCCATCTGTAATTTGTTTACCCAGCATGTTAGTTATCTTATTGGAGAGACACCACTAGTGAACTGTGGACCCGGTCCATTCTTTTACATCTGAATATATTCTACTGCAATCATTGTTCTTACTGTTCTTTGCAAACAAACACCATCTTCCACTCGATATGCTTAATCCTTTGTTTCAGCAAGCCGGTGAGATTGACAACCTCACTGTTACGTTGGGGAAAAATATCTTGATTGTGTTGTGCAGGTTCCACGTTGGCGCCGGTTTCACTGGTGTTGCGCCGTACTACACTCCTCCACCAACAACCTTCACGTGCTTCTTGGCTCCTACTGGTTCGATAACCCTGGTTTCTTTCTGAGGAAAAACTTGCTGCTGTGCGCATCATACCTTCCTCTTGGGGTTCCCAACGGACGTGTACATCTACGCGCATCAGCTGTCCTTTTCTTTTAGGGAATATAGTTTGGGATGTAGTATTGGTATTTTTAAGCGGCCATGTGGTATAATTTTGGTATAAACATGAGGCATACATATTTGCGGATTTCGGTGAATGCATTATTTGTCACCCCTCTAACAATTATCAACTATCTTTAGCTTTCCTTTTATTTTAGAGAATATAGTTGGTAATTTCGGTGAATGCACACACTAACTTTGAAAACAACTACAAGTACATGTAACTGAATAATGGATTTGTAACAAGGTATCCCTTGTAACAACTTCTAGCGCCTGGTGAGCAAAGATAAGAATCCGATCGTAATTATACAACAAAAAAAACAACCAGCCATCAGATTAGCTTGCTTCTTCAACTCGATCAGCTGCCTTAACTGCTTGTTCATTTTCTTCAGTTCTCCCTTCACTTCCACCAGTTCTGCATTGGGAGCATTAGGCATAATCGAACGGCTCCTCTCTCCGCCGCATTCTCTACAGCAAGTCCCCCTCCCAAATTGCGCTCCCCAATAGCGCCAATTGATTTCTGCAATTGAAGCCTCCGAACGTATACATCGATTCACTCGAAATTCCTGCATTTCTTCAAGATCTGAAAACAACAACGTGAACCCTAAATCCCAAATTCGAGGGAATAACAAGAAAATCGCGAGAAATCAGAGAAATTGGAGCGGGATCTAACCTTATCCCCTCTCTATATGGCAAGCTCTCGCATGCAACGAACTCACGTCCATGGTTGCCGTTCTCGTCCGTCTTACAGATCGACCGCTTCAGAGGCTCCTGGCCTGGGAAGTCAGGACATCTTGTCAAAGGCACGGGTCCATACTGCGGCCATGAAGAACGGGAGGTCGAAGAGAAACTAGACATCACCCGCCTGCCGGAGAAGGGCTGCCGCTGGCGGAGAAGAAGAACAATGGCGCGGAAAGAAAGGGGAAGCAATGGCACGGGCACGGCGCGGGGCGCTCGGGCTCCCATTTTGCAACGGTCACCTGGGTAAGCTGTGGGTCCGGCGCGCTAACGTGGTCAAGTTGTGGGTCCCACGATGATCTGGATAAGTGGAGACGTGTCCACTGGGCACCAACAACGGCCCCACTTGCCAGCACCAACCAACGTCAACTAAACGGGAATCCTCCGTCAGCTCCTTCTACGTTACGGACAGGACAGGAAGCAGAAAAGCAAAAGAAGAAAGAGTCTAAGAATCCGAGGGCACGAAAATAGAAATCCCAAAATAAAACATCAACCAATATGACCACATTCCACTGTGAAGTGCCTCCGCTCTGCTCTTGTTTTACTTCGTCAAACGGGTAACGTACATGTGTGTCCACCGTGTTGCCAGCAAGCGAGCGATGGTTGAGCTCGAGGACCGGCCGAAGCTTGCCAGCAAAATGACGGAGGACACGGATGTTGAGCTGCGGCCCTTCCATCGTGCATTCGTACCAGCTCAATGTTCGTGTGGGGGCTTTGCAGGCGCGTGACTGGGCGGGTCCATCTTCGTGCCGCTGTACAACCAACCTGATGGAGGACGCGGCCATTGCGGAGATCAGCCGTCCAGAATGTGGCTTAGCACCGGTTACCTTTTTTAATCGACATGCATAGAGGACCCATGTTCTCAGCTCCGTCCAAACTCTGATATTTGTGGGGTGTTCTACCGCTTGCATGTACGGTTTCCTACTCGTCGAAGCATAAATACTCTTTCCATTAGGGAATTATTAGAACCGACATATTGTAAATTGTACATCACAAAAAATATATCTTTATAAAATAGAATATCGGAATTTTCTAATAATATATATTTTAAAACATATACGTTGTATTATGTTGGTTAAATTTACGGCCTATGGATACTCGCCGGTCTTATAATCCCTAATGAAAGGAGTATAAATTAATACTCCCTCCGTTCGTGAATACAAGGCCACTATGTTTTTCGTGTAAAAAAAGACAACTATGTTTTTCGTGACAAACTTTGACTAGTAATTTATTCAATTAAATATAAGTTACAAATTATTCAAAAGTATATTATCGGAAAGCTCTTTAAAATGTTCTTCCGATCATACATATTTGTATGAAACGTAACTTGTATTTAATTGACTAAATTGTTAGTTAAAGTTTGCCTCAAATAACAAAGTGGCTTTATATTTCCGGACGGAGGAAGTATAGAAAAGATACGAGTCGTTCTAATCAGAGTCAACGAAACCACACTGTGCCAATCTATACCCCTAATAATAAAGGACCTAAGGTTTCTACCAGATTTTTCGTCAACAATATTTTTTAGAACGGTTTATCGTCCCACTAAAATACATATAACACACTCATGCCATCCTATCCTATGATGCTGAGGTAAAAAACGGTTCGGCTCATGGGTTTGTCTGGTAGCTCGCGATTCTTCCCCAAATCCAAAGTGCTCCTCCCTGAAATCCCGGAGATCCCGAGCATGAACGGCTCCTGCCGTGAGCTGCGCTGGCGCGGGGGCAGAGGAAGGAGGCGACGATCCAATACTTGGTGTTGTACTGTCTAACCAGGAGATTGGCGGGGTTGGGCCATTTGGCGCGCGGTGGCGGGTGGTCTGGTACACCGGCGGCGGCGGTCGGGGTCGGAGCTCCGCGCGTGTAGTAGGGTCTGGGCGAAGGGCTTGAGGAGTAAGGAAAGGGAGAGGAGCACGACGGCAAGGAGGAGGGCGAGGCGCCTCACGGATACCATAGTTATGATCTGCGGCTGGCCAGCCTCGGCACCCATCCGCTCCGTCTTTTCTCCCCCGTTGGCTTCTCTGAGAAGTTCATCCTCGACCTGACCCAGCTCGCCCGCCGTATAGAAGGCCGGGACAGCAAACAGAAACAGCACGCCGTCCAGGGGACAGAGCCAGAGGCACAGCAGTGGAGCAATCGCGCCGGAGAACAGCGACAGCAAGGAGGCGGCGCCCCTTTGACACCAGGGACGAACGGATGGACGGCGGACAGACGCGGCCTTGCGGACCCGAGCTCATCGATGGAAAGTTTGGACGCACTTCGACGGGAAGGTTGGCGCCCGCGCCCGGACTCGCCAGCAGCAGCACAGGGGCGTACTCTCCGGCCACCACGACACCCCAGGTCGTCGGCGGCTGCCACCTGCGCCACAGTGCCGCTTTGCCTCATTCTCGCTCCAGTACTTCGGCAGCGAGGTCACGTGATGTACCAGCTCTCTGAATGTATATTGCCGTAATTGGTTTGCTTGCAATGTTCAGATCAGCGTTCTAGGGATTGAGAAAGAATTTGAACATTCAGAACTGGAGCATTTTCTTTCCTTTCTTAATCTACAAATTCTTCCCTTCGCATTGGTGTTGGACCTTAAGCGCGTGACACGAATTCGATGGCTTCACACTGTTCGAGTTTGCTTGCAAAGTTCAGATCTAAGCAGGATACACCTTGGTGCATGTATACTCGCGTAATGGTTTTCTCTACTTTTCTTAACACGATCTACCTACTGTATGTGTGTGCTTGAAAATATTGGTACACAACCAATAAAGCCCGAATGCTTGCATCTTTTTTGAGAAAATGCGGTGAAAATAGCATAAATATGAAATATAAGGTACTCTTAAAAAAGTATTCCCGTATTAAAACTTAGGTGGCCTACAAAATATTTCATAAAATTAATTTGTAGCAAACAGCACAAAGAATGGTTCAAGGCTTCATGTAGCAAAGGTACCTTCAAATCAAATTAATGGTGGATCTATAATGATGGTGAAACTATAATGCAAGATTGTTACCGGTCATTCAATTTGCTATTGGCAAAGGAGAAGAACTCGTGAACTTTTGCAAACGAGATTAGAATCTTCACAGATTGAATGTATTAGGTTTCAATGGAGTAGGATGGAGAGACAAAAAGTATACTACACGTTCATCTGCACCGTGGATAGTGGGCTACTCAAAGTCTCAAACAGATACATTCCTCGACGTCGTTCTCTGTTGCCATTGAGTCATGGTCACATAGAAGCAATAGAAGCCGGCATAAACAAACTTTACTAAATTTACAAGTTCCCCGCTCCTCACAGCCGTCATCAACACAGAAATTTGAAGTTGGACCCAAATAGATTGCTTTCATTTTCAGTAAGAGAACATATACTCCAATCAATTGAAGTAACGATCCAATCAATTTGATGTCTCTACGGTTGATGGATCTGGCAGAACAAATGCTGTTTAGACACCTTTCTGTTTCTCCATAGTTCACCGTACACACCCTTATCCTCCTAATTCAGTCATACTGTCCATATTATAAAGTTTAGCTTTTAGTTGTAGTAGAACTTTGCAGTTTGGCCAGTTGTTTTAAGTAAATTCTCTTTTTTGTACTTCTGGGATGACAAGGGGCATCAAAGCACCTTGCAATTTTTTAAACCTTGTGTTGAATGAAGAACTTAAAATTTGTGTTTCTGCCATGGGAATATAACCGAATATAGTCAGACATAAAGTGGCACAAGGCTTTTGATGAGTTCATGCCATGACACCTGCAACTCCATGGATGAGAAACCGTAATAGGCACAAATGCCAACTGACGGGTTCACCACAAGGCAACATGTCATTGTTGCCGGAAAAAAATGAAAAAGACGGAGCTCACGTCGGAGACAAGAGATGGAGAATAGGATGGAGGCGGGGGCGAAATAGAAAACGACCAAAGGGAATGCTTGGGTTGCTGGATAATTAGGCTGAGCCTCTCTGTGTCTTGGGCTGCTCTGACTCACACTGAAAAGCCTATTTCTTTTATTTTATTTCTCATAACCTATAGAAAAGATATTTGCCTATAATAGTGGTCTAGCACGAAGTGTCCGTAGCGAAGCACGGGTTTTGTCCTAGTAACCATAAAAGAGGTCATATGAATACCATGACATGGTAGATTGTACTCACCCTTTTTCCAATCAGGTTCATGCTATCCTTGTTGTGTGGACAGGGAATCTTGACTGCCAATAGTTTAGACTGCCAATCGTCGACCCTAGAATTTCGGAGGGGCCAAATTAAACCGTATTACACCACATCGCATGCACATGTGACACTGCTGTATACTTTACATATCATCATTTTCTTTTGGTGGTTGCAACTTGCAAGTGTGTGTAGATATATACGACGGGCGCACGACGACAGACACCTGCGGTGGAATAATTATGGCTCTCGTCTGCAGCTGTATTGCACTGCATACATATATGGAGCTAGCATCGATCGTTGATGTCGCCAGCCAAAGCAAAGTCGAACATGCATATGCATTATTGCATCACGGCGGCCGTTGCGCGCGGTCAATGCAACGGTATCACGCAACCTCTGCCCAGGAAACGAATGCACTAAGACATTTGTATCTCCCGTTTTTTTTTCTCTCCCCTCTCTCGAAGGCTTCTCTTCTGCTGCGGAAGCTCGACGACGCCTTGCTACCAAGTGGTCTCGTCCCTAGTGGCTTGACGATGGCCGTTGGCAGAAGATCCACGCCGGAAGGGAGCCCACGAGCTGCCTGCTCTTGTTCCTCAGCGGCGACGCCTCGAGGACGCCGTCGTCCGGTGGTAGAGACACCCAGATCCTCGATTGCTTTGCTCAGGCCAATTGTAGGGTGTTTTTTGTAAAGTGCAAGCCCCTTTCTTCAAATATTAAGTTCTTAGAACGAGTGTTGTATAAGGGCTTTTCTGTAAAACTTTGTACCTGCCACATTAGTGGAAGAAATCTGGGGTCTTCTAGACCCCTCCTCGAGTCAAAAAAAAAGGAAACGGATGCACATGCATGATTTATTAGAAGCCAGGTCGATCGTGCAAGTATGAGCTCGGGCTGCTTCATGGGCGGAGGCAGATGAGTAAATGATGTATAATTGTACATTTATTATTTTAGGCAAAGTCTTACTCATATTTTTTCCAATTTATATATATACGTCAAATTCACATTTAAAGCAATTTACATTCAAATTCTATTGTCTGGATGTGCTCAGAATTTGCTAGTATTTGAATCAAAGGGGTACCCAATTCCAAATCTTGTTTGGATGTACAAATTGGAATTTTATGTATTTCTAAATTTTCTCCACAACACGTGGCCGGCGGGAGGAAGCTAGGGCCTGCGGCCTGCCCCCAGCGTGCTCGTGTTCTGCATGGCTCCCGAGAGAGCCGGTGGGTGCCGGTGGCCGAAATCAGCCGGCTATGGTCGGGATCGACCGGTTCCCCTCAAGGCATGGGAATCCCGTCCAGGCAGCGGCCAAAAAGAGGAGCGTCGGGGCGGGACTGAGTCGGCCGGATCTCCTCCAGGGGCACGCGTCGGCGGTGGTTGCAGGGGCAGTCGGCAGCGATGGTTGCAGGGGCACCCAGTGGCGGCGGTTGGAGCATGAACAAACTAGGTCCGACGAATTTCATGGAGGGGGGAGAGGAGAGGGACCGAACCTAGGCGTCGCCGCCGGTCACCAGTGATGAGGACATCCCTAGCTCACTACTACCTCCGTCATTACAAGCTGAAGATGATCCTGCTGTGAAGCTCAAGTCCAATGAAGTTAGGATTGGACCAATGACACGAGCTCGTGCGAAGCTACTTAAACAACAGGTGAACTTGTTCCTAAATGATACTTTGATCGATGAGAACTTTATACTACCTAAGTCCTATTACTTATGTATGATCAGGTATGAGGAGGAATCAAGCATCGCACGAGGAGGAGAGGAGCAGTTGGACCACAAGATGGAGGTGAAGCTGGACATGGAGCTGGACACGAAGACCCATGGACGCGCGAGGGAGGAGCGGGAGGAATGCGCGAGAGGGGAAGATGCAGTCCAGGCCGGTGCCAGATCCGGTCCGACCTGCCGTACCGCCGGACCACCCGGTCCCAGGCCCGGTCCGACCGGATACTGCACCGGACACGCCCGGTCCAAACCGGCGTTGGCGCTTGTGCCAACCGGGTGACCATCTAGGGGCTTTTTCCCCTTGTCCGGTCACCACCCGGCGCCAGGCCCGGTTTCGACCGGACCGGCCGGTCCCAGACCCGGTCGACCAGCCCCCTGACCGGCCGAGTCCGAGTCTGTCTCGACCAGATCTATTGTGGGTCGGTTATTTCCGTACTTTTTCGACCTGAGGTCGTCCCGAACGCCTATATAAGTCCCTGGGACGCCCCAAAGTTGCTGGAGACCACGTTTAAGATAAACCCGTTCTTGGTTGTTTGCTCAGCAAAACTATTGAATACCACTCTCCAATTCGCATCGATCTGGAGTTTTACTGAAAGTTTGTGTGTGGTCTGCTGTTCCATTGGGGATTAGAAGATTGCAATTTACCGCTTCGTGGTCGGTGGCTACGTGCGCAAGTGTGTGGAGTTGCAAATATCTTGCAGGTTTGAGATCTGTTGCATTGGCTACAGGAATCAATCGAGAGACTTCGTCGGCGTCATACAAATTATCTACACCATATCATCGATTCCCTCCGCTGCATTCATCCATTGTGTTCATCACCACCGTCGCTTACTGAGAAGATCGGGCAACCCCTTATCATCTTGGTATCAGATTTCAGCGTTTCCTCGGTAAGCCATCCACAATCCACCCCATAGTTGAGTTGTGAGTGTTTTCCTATACAGAAAAAGCCAAAAAAAATAGGGTTAGGGTTTGCCATAGCCTTAGATTGCACTAATTTCGAGTTTGGTTGCTTTTCGTAGTTGTTTTTGCGTAACTTTATCTTTCGTCTAGTAGAATTGTTAGGGTTTGTGTCTCTACATCATCTAGTTTTATCTTTTAGTGTCAGTTTTTGTTACTCCGAGTCCCCATAGCTTACAGTGTGTTTGTCCAAACCATAGACACAGCCTATCGATATACGTGACTAGGAACTTCCCCAGAAGAGACTAGTTTTACCGCTCGACAGGCTGCTCATTAGGATTTTGGTGCTTTGCATATCTTGTTGGCCGTGTTATCAAGGAGTTGTGTTTAAAAAAAATAAAAAAAAAGAGAAAATAGAAAAGAGGCAAAAAGAGCTACATAGCTGCGTGTGTGATACAAAAGAAAAAAATATAAAAAGAAAAATGAAGTGCTAGTTGAATCAAGTGAAAGGCCTAATTTTTTTTTACTGCACCTGTAGTTGAGCAATCTTGTGTCTGTCTCGTTGAGCTTTGCTAGCGTCTCTCGAGTGCATTGCAACCTTTCATCCATATAGTTGCATTGCCACATTTATCGCCTTGTGTGAGTATCATTGGTTGTCTACGGTCAGCGCTAGAGCTTGTTATTGGTGCAAATAGGTAGCCTACCTACAGCCCCACATATATCATGCTTAGTCGTGTGATTGTTCTTATACCCTTGATATTCGCTTCGCTACATCCGTGCACTAGTTCGTCAATCCAAGTTGGTAAGCAATACTAATTCACTTTGGAGCGGTAAGATTCACCTTTCTTATCAGTTTTGAGTGAGTTGTGAGAGTACCACCAAAGATTTTTTGTTTAGTGCACTAACCTACTAATCATGTCTTCTTCTGAGTTTGACGTGATGCAGAAAAAGGATCCGTCCACGCCGGTTACTTGGATGGAATATGAGGCTCTTCGTGATCACCTAACACGTGAACTTCGTGTTACTACGGAGACATTTGATACTGAAATTCAGGGTGTCAACTTGAAGGTCGATGAGGCTACTACGGCTATTAACACCGTTCAAACATCGATGACGACTCTTCAAGCATCTATGAATACTTTGACTCAAGCCGTCCATGACATCCGTACTATGGTACAACAACAACCACAACAACCACTTGATGAAGATGGCAGTGTCAATGGTGACAATGCGGATGCTGCTGCTGCTCAAGGCATGGGACGTGGTGTTGGTCGTGGTCTTCCACGTGGCGTCAATCGCGGTTATGTTGAACTTGGTGCACGCCGTGTTCCTCCACAGCCGCAAGATGATGGTTTGGGTAAGCCCAAGTTCTCAATTCCCAGATTTGAAGGTACTACTGATGTTGAAGAATATCTTACATGGGAGCTGAAAATTGAGAGATTATGGAGATTACATGACTATACTGAAGATAGGAAGATCAAACTTGCTTCCTCTGAATTTGATGGCTACGCATTGCGTTGGTGGGATGGACTTGTTCGTGCTCGAGAAGACGATGGTGAGCTGCCTATTATCACATGGCGTACTATGAAGGCGGCAATGCGAGCTCGTTTTGTTCCTACCAATTACTTGCGTTCAGTTTTTGATAAGTTGACCCAATTGAAGCAAGGTGTTATGACAGTTGATGCTTACTACATGGAGATGGAGATGCTTATGCAGCGTGCCCGTGTCCGTGAGTCTTTGGAGATGACACTACAGCGTTTCCTCAATGGGCTCAAGTTTAATATCAAAGGCATTGTGCGTCATCACAGCTATACTACAATGAATGAGCTACTACATCATGCAAGAGAAGCTGAGTCACAGTTGGCTGAAGAAGCGCAACAGAGGGGCCGTGCTACCGGCGCAGGGCGCTACACGCCTAGACCGCCACCATCCACGGTGTCATCTACGCGTCCTACGGATGTTCCTTCTTCGTCTAGCAAGCCGGTGTCCAATGTGTCCAACACAAAGAGGCCCGTCCCTGCAGCAAGTGGAACTGGTTCTAGTATATCAACAGCGCGCAACCGTGACATGCTTTGTCATACATGTGGTGGCAAGGGTCACTTCAAGAAGGATTGTCCTAACCGCAAAGTTATGATCATTAATGAGGACAATGAATATGAAACTGGAGACGATGCTGATCCGGATGCTCCGGAAGATGATGATTATGACAGCGATAGTTTTGATGCTTATCCTTCAGAAGCTCAAACTATAGTTGTTTCACAGCGTGTTCTCAATGTGCAGCCTAGTGCATCTACGCAGCGCTGCAATTTGTTCCAAACAAAGGCACTTGTTGGTCCTGATAAAGCTTGCAAGGTTATTATTGATGGCGGGAGTTGTCGCAATTTAGCAAGCAAAGAGTTATGTGCCAAGCTGAAACTGAAGTATCTACCGCACCCGCATCCATATTATATTCAGTGGTTGAGCAATAATGGTGAGATGAAGGTGAGCCACATGGTGCGTGTTGATTTTGAGATTGGACCGTATAAGGATTCCATTGACTTTGATGTGGTTCCTATGATGGTGTGCCATCTACTGTTGGGCCGGCCATGGCTATATGACCGTTCTGTGCAACACAATGGCCGCACCAATACATATCACTTGGAGTTCAAGGGCAAGAAAATTAACTTACAGCCTATGTCACCACAGCAAATTGTCAATGAGTCTCGTCAGAAGATTGAAGTAAACTTGGAGGATGCACCTCTAGATAGGCGAGAGAATTGTAATGCCGTGAGTGATATAACGAAAAGTGAGAGAGTGAATTCCTTAGTGCTTCTAGCCACCAAAGAGGACATGAGAGAATTTAGTGAGGATCCTACAGCCATGCCTCTTGTGCTCATGTACAAGGGTGAGGTTTTGGTTTCTAACGACATGACCCCTATTTCTCTTGGTGTTTCTAATGTATTGCAGGAATTCAGCGACGTGTTTCCGGAGGAGGTGCCCGCAGGACTACCACCACTACGTGGTATTGAGAATCAAATTGACTTGATCCCCGGTGCCTCGCTGCCCAATAGGGCGCCATATCGCACTAATCCCGAAGAGACGAAGGAGATACAGAAGCAAGTACAAGCGCTACTCGACAAAGGTTATATCCGCATAAGCCTTAGTCCTTGTGTTGTTCCTGTTATTCTAGTTCCTAAGAAAGATGGTACTTGGCGCATGTGTGTAGATTGTAGAGCGATAAACAACATTACTATTCGATATCGTCATCCTATTCCCCGTTTAGAGGATATGCTAGATGAATTGAGTGGTGCTGCTGTGTTCTCTAAAATTGATTTGTGTAGTGGTTATCATCAAATTAGGATGATGTGAAGTTTATGAGATGGAAGACGCTACTTTGGAGAAAGCTGGGGACGAAGCTGCTGTTCAGCACTACTTGTCATCCCCAAACTGATGGTCAAACTGAAGTGGTGAATAGAACATTGTCACAACTGTTGAGATCCATGATTAAGAAGAACCTGAAGGAGTGGGAAGAGTGTTTGCCGCATGTGGAGTTTGCTTACAACAGGGCGGTACACTCTACCACGGAGCTGTGTCCTTTTGAGGTGGTGTATGGTTTCAAACCCATTACTCCACTTGATTTGTTGCCTTTGCCCATACATGAGAGAGTTAATATGGAGGCATCTAAGAGGGCAGATTTTGTGAAGAAAATTCATGTGAAGACTAAGAGAGTGGATTTAGTAACCGCGTGTATACGTGAGCACACTCTAGCTGCCGTTGGATCAACGTTGAGATTCATTTTCTGGATCACGGTGACCAGACGGCGTGAGTACCTTATCCTCTTATTTCGCTCGTCCTTCAATCCTTCCCCAAATCATCTTCACGCGTCTCGGCCACACGAGCTCCAACACGCATCGCCCTCTCCCAAGCGCTGCGCTTCTCGGCCTCATCGCGCGGTGCGCCTGCTCCCGGCGCCGCTACCGCAGCAGGGCGTTCGTGCTCCTCCCCGTACTTCTCCATGGATCGATTGATTCACGCCTTCCTACTCCTCCATGGATCGATAGGTTCACATCCCAATTTGAAAAAATCCGATGCCCCCGGTTCCCCAATCCTAACCAGGTCACCGGCGGGAGACCCGGGCAGAGCGCTGCGGTCCGCAGAGGTAGCGAGAGGACCGGACCAGCGGCTCACGTAGGCATCGGCAGGACGCGCATGGCCGGCATGGAGGCATGGACCTGCTCGTCGTTGCAGCCGACAACCAGGGCGCCGGCCTCCCACTCCAGCGCCGCCCCTTCCGTCGCGCGGGAAGCAGATCGAAGGCGATTCTGCCGGCCTCCCACTCCGGCGCCGCCCCCTCCAGCGCGCGAAGAAAGCAGATCGAAGGCCTACGAGCACGGCCTGATCGAAGGCCTAGGCAGCAGACGCCGTGGTTGAGCTTCCTGGAAGCCGCCGAGAGGATGGACGGCGTACGTGGTTGAGCTCCGCCGGGAACGCATCACGCCGTGTGATACGTCTCCAACGTATCGATAATTTCTTATGTTCCATGCTACTTTATTGATGATACCTACATGTTTTATGCACATTATATGTCATATTTATGCATTTTCTGGAACTAACCTATTAACAAGATGCCGAAGTGCCAGTTCCTGTTTTCTGCTGTTTTTTGTTTCAGAAATCCTAGTAACGAAATATTCTCGGAATTGGACGAAATCAACGCCCAGGTTCCTATTTTGCCCGGAAGCATCCAGAACACCAGAGAGCCGAGGGGGGCCCTGGTGGGCCAGATGACATGGTGGCGCGGCCAGGGCTGGGCCGCGCCACCATATGGTGTGGGCACCCCTTCGACCCTCTGCGCCGCCTCTTCGCCTATATAAAGCCCCTGCATCGAAAACCCTTAAAGAGGAAGCCACGATACGAGAAAAGTTCCAGAGCCGCCGCCGTCGCGAAGCCAAGATCGGGGACAGGAGTCTCTGTTCCGGCACCCTGCCGGAGCGGGGAAGTGCCCCGGAAGGCTTCTCCATCAACACCGCTGCCATCTCCACCGCCATCTTCATCACCGCTGCTGCTCCCATGAGGAGGGAGTAGTTCTCCATCAAGGCTCGGGGCTGTACCGGTAGCTATGTGGTTCATCTCTCTCCTATGTACTTCAATACAATAATCTCATGAGCTGCCTTACATGATTGAGATTCATATGATGATGCTTGTAATCTAGATGTCGTTATGCTAGTCAAGTGGGTTTTACTTATGTGATCTCCGGAGACTCCTTGTCCCACGTGTGTAAAGGTGACAGTGTGTGCACCGTGTGGGTCTCTTAGGCTATATTTCACGAAGTACTTATTCACTGTTGAAGAGCGTAGTGAAGTGCTTATTTATATCTCTTTATGATTGCAATGTGCATCGTATCACAATTTATCTATGTGCTACTCTAGTGATGTGTTATTAAAGTAGTTTTATTCCTCCTGCATGTGTGCAAAGGTGACAGTGCGTGCACCGTGTTAGTACTTGGTTTATGCTATGATCATGATCTCTTGTAGATTGCGAAGTTAACTATTGCTATGATAATATTGATGTGATCTATTCCTCCTACATATGCATGAAGGTGACAGTGTGCATGCTATGCTAGTACTTGGTTTAGTCTTTTGATCTATCTTACACTAAAGGTTACTAAAATATGAGCATTATTGTGGAGCTTGTTAACTCCGGCATTGAGGGTTCGTGTAATCCTACGCAATGTGTTCATCATCCAACAAAAGTGTAGAGTATGCATTTATCTATTTTGTTATGTGATCAATGTTGAGAGTGTCCACTAGTGAAAGTCTAATCCCTAGGCCTTGTTCCTAAATACTGCTATCGCTGCTTGTTACTTTTTACTGCGTTACTACTGCTGCGTTACTACTGCATGTTTACTTCTGCAATATTACTACCATCAAGCACGCCAGCAAGCACTACGGCGCCGTACTACTGCTCATATTTATTCATACCACCTGTATTTCACTATCTCTTCGCCGAACTAGTGCACCTATTAGGTGTGTTGGGGACACAAGAGACTTCTTGCTTTGTGGTTGCAGGGTTGCATGAGAGGGATATCTTTGACCTCTTCCTCCCCGAGTTCGATAAACCTTGGGTAATCCACTTAAGGGAAACTTGCTGCTGTTCTACAAACCTCTGCTCTTGGAGGCCCAACACTGTCTACAAGAATAGAAGCACCCGTAGACATCAAGCTATTTTTGGCGCCGTTGCCGGGGAGGAAAGGTAAAAGGTACTCACACTCCGGACCTCGGCTACTAAGCTATTTTTCGGCGCCGTTGTAAGTACTCGAAGCTATTTCCTTTAGACTCTGCAATTGCGACATTTGGTTTCTTGTTTACACTAGTTAGGCATAATGGAAAACAACAAAAATATGAGAGATCTTTATGAACTTTATCTTGAATTAGGACATGATGTGTTTGAAGAGAGAATTAAAAAACCCATGGAACTTTATATGCATGATAATGGGAATGTTATTAGTATGAATGCTTTGAACACTATTGTTGCTAATGCTATGGAAAATTCTAAGCTTGGGGAAGCTGGTTTTGATGAGCATGATATTTTTAGTCCCCCAAGCATTGAGGAGAAAATTTACTTTGATGATACTTTGCCTCCCATTTATGATGATTATAATGATAGTAGTCTTTTGTTACCACCTGTTATGGAGGATAAATTTGATTATGATTACAATATACCTCCTATATTTGATAGCTACTTTGTTGAATTTGCTCCCACTACAACTAATAAAATTGATTATGCCTATGTGGAGAGTAATAATTTTATGCATGAGACTCATGATAAGAATGCTTTATGTGATAGTTATATTGTTGAGTTTGCTCATGTTGCTACTGAAAGTTATTATGAGAGAGGAAAATATGGTTGTAAAAATTTTCATGTTACTAAAACACCTCTCTATGTGCTGAAATTTTTGAAGCTACACTTGTTTTATCTTCCTATGCTTATTACTTTGCTCTTCATGAACTTGTTTATTTACAAGATTCCTATGCATAGGAAGCATGTTAGACTTAAATGTGTTTTGAATTTGCCTCTTGATGCTCTCTTTTGCTTCAAATACTATTTCTTGCAATTGCATCATTAAAACTGCTGAGCCCATCTTAATGGCTATAAAGAAAAGAACTTCTTGGGAGATAACCCATGTGTTATTTTGCTACAGTAATTTGTTTTATATTTGTGTCTTGGAAGTTGTTTACTACTGTAGCAACCTCTCCTTATCTTAGTTTTGTGTTTTGTTGTGCCAAGTAAAGTTTCTATGCCAAAGTTGATGTTATATTTGGGATCGCTGCGCAGAAACAGCATTGCTGTCTGTCACGAATCTGGGCACAGTTCTCTGTAGAAAATTCGAAAAAATCTGCCAATTTACGAGCGTGATCCTCAGATATGTACGCAACTTTCATTAGTTTTGAGTTTTTCCATTTGAGCAAGTCTGGTGCCATCTTAAAATTCGTCTTTACGGGCTGTTCTGTTTTTGACAGATTCTGCCTTTTATTTCGCATTGCTGCTTTTGTTAAGTTGAATGAGTTTCTTTGTTCCATTAACTTTCAGAAGTTTTGTGCAATGTCCAGAAGTGTTAAGAATGATTGTGTCACCTCTGAACATGTGAATTTTGATTATGCACTAACCCTCTAATGAGTTTGCTTGAAGTTTGGTGTGAAGGAAGTTTTCAAGGGTCAATAGAAGAGGGTGATATAATGTGATCGAGAAGAGTGAAAGGTCTAAGCTTGGGGATGCCCCGGTGGTTCATCCCTGCATATTTCAAGAAGACTCAAGCATCTAAGCTTGGGGATGCCCAAGGCATCCCCTTCTTCATCGACAACTTATCAGGTTTCTTCTAGTGAAACTATATTTTTATTCCATCACATCCTATGTATTTTACTTGGAGCGTCTGTGTGCTTTTATTTTTGTTTTTGTTTTGTTATCTTAGTTCTCTGAATAAGTTCATCCTTGTGTGGGAGAGAGACATGCTCCGCTGGTTCGTATGAACACATGTGTTCTTAGCTCATAATATTCATGGCGAAGTTTCCTCTTCGTTAAATTGTTATATGGTTGGAATTGGAAAATGCTACATGTAGTAATTCTAAAATGTCTTGGATAATGTGATACTTGGCAATTGTTGTGCTCATGTTTAAGCTCTTGCATCATATACTTTGCACCCATTAATGAAGAAATACATAGAGCTTGCTAAAATTTGGTTTGCATAATTGGTCTCTCTAAGGTCTAGATAATATCTAGTATTGAGTTTGAACAACAAGGAAGACGGTGTAGAGTCTTATAATGTTTACAATATGTCTTTTATGTGAGTTTAGCTGCACTTGTTCATCCTTGAGTTTGCTTCAAATAACCTTGCTAGCCTAAACCTTGTATCGAGAGGGAATACTTCTCATGCATCCAAAATCCTTGAGCCAACTACTATGCCATTTGTGTCCACCATACCTACCTACTACATGGTATTTACCCGCCATTCCAAAGTAAATTGCTTGAGTGCTACCTTTAAAATTCCATCATTCACCTTTGCAATATATAGCTCATGGGACAAAATAGCCTTAAAAACTATCGTAGTATTGAATATGTACTTATGCACTTTATATTTTATTAAGTTGCTTGTTGTGCGATAACCATGTTTCTGGGGAACGCCATCAACTATTGTTGAATATCATGTGAGTTGCTATGCATGTCCGTCTTGTCTGAAGGTCTATCATTTTAGTGGTTGGAGCATGCAAAATTGTTAGAGAAGAACATTGGGCCGCTAACTAAAGCCATGAATCATGGTGGAAGTTTCAGTTTTGGACATATATCCTCAATCTCATATGAGAATAATAACTTTGCTACATGCTTATGCATTAAAGAGGAGTCCATTATCTGTTGTCCATGTTGTCCCGGTATGGATGTCTAAGTTGAGAATAATCAAAAGCGAGAAATCCGAAATGCGAGCATTCTCCTTGGACCTTTGTACAGGCGGCATGGAGGTACCCCTTTGTGACACTTGGTTGAAACATGGCATGCAAAGATCCGGTAGTCCAAGTTAAGTAGGACAAGGTGCGGGCACTATTAGTATACTATGCGTGAGGCTTGCAACTTGTAAGATATAATTTACATAACTCATATGCTTTATTACTACCGTTGACAAAATTGTTTCATGTTTTCAAAATAAAAGCTCTAGCACAAATACAGCAATCGATGCTTTCCTCTTTGAAGGACCATTCTTTTACTTTTATTGTTGAGTCAGTTTACCTATCTCCTTCCACCTTAAGAAGCAAACACTTGTGTGAACTGTGCATTGATTCCTACATACTTGCATATTGCACTTGTTATATTACTTTATGTTGACAATATCCATGAGATATACATGTTATAAGTTGAAAGCAACCGCTGAAACTTAATCTTCTTATGTGTTGTTTCAACACCTTTACTTTGATTTATTGCTTTATGAGTTAACCCTTATGCAAGACTTATTGATGCTTGTCTTGAAGTACTATTCATGAAAAGTCTTTGCTATATGATTCAGTTGTTTACTCATGTCATTACCTTTGCTTTGATCGCTGCATTCATTACATATGTTTACAAATAGTATGATCAAGATTATGATGGCATGTCACTTCAGAAATTATCTTTGTTATCGTTTTACCTGCTCGGGACGAGCAGAACTAAGCTTGGGGATGCTGATACGTCTCCAACGTATCGATAATTTCTTATGTTCCATGCTACTTTATTGATGATACCTACATGTTTTATGCACATTATATGTCATATTTATGCATTTCTGGAACTAACCTATTAACAAGATGCCGAAGTGCCAGTTCTGTTTTCTGCTGTTTTTTGTTTCAGAAATCCTAGTAACGAAATATTCTCGGAATTGGACGAAATCAACGGGTTCCTATTTTGCCCGGAAGCATCCAGAACACCCGAGAGCGCCAGAGGGGCCCTGGTGGGCCCAGATGACATGGTGGCGCGGCCAGGGCTGGGCCGCGCCACCATATGGTGTGGGCACCCCTTCGACCCTCCTGCGCCGCCTCTTCGCCTATATAAAGCCCCTGCATCGAAAACCCTTAAAGAGGAAGCCACGATACGAGAAAAGTTCCAGAGCCGCCGCCGTCGCGAAGCCAAGATGCGGGGACAGGAGTCTCTGTTCCGGCACCCTGCCGGGGGAAGTGCCCCGGAAGGCTTCTCCATCAACACCGCTGCCATCTCCACCGCCATCTTCATCACCGCTGCTGCTCCCATGAGGAGGGAGTAGTTCTCCATCAAGGCTCGGGGCTGTACCGGTAGCTATGTGGTTCATCTCTCTCCTATGTACTTCAATACAATAATCTCATGAGCTGCCTTACATGATTGAGATTCATATGATGATGCTTGTAATCTAGATGTCGTTATGCTAGTCAAGTGGGTTTTACTTATGTGATCTCCGGAGACTCCTTGTCCCACGTGTGTAAAGGTGACAGTGTGTGCACCGTGTGGGTCTCTTAGGCTATATTTCACGAAGTACTTATTCACTGTTGAAGAGCGTAGTGAAGTGCTTATTTATATCTCTTTATGATTGCAATGTGCATCGTATCACAATTTATCTATGTGCTACTCTAGTGATGTGTTATTAAAGTAGTTTTATTCCTCCTGCATGTGTGCAAAGGTGACAGTGCGTGCACCGTGTTAGTACTTGGTTTATGCTATGATCATGATCTCTTGTAGATTGCGAAGTTAACTATTGCTATGATAATATTGATGTGATCTATTCCTCCTACATATGCATGAAGGTGACAGTGTGCATGCTATGCTAGTACTTGGTTTAGTCTTTTGATCTATCTTACACTAAAGGTTACTAAAATATGAGCATTATTGTGGAGCTTGTTAACTCCGGCATTGAGGGTTCGTGTAATCCTACGCAATGTGTTCATCATCCAACAAAAGTGTAGAGTATGCATTTATCTATTTTGTTATGTGATCAATGTTGAGAGTGTCCACTAGTGAAAGTCTAATCCCTAGGCCTTGTTCCTAAATACTGCTATCACTGCTTGTTACTGTTTTACTGCGTTACTACTGCTGCGTTACTACTGCATGTTTACTTCCTGCAATATTACTACCATCAACTGCACGCCAGCAAGCACTTTTCTGGCGCCGTACTACTGCTCATATTTATTCATACCACCTGTATTTCACTATCTCTTCGCCGAACTAGTGCACCTATTAGGTGTGTTGGGGACACAAGAGACTTCTTGCTTTGTGGTTGCAGGGTTGCATGAGAGGGATATCTTTGACCTCTTCCTCCCTGAGTTCGATAAACCTTGGGTAATCCACTTAAGGGAAACTTGCTGCTGTTCTACAAACCTCTGCTCTTGGAGGCCCAACA
This sequence comes from Lolium multiflorum, assembly GCA_030979885.1. Taxonomy (NCBI): domain Eukaryota; kingdom Viridiplantae; phylum Streptophyta; class Magnoliopsida; order Poales; family Poaceae; genus Lolium; species Lolium multiflorum. Next base: position 151,277,240 of record CM061753.1, on the reverse strand, counting down.
CTGTCTACAAGAATAGAAGCACCCGTAGACATCACCGTGGTGTACTAATCTGGCGATAAATGTTGATGTACATCGTTCAGGTTGGGGAATGATTTGGAGATTTTGACCGGTCAGGCCTATGTCGCTGCCTCCTAAATCCTTCTTTTTTCGACCATATGCTCTCACTTTCTGAAATCAGCTGACGTGATGCTGATCTGATTTGGTTGAGAGGACGAACTACTGATTCGTTCACCAGTTGCTCCAACGCCATGGATAAAGTATCTGTAGCGATTCTTTCACGGGGGTGCGGAGGAAAGTACATGTAGAAGAGGACAGAAGTGGGCCCCGTGTTAACGGATTAACGGATGGCGTTAGACACGTGTCGAGCAGGCAACGCGTGCTCACGTATACACCCGGTCACCGGGCTTCATTCGTGAAGACTAAAGAGTTGATCGAGAAGAAAGGCAAGAGCAATGCTGCAAGGAAAAACAAGAAGCGCAAGGAGATGTTGTTCAAGCCTGGTGATTTGGTCTGGGTACATTTTCGCAAGGATAGGTTCCCAAAGCTGAGGAAGTCTAAGTTGAAGCCTCGTGGTGCTGGTTGATACGCGCGAAGCACACGTCCGTTGGGAACCCCAAGTGGAAGGTATGATGCGTATAGAAGCAAGTTTCCCTCAGTATGAAACCAAGGTTATCGAACCAGTAGGAGCCAAGAAGCACGTGAAGTTTGTTGGTGGAGGAGTGTAGTGCGGCGCAACACCGGTGAAACCGGCGCCAACGTGGAACCTGCACAACACAATCAAGATACTTTGCCCCAACGTAACAGTGAGGTTGTCAATCTCACCGGCTTGCTGAAAACAAAGGATTAAACGTATCGAGTGGAAGATGGTGTTTGTTTGCAAAGAATAGTAAAGAACAATGATTGCAGTAGATTGTATTCAGATGTAAAAGAATGAACTGGGGTCCAAAGTTCACTAGTGGTGTCTCTCCAATAAGATAACTAACATGCTGGGTGAACAAATTACAGGTGGGCAATTGACAAATCAAGATTCAATACATATCAACGATGATTACTATGTGATTTAATCAGGGCATTACGACAAAGTACATAGACCGCTATCCAGCATGCATCTATGCCTAAATAATCCACCTTCGGGTTAGCATCCGCACCCCCTCCAGTATTAAGTTGTAAACAACAGATAATTGCATTAAGTATGGTGCGTAATGTAATCAACACAAATATCCTTAGACAAAGCATCAATGTTTTATCCCTAGTAGCAACAGCACATCCACAACCTTAGAACTTTCTGTCACTGTCCCAGATTCAATGGAGGCATGAACCCACTATCGAGCATAAATACCCCCTCTTGGAGTTACAAGTATCAACTTGGCCAGAGCCTCTACTAGCAACGGAGAGCATGCAAGAACATAAACAACACATATATGATAGATTGATAATCAACTTAACATAATATTCTAGATTCATCGGATCCCACCAAACACAACATGTAGCATTACAAATAGATGATCTTGATCATGTTAGGCATCTCACAAGATCTAAACAATGATAGCACAAGCGGAGAAGACAACCATCTAGCTACTGCTATGGACCCATAGTCCAAGGATGAACTACTCACGCAACAATCCGGAGGCGGGATGATGTAGAGCCCTCCGGTGATGATTCCCCTCTCCGGCAGGGTGCCGGAGGCGATCTCCTGAATCCCCCGAGATGGGATTGGCGGCGGCGGCGTCTCTTGAAAGTTTTCCGTATCGTGGCTCTCGGTACAGGGGTATTCGCGACGAAGGCTTTAAGTAGGCGGAAGGGCGCGGGGGCCACACGAGGGCCCCACCGAGCGCGGCCAGGGCCCAGGCCGCGCCGCCCTATTGTGTCGGCGCCTCGTGGCCCCACTTCGTTCCCCCTAGGTCTTCTGGAAGCTTCGTGGAAAAATAGGACCCTGGGCGTTGATTTCGTCCAATTCCGAGAATATTTCCTTACTAGGATTTCTGAAACCAAAAACAGCAGAAAACAGCAACTGGCGCTTCGGCATCTTGTTAATAGGTTAGTGCCGGAAAATGTATAATAATGCTGTAAAGTATGTATAAAACGTTCAAGTATTGTCATAAAAGTAGCATGGAACATAAGAAATTATAGATACATTTGAGACGTATCAAGCATCCCCAAGCTTAGTTCCTACTCGTCCTCGAGTAGGTAAACGATAACACAAATAATTTCTGAAGTGACATGCTACCAACATAATCTTGATCAACATTATTGTAAAGCATATGAGATGAATGGAGTGATCTGAACAAAAGATTGCTAACAAAGATAATGACTAAACAAATGAATCATATAGCAAAACTTTTCATGAATAGTACTTTCAAGACAAGTATCAACAAGACTTGCATAAGAGCTAACTCATAAGCAATAAATTCAAAGTAGAATGCATTGAAGCAACACAAAGGATGATTAAGTTTCAGCAATTGCTTTCAACTTGTAACATGTATATCTCATGGATATTTGTCAACATAGAGTAATATAACAGGTGCAATAAGTAAACATGTAAGAATCAATGCACACAGTTTACACAAGTGTTTGCTTCTAAGATAGAAAGAAGTGGGTAAACTGACTCAACATAAAGTAAAAGAATGGCCCTTCGCAGAGGGAAGCATGGATTACTATTTTTGTGCTAGAGCTTTTGTTTTGAAAACATAGAAACAATTTTGTCAACGGTAGTAATAATTCATATGTGTTATGCATAATACTTCCTACAAGTTGCATGTCTCATGCATAGAGTACTAATAGTGCTCGCACCTTGTCCTACTTAGCTCGGAAACACGGATTATCATCACATGACATATGCTTCAACCAAGTGTCACAAAGGGGTACCTCTATGCCGCCTGTACAAGTGTCTAAGGAGAAAGCACGCATTGGATTTCTCGCTTTTGATTATTCTCAACTTAGACATCCATACCGGGACAACATAGACAACAGATAATGGACTCCTCTTTTAATGCTTAAGCATTCAACAATAGTTAATATTCTCATAAGAGATTGAGGTTGTATGTCCAAACTGAAACTTCCACCATGATACATGGCTTTAGTTAGCGGCCCAATGTTCTTCTCTAACATATGCATACTCAAACCATTTGATCATGAAATCGCACTTACTTCAGACAAGACGAACATGCATAGCATCTCACATGATATCCAACAAAGGTAAAAAGTTGATGGCGTCCCCAGAAACATGGTTACCGCTCAACAAACAACTTATAAGAATTAAGACACATAACTACATATTCATCACCACAATAGTTTTTAAGCTATTTGTCCCATGAGCTATATATTGCAAAGATAAAGGAATGAAATTTTAAAGGTAGCACTCAAGTAATTTACTTTGGAATGGCAGAAAAATACCACATAGTAGGTAGATATGGTGGACACAAATGGCATGGGGTTTGGCTCAAGGTGTTTGGATGCACGAGAAGCATTTCCTCTCAGTACAAGGTTTGGGCTAGCAAGGTTGTTTGAAGCAAACACAAGTATGAACAGGTACAACAAAACTTACACAAGAACATATTGCAAGCATTATAAGACTCTACACTGTTGTTCAAACATTTTACCCAAAAATATCTAGACTTAGAGAGATCAATCATGCAAACCAAATTAAACAAGCTCTACGGTAGTTCTTCATTAATAAATTAAACTACATGATGCAAGAGCTTAAACATGATCTATGAGAGCTCAAACAATTGCCAAGTTATTCCAAACCATATGCAGCATTTTCTGATTCCAACCAAATAGCAATTTAACGAAGCAATTTCAGCCTTCGCCATGAACATTAAAGCACAATTAAGAACACAAGTGTTCCATATGAAAAAGCGGAGCGTAATATCTCCAATATAAGGATGATGGGATCCAACTTTATTCAAACCAAAACGAAAATAAAAGCAAACCAACGCTCCAAGTAAAGAACATAAGATGTGATGGAATAAAAATATAGTTTCACTAGAAGTAACCTGATAATGTTGTCGATGAAGAAGGGGATGCCTTGGGCATCCCCAAGCTTAGATGCTTGAGTCTTGTTAAAATATGAAGGGATGAACCACCGGGGCATCCCCAAGCTTAGACATTTCACTCTTCTTGATCATAGTATATCATCCTCTTCTCTTGACCCTTGAAAACTTCCTCCACACCAAACTTCAAGCAAACTCATTAGAGGGTTAGTGCATAATAAAAAATTCACATATTCAGAGGTGACACAATCATTCTTAACACTTCTGGACATTGCACAAAAGCTTCTGAAAGTTAATGGAACAAAGAAACTCATTCAACATAGCAAAAGCGGCAATGCGAAATAAAAGGCAGAATCTGTCAAAAACAGAACAGTCCGTAAAGATGAATTTGGCAGGGGCACTTAACTTGCTCAAATGGAAAAACTCAAAACTAATGAAAGTTGCGTACATATATGAGGATCACGCTCGTAAATTTGCAGATTTTTTTGATTTTTCTACAGGGAGATCTGTACGAATTCGTGACAGACAGCAATGTTGTTTCTGCGCAGCGATCCAAATCTAGCATCAACTTTAACATAAAAACTTTACTTGGCACAAAAACATGATAAGGAGAGGTTGTTACAGTAGTAAACAACTTCCAAGACTTAACAATAAAGTAAATAAAATGAAACTTGGGTTATCTCCCAAGAAGTGCTTTTCTTTAACGCCTTTCAGCTAGGCGCAGAAAGTGCAAATCAAGTATTTTCAAGAGATGGAGCATCAACATTACCTCGGGAGTTTTCTCAACAATGCATTGTATATGGTCTATATAAGTAACTCCTCTTTCATTGCTCCTAGGCTTACTATTCTCATCAAACAAATTTTCAGGAACAAGCCAAGCATAGTTATTTTCTAAAGCTTCATGCATCCCTAGGAGCTTACTAGGTATCGGTGCTTTAATTTCTCCCTCATAATTGAATTTATTAGTGTATCTTAGCCTATCTTTTTCCCTTTTTTCAAGGATACTAGCAAAATTGGTACACAAGCCTAGCATCTTATATCGAATAAAGACTTTCCTAGCTTCTCTAGCTACATCACCAAATTCTCTAAGAAGGGTTTCTAGAATAAAATCTTTCTTTTCTCCTTCTTCCATATCACCGAGTGTAAGAAACATATGTTGCATCATGGGATTAAGATTAACAAATCTAGCTTCCAACATGTGCACTAAAGAGGCAGTAGCAATTTCATAATCAGGAGCAAGTTCTACCAAGGATCTATCTTCAAAATCTTCAGTCTTACTAACATGAGTGAAAAATTCTTCTATATTATCTTTTCCAATGATAGACCCACTACCCACCGGTATATCTTTCAAAGTAAACTTAGGATGGAGCATGATGACACAAAAGGTAAATAAAATAAACTAAGCAAGTAGAATAAAGACAAGTAACTATTTTTTGTGTTTTTGATATAGAGCTAGTAAATAAGACAGAAAGTAAAGTAACTAATTTTTTTGTGTTTTTAATATGAAGCAAACAAGACAGTAAATAAAGTAAAGTAAAGCAAGACAAAAACAAAGTAAAGAGATTGGAAGTGGAGACTCCCCTTGCAGCGTGTCTTGATCTCCCCGGCAACGGCGCCAGAAATTTAGCTTGATACGCGAAGCACACGTCCGTTGGGAACCCCAAGTGGAAGGTATGATGCGTATAGAAGAAAGTTTCCCTCAGTATGAAACCAAGGTTATCGAACCAGTAGGAGCCAAGAAGCACGTGAAGGTTGTTGGTGGAGGAGTGTAGTGCGGTGCAACACCAGTGAAACCGGCGCCAACGTGGAACCTGCACAACACAATCAAGATACTTTGCCCCAACGTAACAGTGAGGTTGTCAATCTCACCGGCTTGCTGAAAACAAAGGATTAAACGTATCGAGTGGAAGATGGTGTTTGTTTGCAAAGAACAGTAAAGAACAATGATTGCAGTAGATTGTATTCAGAAGTAAAAGAATGAACCGAGATCCACAGTTCACTAGTGGTGTCTCTCCAATAAGATAACTAACATGCTGGGTGAACAAATTACAGGTGGGCAATTGACAAATCAGATTCAATACATATCAACGATGATTACTATGTGATTTAATCAGGGCATTACGACAAAGTACATAGACCGCTATCTAGCATGCATCTATGCCTAAATAATCCACCTTCGGGTTAGCATCCGCACCCCCTCCAGTATTAAGTTGTAAACAACAGATAATTGCATTAAGTATGGTGCGTAATGTAATCAACACAAATATCCTTAGACAAAGCATCAATGTTTTATCCCTAGTAGCCTGGGACCAAATACATCGGGCCCGTACCGCGACAAAGGGTGCAACTCCCGCAAGAAGCCTGGGACAGAGCGGCAAGAGCCATGGATGGCACAGAGCCGATGAATACCACTGCAACAGCCGAAGAGTTGCAGGCGTACCAATATAAACTAGACCGTGCAGGAAGGGAACTCCAAAAAGATAGAATTGAACTCGAAAAGAGAAGAGTCGCCGCATCTGCGTCCAGCAGGCGAAGGGCTGAGTTAAGCCGACACTCAGGAACTTCGGGAGACAACCATAGAGATGCCCGCAACAGGGGAAGATCTCGACTGCAGAACATACCGGAAGCGGAGAGGGAGCATCTGATCCAGAATCTCGACATGTCCTTTATGTCGATTGACACAAGAGGAAACATTCTCCCCAAAACTCCAGAAGCGGGATATATGGCGACACAGGCATAAATATTGGCAAGCAGGCCACCTGCTGGAGATCCAAGAGAGGCATTGTATAATATGGCCATGGCAGGAGTTGGAGTCATGGGAACGGCGTTTGCAAGCACAAGTATGCCTCCCGAAGGAGCTGCAAGACAAAATAGTCCACGACCTACAGTGGCAGTGCAAGAACCCCCAAAAACGTCGGCAAGAGACACAGCGGCACAGGCACGGGTCGACATGGTGATACGTCTCAAACGTATCCATAATTTCTGATGTTCCATGCTAGTTTTATGACAATACCTACATGTTTTGTTCACACTTTATATCGTTTTGATGCATTTTCCGGAACTAACCTATTGACGAGATGTCGAAGTGCCAGTTCCTGTTTTCTGCTGTTTTTGGTTTCAGAAATCCTAGTAAGGAAATATTCTCGGAATTGGACGAAATCAACGCCCGGCATCTTATAATTCCACGAAGCTTCTAGAACACCGAAGAGGGACCAGAGGGGAGGCCCAGGGGCCCCACACACCATGGCGGCGCGGCCAGAGGGGGGGGCGCCAGGCTAGTGTGTGGCCCCCCCCAGAACCCTTCTGACTCCGCCTCTTCGCCTATTTAAACCTCCCTGACCTAAAACCTCGATACGGAAAAGCCAAGGTACGAGAAACCTTCCAGAGCCGCCGCCATCGCGAAACCAAGATCTGGGGGACTGATGTCTACGGGTGCTTCTATTCTTGTAGACAGTGTTGGGCCTCCAAGAGCAGAGGTTTGTAGAACAGCAGCAAGTTTCCCTTAAGTGGATTACCCAAGGTTTATCGAACTCGGGGAGGAAGAGGTCAAAGATATCCCTCTCATGCAACCCTGCAACCACAAAGCAAGAAGTCTCTTGTGTCCCCAACACACCTAATAGGTGCACTAGTTCGGCGAAGAGATAGTGAAATACAGGTGGTATAAATAAGTATGAGCAGTAGTACGGCGAAAAAAAAGCTTGCTGGCGTGCAGTTGATGGTAGTAATATTATAGGAAGTAAACAAGCAGTAGTAACGCAGCGTAGTAACGAGTAAAACAGTAACAAGCAGTGATAGCAGTATTTAGGAACAAGGCCTAGGGATTAGACTTTCACTAGTGGACACTCTCAACGTTGATCACATAACAGAATAGATAAATGCATACTCTACACTCTCTTGTTGGATGATGAACACATTGCGTAGGATTACACGAACCCTCAATGCCGGAGTTAACAAGCTCCACAATTCAATGTTCATATTTAAATAACCTTAGAGTGTAAGATAGATCAATACGACTAAACCAAGTACTAACGTAGCATGCACACTGTCACCTTCATGCTTATGTAGGAGGAATAATACACATCAATACTATCATAGCAATAGTTAACTTCGCAATCTACAAGAGATCATGATCATAGCATAAACCAAGTACTAACACGGATGCACACACTGTCACCATTACATCGTGCAGGAGGAATAAAACTACTTTAATAACATTGCTAGAGTAGCACATAGATAAATTGTGATACAAAACACATTGCAATCATAAAGAGATATAAATAAGCACTTCACTATGCCATTCATAACAGTGAATAAGTATTCTGTGAAATATAGCCTAAGAGACCCACACGGTGCACACACTGTCACCTTTACACACGTGGGACAAGGAGTCTCCGGAGATCACATAAGTAAAACTCACTTGACTAGCATAATGACATCTAGATTACAAGCATCATCATATGAATCTCAATCATGTAAGGCAGCTCATGAGATTATTGTATTGAAGTACATAGAAGAGAGATGAACCACATAGCTACCGGTACAGCCCCGAGCCTCGATGGAGAACTACTCCCTCTTCATGGGAGCAGCAGCGGTGATGAAGATGGCGGTGGAGATGGCAGCGGTGTCGATGGAGAAGCCTTCCGGGGGCACTTCCCCGCTCCGGCAGGGTGCCGGAACAGAGACTCCTGTCCCCCGGATCTTGGCTTCGCGATGGCGGCGGCTCGGAAGGTTTTCGTACCGTGGCTTCCTCCGTAAGGGTTTTCGATGCAGAGGCTTTATATAGGCGAAAGGGCAGCGTCAGAAGGTCGAAGGGCGACGACACCATAGGCTGGCGCGGCCGGGGGCCGCGCGCACCCTATCATCTGGGGCCCAGGGCCCTCCTCTGCGCTCTCGGGTGTTCTGGATGCTTCCGGGCAAAATAGGAACACAGGCGTTGATTTCGTCCAATTCCGAGAATATTTCGTTACTAGGATTTCTGAAACCAAAAACAGCAACAAACTGGCACTTTGGCATCTTGTTAATAGGTTAGTTCAGAAAATGCACAAATATGACATAAAGTGTGCATAAAACATGTAGGTATCATCAATAAAGTAGCATGGAACATAAGAAATTATTGATACGTTGGAGACGTATCAGCATCCCCAAGCTTAGTTCTGCTCGTCCCGAGCAGGTAAAACGATAACAAAGATAATTTCTGAAGTGACATGCCATCATAATCTTGATCATACTATTTGTAAACATATGTAATGAATGTAGCGATCAAAACAATGGTAATGACATGAGTAAACAAATGAATCATAAAGCAAAGACTTTTCATGAATAGTACTTCAAGACAAGCATCAATAAGTCTTGCATAAGAGTTAGCTCGTAAAGCAATAATTCAAAGTAGAGGTATTGAAGCAACACAAAGGAAGATTAAGTTTCAGCGGTTGCTTTCAACTTATAACATGTATATCTCATGGATATTGTCAACATAGAGTAATATAACAAGTGCAATATGCAAGTATGTAGGAATCAATGCACAGTTCACACAAGTGTTTGCTTCTTAAGGTGGAGGGAGATAGGTAAACTGACTCAACAATAAAAGTAAAAGAAAGGTCCTTCAAAGAGGAAAGCATCGATTGCTGTATTTGTGCTAGAGCTTTTATTTTGAAAACATGAAACAATTTTGTCAATGGTAGTAATAAAGCATATGAGTTATGTAAATTATATCTTACAAGTTGCAAGCCTCATGCATAGTATACTAATAGTGCCCGCACCTTGTCCTACTTAGCTTGGACTACCGGATCTTTGCAATGCCATGTTTCAACCAAGTGTCACAAAGGGGTACCTCCATGCCGCCTGTACAAAGGTCTAAGGAGAAAGCTCGCATTTTGGATTTCTCGCTTTTGATTATTCTCAACTTAGACATCCATACCGGGACAACATGGACAACAGATAATGGACTCCTCTTACATGCATAAGCATGTAGCAACAATTATTATTCTCATATGAGATTGAGGATATATGTCCAAAACTGAAACTTCAACCATGATTCATGGCTTTAGTTAGCGGCCCAATGTTCTTCTCTAACAATTTGCATGCTCCAATCATTAAGGTGATAGATCCTTCAGACAAGACGGACATGCATAGCAACTCACATGATATTCAATAAAGAGTAATTGATGGCGTTCCCCAGAAGCATGGTTATCGCACAACAAGCAACTTAATAAGAGATAAAGTGCATAAGTACATATTCAATACTACGATAGTTTTTAAGGCTATTTTGTCCCATGAGCTATATATTGCAAAGGTGAATGATGGAATTTTAAAGGTAGCACTCAAGCAATTTACTTTGGAATGGCGGAGAAATACCATGTAGTAGGTAGGTATGGTGGACACAAATGGCATGAATATTGGCTCAAGTATTTGGATGCATGAGAAGTATTCCCTCTCGATACAAGGTTTAGGCTAGCAAGGTTTATTTGAAACAAACACAAGGATGAACCGGTGCAGCAAAACTCACATAAAAGACATATTGTAAACATTATAAAACTCTACACCGTCTTCCTTGTTGTTCAAAACTCAATACTAGAATTATCTAGACCTTAGAGAGACCAAATATGCAAACCAAATTTTAGCAAGCTCTATGTATTTCTTCATTAATGGGTGCAAAGTATATGATGCAAGAGCTTAAACATGAGCACAACAATTGCCAAGTATCACATTATCCAAGACATTTTACCAATTACTACATGTAGCATTTTTCAATTCCAACCATATAACAATTTAACGAAGAGGAAACTTCGCCATGAATATTATGAGCTAAGAACACATGTGTTCATACGAACCAGCGGAGCGTGTCTCTCTCCCACACAAGGATGAACTTATTCAAACAAAACAAAAATAAAAACAAACAGACGCTCCAAGTAAAGTACATAAGATGTGACCGAATAAAAATATAGTTTCAAGAGAAGGAACCTGATACTTTGTCGATGAAGAAGGGGATGCCTTGGGCATCCCCAAGCTTAGATGCTTGAGTCTTCTTGAAATATGCAGGGATGAACCACGGGGCATCCCCAAGCTTAGAGCTTTCACTCCTCTTGATCATAGTATATCATACTCCTCTCTTGACCCTTGAAAACTTCCTTCACACCAAACTTCAAGCAAACTCATTAGAGGGTTAGTGCATAATTAATAATTCACACATTCAGAGGTGACACAAACATTCTTTACACTTCTGGACATTGCATAAAGCTACTGGACATTAATGGATCAAAGAAATGAATCCAACATAGCAAAAGAGGCAATGCGAAATAAAAGGCAGAATCTGTCAAAAACAGAACAGTCCGTAAAGACGAATTTAAAGATGGCACCATACTTGCTCAAATGGAAAAACTCAAAACTAATGAAAGTTGCGTACATATCTGAGGATCACGCTCGTAAATTGGAAGATTTTTTCGAATTTTCTACAGAGACTTGTGCCAGAATTCGTGACAGACAGCAATGCTGTTTCTGCGCAGTGATCCCAAATATAACATCAACTTTAACATAGAAACTTTACTTGGCACAAAAACATGATAAGGAGAGGTTGCTACAGTAGTAAACAACTTCCAAGACTCAACAAAACAAAAATTGCTGTAGTAAAATAAACACATGGGTTATCTCCCAAGAAGTTCTTTCTTTATAGCCATTAAGATGGGCTCATCAGTTTTAATGATGCACTCGCAAGAAATAGAAGTTGAAGCAAAAGAGAGCATCAAGAGGCAAATTCAAAACACATTTAAGTCTAACATGCTTCCTATGCATAGGAGTCTTGTAAATAAACAAGTTCATGAAGAGCAAAGTAACAAGCATAGGAAGATAAAACAAGTGTAGCTTCAAAAATTTCAGCACATAGAGAGGTGTTTTAGTAACATGAAAATTTTTACAACCATATTTTCCTCTCTCATAATAACTTTCAGTAGCATCATGAGCAAACTCAACAATATAACTATCACATAAAGCATTCTTATCATGAGTCTCATGCATAAAATAATTACTACTCCCAACATAAGCATAGTCATTCTTATTAATTGTAGTGGGAGCAAATTCAACAAAGTAGCTATCAAATATAGGAGGTATATTGTAATCATAATCAAATTTATCCTCCATAACAGGTGGTAACAAAAGACTACTATCATTATAATCATCATAAATGGGAGGCAAAGTATCATCAAAGTAAATTTTCTCCTCAATGCTTGGGGGACTAAAAATATCATGCTCATCAAAACCAGCTTCCCCAAGCTTAGAATTTTCCATAGCATTAGCAACAATAGTGTTCAAAGCATTCATATTAATATGTTCCATGGGTTTTTTAATTTTCACATCAAACCATCCATGTCTTAAATCAGGAAATAGAATAAGAAGCTCTTTGTTGTCCATTATGCCTAACTAGTGTAAACAAGAAACCAAATGTCGCAATTGCAGAGTCTAAAGGAAATAGCTTCGAGCACACACACAATGGCGCCAGAAAAGTACTGTTACCTGGAACCGAAGTATGAGAGCCTTTTACCTTTCCTCCCCGACAACGGCGCCAGAAAAGTGCTTGATGTCTACGGGTGCTTCTATTCTTGTAGACAGTGTTGGGCCTCCAAGAGCAGAGGTTTGTAGAACAGCAGCAAGTTTCCCTTAAGTGGATTACCCAAGGTTTATCGAACTCGGGGAGGAAGAGGTCAAAGATATCCCTCTCATGCAACCCTGCAACCACAAAGCAAGAAGTCTCTTGTGTCCCCAACACACCTAATAGGTGCACTAGTTCGGCGAAGAGATAGTGAAATACAGGTGGTATAAATAAGTATGAGCAGTAGTACGGCGCCAGAAAATAGCTTGCTGGCGTGTAGTTGATGGTAGTAATATTGTAGGAAGTAAACAAGCAGTAACGCAGCAGAGCAGTAAAACAGTAACAAGCAGTGATAGCAGTATTTAGGAACAAGGCCTAGGGATTAGACTTTCACTAGTGGACACTCTCAACGTTGATCACATAACAGAATAGATAAATGCATACTCTACACTCTCTTGTTGGATGATGAACACATTGCGTAGGATTACACGAACCCTCAATGCCGGAGTTAACAAGCTCCACAATTCAATGTTCATATTTAAATAACCTTAGAGTGTAAGATAGATCAATACGACTAAACCAAGTACTAACGTAGCATGCACACTGTCACCTTCATGCTTATGTAGGAGGAATAATACACATCAATACTATCATAGCAATAGTTAACTTCGCAATCTACAAGAGATCATGATCATAGCATAAACCAAGTACTAACACGGATGCACACACTGTCACCATTACATCGTGCAGGAGGAATAAAACTACTTTAATAACATTGCTAGAGTAGCACATAGATAAATTGTGATACAAAACACATTGCAATCATAAAGAGATATAAATAAGCACTTCACTATGCCATTCATAACAGTGAATAAGTATTCTGTGAAATATAGCCTAAGAGACCCACACGGTGCACACACTGTCACCTTTACACACGTGGGACAAGGAGTCTCCGGAGATCACATAAGTAAAACTCACTTGACTAGCATAATGACATCTAGATTACAAGCATCATCATATGAATCTCAATCATGTAAGGCAGCTCATGAGATTATTGTATTGAAGTACATAGAAGAGAGATGAACCACATAGCTACCGGTACAGCCCCGAGCCTCGATGGAGAACTACTCCCTCTTCATGGGAGCAGCAGCGGTGATGAAGATGGCGGTGGAGATGGCAGCGGTGTCGATGGAGAAGCCTTCGGGGGCACTTCCCCGCTCCGGCGGGGTGGAACAGAGACTCCTGTCCCCCAGATCTTGGCTTCGCGATGGCGGCGGCTCTGGAAGGTTTCGCGTACCGTGGCTTCCTCCGTAAGGGTTTTCGATGCAGAGGCTTTATATAGGCGAAAGGGCAGCGTCGGAAGGTCGAGGGGCGACGACACCATGGCGGCGCGGCCGGGCCCGGCCGCGCCACCCTATCATCTGGGGCCCACAGGGCCCTCCTGCAGACTCTCGGGTGTTCGGATGCTTCCGGGCAAAATAGGAACACAGGCGTTGATTTCGTCCAATTCCGAGAATATTTCGTTACTAGGATTTACCAAAAACAGAAAACAGGAAGGCACTTTGGCATCTTGTTAATAGGTTAGTTCCAGAAAATGCACAAATATGACATAAAGTGTGCATAAAACATGTAGGTATCATCAATAAAGTAGCATGGAACATAAGAAATTATCGATACGTTGGAGACGTATCAGGGACATGAGTCTTGTTCCGGCCGCCGGGACGGGGAAGTGCCCCGGAAGGCATCTCCATCGACACCACCGCCATCTCCATCAACGCTGCTGCTCCCATGATGAGGAGGGAGTAGTTCTCCCTCGAGGCTAAGGGCTGTACCGGTAGCTATGTGGTTAATCTCTCTGTCTACAATGATCTCATGAATTGCTTTGCATGATTGAGATCCATATGATGAGCTTTGTATCGCTACTAGTCTATGTGCTACTCATGTGATGTTATTAAAGTAGTCTATTCCTCCTGCATGGTGTAATGGTGACAGTGTGTGCATCGTGTGGTTCTTGTCGTAGGTTATGATCATAATCTCTTGTAGGTTATGGAGTTAATTATCACTATGATAGTATTGATGTGATCTATTCCCCCTTTCATAGTGTAATGGTGACAGTGTGTATGCTATGTTAGTTCTCGGTTTATTTTGCAAAGATCTATTATGCTCTAAGGTTACTTAAATATGAATGCTGAATGTTGTGGCGCTTGTTAACTCCGGCTTGAGGGAGCTCTTGTAGCCCTACACAATGAATGGTGTTTGTCATCCAACAAAAGAGTGTATGTAGCACAAATGAGGAGAAGTTATTTATTTATTATGTGATCAATGTTGAGAGTGTCCACTAGTGAAAGTATGATCCCTAGGCCTTGTTTCCAACACCGCTTACTTACTGTTCTACTGCATGTTTACTCGTTGCCATATTTATTTCAGATTGTTATTACCACTCATATTCATCTATACCACCTGTGTTTTACTATCTCTTCGCCGAACTAGTGCGCCTATACATCTGACAAGTGTATTAGGTGTGTTGGGGACACAAGAGACTTCTTGTATCTTAATTGCAGGGTTGCTTGAGAGGACTATCTTTGACCTCTACCTCCCTTAGTTCGATAAACCTTGGGTGATCCACTTAAGGGAAACTTGCTGCTGTTCTACAAACCTCTACTCTTGGAGGCCCAACACTGTCTACAAGAATAGAAGCACACGTAGACATCAAGCTATTTTCTAGCGCCGTTGCCGGGGAGGTAAGGTAAAAGGCACTCATACTCCGGTCCCAGGTAACTAAGTTATTTTCTGGTGCCGTTGTAAGTGCTCGAAGGTATCTCCTTTAGACTCTGCAATTGCGATTTTTGTTTCTTGTTCACTAGTTAGGCATAATGGAAAATAACAGTGAGCTTCTTAATCTATTTCCTGAGTTAAGACATGGATTGTTTGCTGCGAAAATTTAAAAACCTATGGAATCTTATTTGCATGCTAGTAGCAATGATATTAGTATGAACGCTTTGAACACCATTGTTGCTAATGATATGGAAAATTCTAAGCTTGGGGAAGCTGGTTTTGATGAGCATGACATTTTTAGTCCCCCAAGCATTGAGGAGAAAATTTTCTTTGATGATACTTTGCCTCCTATTTATGATGATTATAATGATAGTGGTCTTTTGGTGCCGCCTACTATGGAGAGTAAATTTTATTATGATTATACTATGCCTCCTACACTTGATGAGAATAATAATGATAGCTACTTTGTTGAATTTGCTCCCACTACAACTAATAAAATTGATTATGCTTATGTGGAGAGTAATAATTTTATGCATGTGGCTCATGACAAGAATGTTTCATGTGATAGTTATATTGTTGAGTTTGTTCATGATTCTACTGAAAGTTATTATGAGAGAGGGAAACATGGTTATATGCATCTTAATAATATTAAGTTTCCCCTCTTTATGTTGAGAATCTTGAAATTGCGCTTGTGTTGCTTTTCTATGCTTGCCACTTTGTTCTTCATGAATTTATTTGTGTACAAGATTCCTTTTCATAGGAAGTGGGTTAGGCTTAAATGAGTTTTGAATTTGCTTCTTGATGCTCTCTTTTGCTTCAACTCTTATTTCTTGCGAGAGTATCATTAAAATTACTGAGCCCATCTTAATGGCTATAAAGAAAGCACTTCTTGGGAGATAACCCATGTTTTTATTTTACTACAGTATTGTTGAGTCTTGGAAGTTGTTACTACTGTAGCAACCTCTCCTTATCACGTTTTTGTGCCAATTAAAGTCTCTATAGTAAGGTTCATACTAGATTTGGATTACTGCGCAGAAACAGATTTGCTGTCTGTCACGAATTTGCGGAACTCTCTGTAGGTAACTCAGAAAAATCTGCAAGTTTACGTGCGTGATCCTCAGATATGTACGCAACTTTCATTAGTTTTGAGTTTTCCGTTTGAGCAAGTTAAGTGCCCCTGCAAAATTCGTCTTTACGGACTGTTCTGTTTTGACAGATTCTGCCTTTTATTTCGCATTGCCGCTTTTGTTATGTTGAATGAGTTTCTTTGTTCCATTAACTTTCAGAAGCTTTGTGCAATGTCCAGAAGTGTTAAGAATGATTGTGTCACCTCTGAACATGTGAATTTTTATTATGCACTAACCCTCTAATGAGTTTGCTTGAAGTTTGGTGTGGAGGAACTTTTCAAGGGTCAAGAGAAAAGGATGATATACTATGATCAAGAAGAGTGAAAGGTCTAAGCTTGGGGATGCCCGGTGGTTCATCCCTGCATATTTTAAGAAGACTCAAGCATCTAAGCTTGGGGATGCCCAAGGCATCCCCTTCTTCATCGACAACTTATCAGGTCACTTCTAGTGAAACTATATTTTTATTCCGTCACATCTTATGTACTTTACTTGGAGCGTCTGTGTGCTTTTATTTTTGTTTTGTTATCTTAGTTTTCTGAATAAATTCATGCTTGTGTGGGAGAGAGACACGCTCCGCTGTTGCGTATGAACACATGTGTTCTTAGCTTTACTTTTAATGTTCATGGCGAAAGTTGATCGCTTCACTTGTTATTATTTGGCTGGAATCAGAAAATGCTTTATATGGTTTGGAACAACTTGATACTTGGCAATTGTTTTGAGCTCTCATAGATCATGTTTAAGCTCTTGCATCATGTACTTTAAATCTAGTAGTGGAGAACTACTGTAGAGCTTGTTAAAATTTGGTTTGCATGATTGGTCTCTCTAAGTCTAGATATTTTCTGGTAAAGTGTTTGAGCAACAAGGAAGACAGTGTAGAGTCTTATAATGCTTGCAATATGTTCTTATGTAAGTTTTGCTGTACCGGTTCATACTTGTGTTTGCTTCAAACAACCTTGCTAGCCAAAGCCTTGTACTGAGAGGAAATGCTTCTCGTGCATCCAAAAACCTTGAGCCAAAACCTATGCCATTTGTGTCCACCATATCTACCTACTATGTGGTATTTCCTGCCATTCCAAGTAAATACTTCATGTGCTACCTTTAAACAATTCAAAAGCTATTATCTCTTATTTGTGTCAATGTTTTATAGCTCATGAGTAAGTATGTGGTGTTTTATCTTTCGATCTTGTCATTTACTTCTGACAGACTTTCACAATGGACTAGTGGCTCATCCGCTTATCCAATAATTTTGCAAAAGGAGCTGGCAATGGGGTTCCCAGCCCCAATTAATTAACTTGCATTAATAATTCTCTTCACATGTTTTGCCCTGATCTATCAGTAAGCAACTTAAATTTGCAAATAGACACTCCTCCATGGTATGTGAATGTTGGAAGGCACCCGAGGATTCGGTTAGCCATGGCTTGTGTAAGCAAAAGGTTGGGGGAGTGTCATCTAATAAATAAAACTAAAATACATGTGTAAACAAAAGAGAAGAGGGATGATCTACCTTGCTGGTAGAGATAACGTCCTTCATGGGAGCCGCTCTTGAATGTCTGGTTGGCGAGGTAGTTAGAGTACCCACTATCATTCGTTGACAACAACAAACATCTCTCAAAACTTTACTTTTATGCTCTCTATATGATTTGAAAACTTGAAAAGCTCTAGCACATGATTTAATCCCTGCTTCCCTCTGCGAAGGGCCTATCTTTTACTTTATTGTTGAGTCAGTTTACCCATTTCCTTCCATCTTAGAAGCAAACACTTGTGTCAACTGTGCATTGATTCTTACATACTTGCTTATTTGCATTCATCATATTACTCTATGTTGACAATTATCCATGAGATATGCATGTTGAAAGTTGAAAGCAACTGCTGAAACTTATATCTTCCTTTGTGTTGCTTCAATGCCTTTACTTTGAATTTATTGCTTTATGGGTTAACTCTTATGCAAGACTTTTTGATGCTTGTCTTGAAAGTACTATTCATGAAAAGTTTTGCTATATGTTATCTATTTGTTAGCAAACTATAGATCATTGCTTTGAATCACTTCATTCATGTCATATGCTTTACAATAATGTTGATCAAGATTATGTTGGTAGCATGTCACTTCAGAAATTATTTGTGTTATCGTTTACCTACTCGAGGGCGAGTAGGAACTAAGCTTGGGGATGCTTGATACGTCTCAAACGTATCTATAATTTCTGATGTTCCATGCTAGTTTTATGACAATACCTACATGTTTTGTTCACACTTTATATCGTTTTGATGCATTTTACGGAACTAACCTATTGACGAGATGCCGAAGTGTCAGTTCTGTTTTCTGCTGTTTTTGGTTTCAGAAATCCTACAAAGGAAATATTCTCGGAATCAGACGAAATCAATGCCCGGCATCTTATAATTCCACGAAGCTTCCGGAACAGAAGAGGGACCGGAGGCCCCACACACCATGGCGCGCGAGGGGGCGCCGGGCTAGTGTGTGGGCCCCAGAACCCTTCCGACTCCGCCTCTTCGCCTATTTCCCTCGACCTAAAACCTCGATACGGAAAAGCCATACGAGAAACCTTCGAGAGCCGCCGCCATCGCAAAGCCAAGATCCGGGGGACAGGAGTCTGCACGCCGTCGGGACGGGGAAGTGCCCCCGGAAGGCATCTCCATCAACACCACCGCCATCTCCATCAACGTTGCTGCTCCCATGATGAGGAGGGAGTAGTTCTCCCTCAAGGCTAAGGGCTTTACCGGTAGCTATGTGGTTAATCTCTCTCTGTACCCCAATACAATGATCTCATGAATTGCTTTGCATGATTGAGATCCATATGATGAGCTTTGTATCGCTACTAGTCTATGTGCTACTCATGTGATGTTATTAAAGTAGTCTATTCCTCCTGCATGGTGTAATGGTGACAGTGTGTGCATCGTGTGGTTCTTGTCGTAGGTTATGATCATAATCTCTTGTAGGTTATGGAGTTAATTATCACTATGATAGTATTGATGTGATCTATTCCCCCTTTCATAGTGTAATGGTGACAGTGTGTATGCTATGTTAGTTCTCGGTTTATTTTGCAAAGATCTATTATGCTCTAAGGTTACTTAAATATGAATGCTGAATGTTGTGGCGCTTGTTAACTCCGGCTTGAGGGAGCTCTTGTAGCCCTACACAATGAATGGTGTTTGTCATCCAACAAAAGAGTGTATGTAGCACAAATGAGGAGAAGTTATTTATTTATTATGTGATCAATGTTGAGAGTGTCCACTAGTGAAAGTATGATCCCTAGGCCTTGTTTCCAATACTGCAAACACCGCTTACTTACTGTTCTACTGCATGTTTACTCGCTGCCATATTTATTTCAGATTGTTATTACCACTCATATTCATCTATACCACCTGTGTTTTACTATCTCTTCGCCGAACTAGTGCGCCTATACATCTGACAAGTGTATTAGGTGTGTGATGGCGTGTAACTCACACGTTCGTTGGGACCCCAAGAGGAAGGTATGATGCGCACAGCAGCAAGTTTTCCCTCAGAAAGAAACCAAGGTTTATCGAACCAGGAGGAGCCAAGAAGCACGTTGAAGGTTGATGGTGGCGAAATGTGATGCGGCACAACAACAGGGATTCCGGCGCCAACGTGGAACCTGCACAACACAACCCAAGTACTTTGCCCCAACGAAACAGTGAGGTTGTCAATCTCACCGGCTTGCTGTAACAAAGGATTAACCGTATTGTGTGGAAGATGATTGTTTGCAGAAAACAGTAAAACAAGTATTGCAGTAGATTGTATGCTATGTAAAGAATAGGACCGGGGTCCACAGTTCACTAGAGGTGTCTCTCCCATAAGATAAAAGCATGTTGGGTGAACAAATTACAGTCGGGCAATTGACAAATAGAGAAGAGCATAACAATGCATATACATGATATGATAAATATAGTGAGATTTAATCCGGGCATTACGACAAAGTACATAGACCGCCATCCAACTGCATCTATGCCTAAAAAGTCCACCTTCAGGTTATCATCCGAACCCCATTCAGTATTAAGTTGCAAAGCAACAGACAATTGCATTAAGTATGGTGCGTAATGTAATCGACAACTACATCCTTAGACATAGAATCAATGTTTTATCCCTAGTGGCAACAACACATCACAACCTTAGAACTTTCTGTCACTGTCCCAGGTGTCAATGAAGGCATGAACCCACTATCGAGCATAAATACTCCCTCTTGGAGTTAAGAGTAAAAACTTGGCCAGAGCCTCTACTAATAACGGAGAGCATGCAAGATCATAAACAACACATAAACAATAGATTGATAATCACCATAACAAAGTATTCTCTATCCATCGGATCCTGACAAACACAACATATAGTATTACAGATAGATGATCTTGATCATGTTAGGCAGCTCACAAGATCCAACAATGAAGCACAATTAGGAGAAGACGACCATCTAGTACTGCTATGGACCCATAGGGGTGAACTACTCACTCATCACTCCGGAGGCGATCATGGCGATGAAGAGTCCTCCGGGAGATGAATCCCCTCTCCGGCAGGGTGCGGAGGCGATCTCTGAATCCCCGAGATGGGATTCGCGGCGGCGGCGTCTCGGAAGGTTTTCGTATCGTGGCTCTCGGTCTGGGGGTTTCGCGACGGAGGCTATTTGTAGGCGGAAGGGTAGGGGGGGCTCACGAGGGCGGATGACGGGCCGCGCGGCCGGGGGCCGGCCGCGTCGCCTGTGGTCTAGCCACCTCGTGGCCCCACTTCGTTATCTCTTCGGTCTTCTGGAAGCTTCGTGCAAAAATAGGACCCTGGGCGGTGATTTCGTCCAATTCCGAGAATATTTCCTTACTAGGATTTCTGAAACCAAAAACAGCAGCAACTGGCTCTTCGGCATCTTGTTAATAGGTTAGTTCCGGAAAATGCGTAAATACGACATATAATGTGCATAAAACATGTAGGTATCATCAATAAAGTAGCATGGAACATAAGAAATTATCGATACGTTGGAGACGTATCAGCATCCCCAAGCTTAGTTCTGCTCGTCCCGAGCAGGTAAAACGATAACAAAGATAATTTCTGAAGTGACATGCCATCATAATCTTGATCATACTATTTGTAAACATATGTAATGAATGCAGCGATCAAAACAATGGTAATGACATGAGTAAACAAGTGAATCATAAAGCAAAGACTTTTCATGAATAGTACTTCAAGACAAGCATCAATAAGTCTTGCATAAGAGTTAACTCATAAAGCAATAAATCAAAGTAAAGGTGTTGAAGCAACACAAAGGAAGATTAAGTTTCAGCGGTTGCTTTCAACTTATAACATGTATATCTCATGGATATTGTCAACATAAAGTAATATAACAAGTGCAATATGCAAGTATGTAGGAATCAATACACAGTTCACACAAGTGTTTGCTTCTTAAGGTGGAGGAGATAGGTAAACTGACTCAACAATAAAAGTAAAAGAAAGGTCCTTCAAAGAGGAAAGCATCGATTGCTGTATTTGTGCTAGAGCTTTTATTTTGAAAACATGAAACAATTTTGTCAACGGTAGTAATAAAGCATATGAGTTATGTAAATTATATCTTACAAGTTGCAAGCCTCATGCATAGTATACTAATAGTGCCCGCACCTTGTCCTACTTAGCTTGGACTACCGGATCTTTGCAATGCCATGTTTCAACCAAGTGTCACAAAGGGGTACCTCCATGCCGCCTGTACAAAGGTCTAAGGAGAAAGCTCGCATTTTGGATTTCTCGCTTTTGATTATTCTCAACTTAGACATCCATACCGGGACAACATGGACAACAGATAATGGACTCCTCTTTAATGCATAAGCATGTAGCAACAATTATTATTCTCATATGAGATTGAGGATATATGTCCAAAACTGAAACTTCAACCATGATTCATGGCTTTAGTTAGCGGCCCAATGTTCTTCTCTAACAATTTGCATGCTCCAATCATTAAGGTGATAGATCCTTCAGACAAGACGGACATGCATAGCAACTCACATGATATTCAACAAAGAATAGTTGATGGCGTTCCCCAGAAGCATGGTTATCGCACAACAAGCAACTTAATAAAAGATAAAGTGCATAAGTACATATTCAATACTACGATAGTTTTTAAGGCTATTTTGTCCCATGAGCTATATATTGCAAAGGTGAATGATGGAATTTTAAAGGTAGCACTCAAGCAATTTACTTTGGAATGGCGGATAAATACCATGTAGTAGGTAGGTATAGTGGACACAAATGGCATAGTGGTTGGCTCAAGGATTTTGGATGCATGAGAAGTATTCCCTCTCGATACAAGGTTTAGGCTAGCAAGGTTATTTGAAGCAAACTCAAGGATGAACCGGTGCAGCAAAACTCACATAAAAGACATATTGTAAACATTATAAGACTCTACACCGTCTTCCTTGTTGTTCAAAACTCAATACTAGATATTATCTAGACCTTAGAGAGACCAAATATGCAAATCAAATTTTAGCAAGCTCTATGTATTTCTTCATTAATGGGTGCAAAGCATATGATGCAAGAGCTTAATCATGAGCACAACAATTGCCAAGTATCACATTATCCAAGACATTTTAGAATTACTACATGTAGCATTTTCCAATTCCAACCATATAACAATTTAACGAAGAAGAAACTTCGCCTTGAACATTATGAGTAAAGCCTAAGGACATATTTGTCCATATGCAACAGCGGAGCGTGTCTCTCTCCCACAAAGTGAATGCTAGGATCCATTTTATTCAAACAAAAACAAAAACAAAAACAAACCGACGCTCCAAGTAAAGAACACAAGATGTGATTGAATAAAAATATAGTTTCAGGGGAGGAACCTGATGATGTTGTCGATGAAGAAGGGATGCCTTGGGCATCCCCAAGCCGCTTGAGTCTTCTTAGAATATGCAGGGATGAACCACGGGGGCATCCCCAAGCTTAGAGCTTTCACTCCTCTTGATCATAGTATATCATTCTCCTCTCTTGACCCTTGAAAACTTCCTTCACACCAAACTTCAAGCAAACTCATTAGAGGGTTAGTGCACAATTAATAATTCACACATTCAGAGGTGACACAATCATTCTTTTCACTTCTGGACATTGCATAAAGCTACTGGACATTAATGGATCAAAGAAATGAATCCAACATAGCAAAAGAGGCAATGCGAAATAAAAGGCGAATCTGTCAAAAAACAGTTCCGTAAAGACGAATTTAAAGATGGCACCATACTTGCTCAAATGGAAAAACTCAAAACTAATGAAAGTTGCGTACATATCTGTGGATCACGCTCGTAAATTGGCAGATTTTTTAATTTTCTCGAGAGACTTGTGCCGAGATTCGTGTGACGACAATCTGTTTGACGATCCCAAATATAACATCAACTTTAACATAAAACTTTACTTGGCACAAAAACATGATAAGGAGAGGTTTCTATGAAACAACTTAGACTCAAATCTATATCTCTTAATAAAGGAAGGAAGGTTTATAAGATTTTCGTCCGTTTTAGATTTACCCGTGTTTTTCAGTTAAATTACAGGGTTGCCACCGCATAAGCTAGGTCCGTCCTTTCCTGGAGCGAGCTCCTCGCACAGTCGCGCATTCCTCTGGTTGGCCCAGGTCCAGCCCATCCTCGCGATGTGTCTTGCCGCACGAGAGATGCGAACGCTAGGGCTCGCCTCCGCCCCGCCTTCATATACAAAAGGGACGCCGCCGCCGCCAAGAAATCAGATCGACTCCCGTCGAAACAATCCGTCCCGCACCTCGATTCCCACCGAAGATCCTCGATTTCCAATGAAGATGAGCAGGGTGGGCAAGGCCAACCAGATGGATGGGGAGGAGTGGACCCAGACCTCCAACGCAGGCTTCAAAGCGGGAACAGAGCCCGCGAGGTGGGCGGCGCCCCGCCGCCGAAGCTGGACGATCGTGGAATTCTACTGATTCGATCCTATCCGGGACGGGGAGTAAAAGAACTAACGAGAAATCGGAGAGAAGAAGAAAAGCCACCGAATTTATAAGGCGACCAGGCAAAGACGTAGCGTCGCCATTGTTTGCGTGTCGGTGGAGGTTTCGTCGGGGGTGGCCGGTGCTTCTCGCAGCAAACCGGCATGATGTCGTCTTGGCTGTCGCTGATGGTGCTTCTCCTGGTCATGATGGCGATGGATCCTGGTATACATACGGGCGACACGGCCGCTTGACGTCCGACTCTCTGATCGGCTGAGGATTACAGGCAGACAAAGATGTTTGGGGTGGGGATTCAGTGGACAGAGAACAGATCTGGGGAAGATTGCTTGGTGCACTGTTGGTTGATCTTGGGGAGAGAGGAGAATTGGAGGAACAGATCTAGAGAGCATAGCTCGGTCCGCCATTGGTTTTCTTTGGTTAGCCTCAGCTTACATCTACGCACGTTCTTATGATGTACTACTACTCTGGTTGCCATGTATTGTGATGCGGTACCACCCTGTAGTCCTGTACATGTATAATCTTAATTAGCTGTCTATTTTGCATGTGGACTTTATTACACGCTAATCGTCGCTGATCTGTTCAACAGCAAGCTGATTTGCTCTGCGGCAAGCGAAAATGAGAAGTAGCTACCTTCTGGCCTCGTGAGTGCTAACTGCACCGTAGAGCAACTAGCTAGCTCATGGGTGCTAGCTAAATTGCATACAACTGTTGAATTTAAGTAATGTATCTTGATTGTTGCTACTTTCTGTCCCGTGATAATTATCTATGGTCGTAGAATAATTAAAATGACCTCAGATATTGCTATTTGCATATTTAGGATTTGGAATAATTTTTATATAAAACATGACTATGTAAATATTAGATTGTTGATGGTTTAACTTGCACTTCAACATACATATTCGAATTGATAATGTCAAATAAGTAATGAATGAAATTGTGAATTGAAATAAGCTGGGTAGATCATGACTCCTTTGTATTATTACAGCCCGTAGGCGTATATTGGGGTTTTGTCCTAGTATAAAATAAAGTACTGTAGTAAAAACATGGGTTGTCTCCCATAAGCGCTTTTCTTTAGGGATTTCTATTTTCGTGCCCCTGCTTCGTTAGTTGTACTCAGTTTTCCCCAGCTCGTTAGTTTTTCCTCAGTTTTCCCCTCCCTCTAGTTTGAAACCCATCGAAGACGCGGGTTGCCGTCAGGTCAGAGGCCTTACCGTTACCGTGAGGTCAGTTCCTCGCTGACCGTCTCGTGCTGACGGGTGGATCCATCTACCGCTGACGCGTGGGCCGTTTTATTTACTGATTGTATACGCGGTGCTGCCAATGACAAATGGGGCCGCTCTATGGGGCTGCCGCAGCCAATGACCAGTGGGTCGTCTATTTATTTATAGAAAATTATATATTGCCGCTCTGTGGGGCCTCCGCAGTCAATGACCGCTGTGGTCGTCTATTTTATTTAGAGAATATAATATAGAGCCGCTCTGTAGGGGCCGCCTCAGCCCATGGCAGGTGACTATTTTCGCAGCTTAATCTAAAGTGACTTTTATGCTAAACATTGTGCATCCCGGCGTTGACCTAGCAGTGGCGGCGAGGATGTGGTGCTCGAATAATAGTGGAAATGCGATATTATTTTTTACATGCATAATATATAGAAAATAGCTAGATCTCTAAATCGATGCATATGAAGCTACATATATATTCTTGGTCATGATCCCCTTAATTATCTAAAGGGGATGGATGCATGGCTTCACGTCGTCGTCGCTTTCATCATCAGTATCTTCGTCGTCTGAGTAGTAGTACCTCCTGCACATTGTTCCGTCAAACACCTTCACTGTGAGCACATCATCGCCTTCATATTTGAAGTGTACGAACCAGCCGAAATCCACACCGTGCGCGATGGCGAATTTCTCCCAGCCCTTGTCGAGGTACATCCGGCCTTGTCCGTCAAATAGGACCTCCACGGTCCAGAGACGAGGACCGCAGTCAGCTGCTCGCAGATACACCTTAGCTGGCTCCTTGCCGTCAAGATAGTCCGCAAATTTTTTTGGGAGTTCCTGCAAAGAGATCGAGCGCCGATCGTTTGAAATTAGGGAACCCTTGAAATTAAAGGTTTTTTAGAACATGCCCATAATTAATCACATGCATCATATATGTGGGAACGCGTACGTACCTTCTTGACCAAAGGGTCTTCATAGACGACGATGAAGAACTCCTCTATGATCAATGGCAGTGTTGACGGTGGTGGTGGCAATGATGATGATCCACTTCCCATTCCCCTTCCCCTTCCCCTTCCCCTTCCGGTCCGCGTCCGAGACGTGGAAGCCATGGCAATGGATAAAGTGTATGTGAACGAAGAAGAGAGAGGCAGAACCTATTGACACAAGGGATGGCCGTGTGGGTGTTTATAAGGGAGAGATGACCGTTGTAGGGGTTTACACAATAAAATAAGGAGGAGATGACCGTTGTGGGGGTTTATACACAATAAATTAAGGAGGAGACGACCGTTGTGGGGGTATATATCTCAACAAAAAAAGTAATGCGGACTATGTTGACTAGTTTATCATTTTACCGTGAAAAGTAATGCCTAAAAGAAAAGTAATGGCTACAAGAAATCGGTGATGGTTTATCGTTTTTTGCGTGAAAAGTAATGGGTACAAGAAATGGGTGATGGTGTATCATTTTTTGCGTGAAAAGTAATGGCTACAACAAAATCGGTGATGGTTTATCGTTTTTTGCGTGGAAGGTAATGGGTACAAGAAATGGGTGATGGTGTATCATTTTTTGCGTGATAAGTAATGGGTCCAAGAAATGGGTGATGGTGTATCATATTTTTGCGTGATAAGTAATGGCTACAACAAAATCGGTGATGGTTTATCGTTTTTTGCGTTGAAAGTAATGGCTACAAGAAATGGGTGATGGTGTATCATTTTTTGCGTGAAAAGTAATGGCTACAACAAAATCGGTGATGGTTTATCGTTTTTTGCGTGGAAGGTAATGGGTACAAGAAATGGGTGATGGTGTATCATTTTTTGCGTGATAAGTAATGGGTCCAAGAAATGGGTGATGGTGTATCATATTTTTGCGTGATAAGTAATGGCTACAACAAAATCGGTGATGGTTTATCGTTTTTTGCGTTGAAAGTAATGGCTACAAGAAATGGGTGATGGTGTATCATTTTTTGCGTGAAAAGTAATGGCTACAACAAAATCGGTGATGGTTATCATTTTTTGCGTGAAAAGTAATGGCTACAAGAAATGGGTGATGGTGTATCATTGTTTGCGTGAAAAGTAATGGCTACAACAAATCGGTGATGGTTTATCATTTTTTGCGTGAAAAGTAATGCCTAAAAAGAGTTTATAATTTAGCTCGTGAAAAATAATGCAGAAAACCAAACTTTAGCGTACTAGGTAACCGCCCTTTCGCATACATAGAGTGTGGAAGCTAACCGACGACAGAGAGAGAGAGGGTGGTGGCCCCGACCAGAGAGAGAGATAGGGGTTATCCTGCCCGTTAGATCATACGATCAACGGTCGGCGGGCAAGATCCGCGTGACATGGGCTAGACCAATCAGGGCAATGTTGGGCGTCTGTGAGAGTTTGTGAAGGGAGAGGGCAAAACTGAGTAGTATCAAGAAACCAAGGGCAAGTGAGTAGTAAACAGACTAAGGGATTCAAATATGAGATTTAAAAAATGGAAAATGCGTGTTTTGTACAATGAAACCCATCTTGGCCTACCTCAAACTATTTGCAATACCAATATACATCAGTGTGAGAATTGTGGCCTCATTTAGACAAAGTATGTTTTGGGGAAAGCTGTTTTGGGTAGGGCTTATTATGGAAAACCATGCACCTTCATAGCTACTAGGTGATTTGAGAAGTGGCAATTTGTGGTGAAACTTGATTTATCTATGATTTATCTATGATTTGAGAAGTGGCAATTTGTGGTAAAGACTCCATGAGTAAGTGCCACTCTTTTTCGGAATTTTTTGCACATTAAATAACTCATTTAACTAGTTAATCCCATTTGTTGACTCTCTGTTGACCAGCCACTTGAGGGTAAAACT
This sequence comes from Lolium multiflorum, assembly GCA_030979885.1. NCBI lineage: Eukaryota > Viridiplantae > Streptophyta > Magnoliopsida > Poales > Poaceae > Lolium > Lolium multiflorum. The sequence continues at coordinate 151,248,735 of CM061753.1, read as the reverse complement.
GAGTATATTGCACTAGCCAGTATTAGCACTCGAGGAGAAAACTGAGCACACAAAAAATGCTAGTATATGACTCGAGGGTATACCTGAGTATATCTAAATTTCCAGGGTTAGACTCGAGGACGCGTGTTGCGGTGCAGAAGTGGAAGACGTGCCATTGTTGACGCGTGTCGCGGTGCAGACGTGCAAATAGTGGACGCGTAGGACGCGGGTCGCATTTAGGACGCGTAAGCCCCTCCCTCCCTCCCTCTGCACACAGTCGTCTCATTCTCGCTCACGCACGAAACCACCCCTCTCACGTCCCATCAACTTCTCCAAATCGAAAAAACCCCAACCGCCGTACGCACGCTACCCTGCCGGCGATGGAGAAGAAGAATGCGCCGGCGGCCGTCGCCTCCGAGCCCGTCGCCTCCGAGCCCGTCGCCTCCGCGCCCGTCGCCGCCGAGCCAGTCGCCGCCGAGCCCGTCGCCGCCGAGCCAGTCGCCGCCGAGCCCGTCGCCGCCGAGCCAGTCGCCGCCGAGCGCGTCGCCTCCGAGGGCGGCGCATCCAAGCGCGGCTCCTCCGTGAACTGGGCCTCTCTCTCGGCTGATGGACCACTTCACCAGATCGGCGAATGCTTGCTGGCGAACGAGGAGTACGCCGACACCTACTCTGCCATGAGGCAAGTCTGTAGAAATTGGCGCTCAGGTTTGCCTGAGCCCGACGTGCACCTGGACGAATGGATCATGCTACACCACGCCCTTCCACACGTCGCTGAGTTCACCTTCCTCCAACTCGGCACATCACGCTACGTCACCATAGATCTATCGGAAGTTCATACAAGGTTCAACTTCCTCCATATCTACCTCTTTATTTTCAATCTTAAACATCTTAGTGCTGAATGTTATCGTGCTTGCCCAGATACTACTTCGTCGGATTTTGCCGTGGCGTCATCGTGCTTGCCCAGAAGTACCCGCCGCACAAGATACGGCTTCTGAACCCACTCACAAAGAAATACACTATGTTTGAGGCGCAGATGCCATCTGTTTTCCTGAAATCAGTCGATGTGATCAAATCCCCGACTATGGTCTTCGTTACCGCACATTACCCGTCGGAAATTGGTTGGGTCGATGAGAGCACTCCAACTAAGGATATAGATAAAGATTGGGAAAACAGATTTTCGATCAAGAACCATTGTCTGCGTTGCATTACACCGTTCAATGGTGAACTGTATGCACTAGCTGTGGACAATTTAGAGCATGGAAGAATAGTGTGCACCAATGTACAGTTGCAGCAGCGCGCGAGCACTGTCAAGATGGAGACACTAATTTCATTTCCAGAACTTGGACATCAGAAGTTCTACCTCGTGAAGTCGGATGGTGATCTGCTGCTTGTGTTGTTGGTCAGCGTGGCTTTGGCGGGCAGACCATTGGTGTACCGTGTGGACACTCAGAGCCGCTCTCTCCATCCGGTCAGTAACATTGGCAGTAATGCCTTCTTCGTGAATTATACCCGGTGTATCTCCGTCGACACCAGAGTGTACCCGACACTTCGACCTGGCTGCATCTACTACACGGATTTGGGTTATATCAGAGAGTACTCTCATGATACAAAGGCCTGGGAGGAGTGGCCAGAACGTGTGGATAGAATAGGAAACTCCGGTCTGAGAAATGAACACAGGCCATACCGTTTGGAGGATGTATTGGCCTCACACTGCAGACGGAAGGAGTTCAATCAATATTTCCTTGGGGTAATGCACGGCTGGACCGACGCCGAAATATATGAGGAGGAATGAAGAACAAATTCATTCATCCTAATCTTCTTGTTGTCCATACATTGCGTGCGTCTTGTATATTACAACGTTATTGGCTGCTTTTGGCTGCTGTATGCAGTTTCCCTATGTATTATACTTAGCTTTCTGATTATGCAGTTGTCAATTTATCATATACTAGCTTCTAGATTTGCTACTAGATTTGCTGCCATATTGGGCAAAAAACGAGAGCCAAAAGGCATAAATAACCCTAGAGATTTGCTACTAGATTTGCTGCCATATTGAAGAAAGACAGAAATAGAAGCTTCTCTAGATTTGATACTAATTTGGTGAAAAAGACAGAGAGAGAAAGAGGGGAAAAGGTGCTCTTAAAAATGCCAATTTGGGCCGAGAGAGACAAAACCCAGCTCCTGCTCACGTGCAACCAAACGCTTCTCTTCCTGTCCCACGCGGTCCCTTTCTACCAGCCCCACGCGACGCGGCCCCACGCGACGCGGCCCCACACGTCGCGGCCCCACAGACGACGCGGCGCAACACGTCAGCACAGAACGTCCAAATAAACGGATTCCTTCCGTCTGAGCTCGTTCTGCGGGTTTCAAACATAGGCTTGGGGAAAACTGAGGAAAAACTAAGGGGCTGGGGAAAACTGAGTACAACTAACGACCCGAGGGCACGAAAATAGAAATCCCTTTTCTTTAACGCCTTTCAGCTAGGCGCAGAAAGTGCAAATCAAGTAACATCAAGAGTAGAAGCATCAACATCATAACTTGTTCTCATAATAGAATCAAAAGGCAACTTCATTCTCTTTCTAGGAAAGTGTTCCATACCTTTCTTGAGAGGAAATTGATATTTAATATTACCTTCCCTCATATCAATAACAGCACCAACAGTTCGAAGAAAAGGTCTTCCCAACACAATAGGACAAGATGCATTGCATTCGATATCCAAAACAACAAAATCAACGGGGACAAGGTTATTGTTAACCGTAATGTGCACATTATCAATCCTCCCCAAAGGTTTCTTTTTAACATTATCGGCAAGATTAACATCCAAATAACAATTCTTCAATGGTGGCAAGTCAAGCATATCATAAATCTTTTTAGGCATAACGGAAATACTTGCACCAAGATCACATAAAGCATTACATTCAAAGTCATTGAATTTCATTTTAATGATGGGCTCCCAACCATCTTCTAACTTTCTAGGAATAGAAGTTTCAAGTTTTAGTTTCTCTTCTCTAGCTTTTATGAGAGCATTTGTAATATGTTTTGTAAAGGCTAAATTTATAGCACTAGCATTAGGACTTTTAGCAAGTTTTTGTAAGAACTTTATAACTTCAGAGATGTGGCAATCATCAAAGTCTAAATCATTATGAGCTACAGCAATGGGATCATTGTCCCCAAGGTTGGAAAAAATTTCAGCAGTTTTATCACAAGCAGTTTCAGCAGTTTTAGCAATTTCAGGCAGTTTTGTTCGCTTTGCACTAGGAGTAGAAACATTGCCAACACCAATTATTTTACCATTGATAGTAGGAGGTGCAGCAACATGTGAAGCATTAACATTACTAGTGGTGGTAATAGTCCAAACTTTAGCTACATTATTCTCTTTAGCTAGTTTTTCATTTTCTTCTCTATCCCACCTAGCACGCAATTCAGCCATTAATCTTATATTCTCATTAATTCTAACTTGGATGGCATTTGCTGTAGTAGTAATCTTATTATCAATATCATCAGGTTTAGCAGCCATTTTATTAATTAAAGAGGATTGTGATGCGGACATGTATGAGATTCGGGTTTCAGCATTTGAAATTTTAGTTTGCAGACCAGAAATCTCCCTATTCAAGTTTTCAAGTTGATTTCCTATATTTTTCAACAAGGTAGATTGTTCATTCATAGTTTTAGTAAACAATTGATTTTGCTCATATTGTGATTGCATAAAGTTTTTAGTGGATCTTTCAATTTCTAGCATCTTTTCCTCATATCTACCATAAGTATTACCATAATCATTACCACTAGCAGGATATGGCCTATAGTTATTACCAGAGTTGTTCCTATAAGCATTGTTGTTGAAATTATTATTTTTAATGAAATTCACATCAACATTTTCTTCTTGAGCAACCAATGAAGCTAAAGGAACATTATTTGGATCAACATTAGATCTACCATTCACAAGCATAGACATAATCACATCAATCTTATCACTCAAGGAAGAGGTTTCTTCAACAGAATTTACCTTCTTACCTTGTGGAGCTCTTTCCGTGTGCCATTCAGAGTAATTTATCATCATATCATCAAGAAGTTTTGTAGCCGCCCCCAAAGTGATGGACATAAAGGTACCTCCAGCAGCTGAATCCAATAAATTCCGCGAAGAAAAATTTAGTCCTGCATAGAAGGTTTGAATGATCATCCAAGTAGTCAGTCCATGGGTTGGGCAATTCTTTACCAAAGTTTTCATTCTCTCCCATGCTTGAGCAACATGTTCAGTATCTAATTGCTTAAAATTCATTATGCTACTTCTCAAAGATATAATTTTAGCGGGAGGATAATATCTACCAATAAAAGCATCCTTACATTTAGTCCATGAATCAATACTATTCTTAGGCAAAGATAGCAACCAATCTTTAGCTCTTCCTCTTAATGAGAAAGGAAACACTTTCAATTTAATAATATCACCATCTACATCCTTATACTTTTGCATTTCACAAAGTTCAACAAAATTATTGAGATGGGCAGCAGCATCATCAGAACTAACACCAGAAAATTGATCTCTCATAACCAGGTTCAGTAAAGCAGGTTTAATTTCAAAGAATTCTGCTGTAGTAGCAGGTGGAGCAATAGGTGTGCATAGGAAATCATTATTATTTGCGTTTGTGAAGTCACACAACTTAGTATTTTCAGGGGTATTCATTTTAGCAACGGTAAATAAAACAAACTAGATAAAGTAAATGCAAGTAACTAATTTTTGTGTTTTTGATATAGAGAGCAAGACAATAAATAAAGTAAAACTAGCAACTAATTTTTTTGTGTTTTGTTTAGGTGCAGCAAACAAAGTAGTAAATAAAATAAAGCAAGACAAAAACAAAGTAAAGAGATTGAGAAGTGGAGACTCTCCTTGCAGCGTGTCTTGATCTCCCCGGCAACGGCGCCAGAAAAAGAGCTTGATGGCGTGTAACTCACACGTTCGTTGGGACCCCAAGAGGAAGGTATGATGCGCACAGCAGCAAGTTTTCCCTCAGAAAGAAACCAAGGTTTATCGAACCAGGAGGAGCCAAGAAGCACGTTGAAGGTTGATGGTGGCGAAATGTGATGCGGCGCAACAACAGGGATTCCGGCGCCAACGTGGAACCTGCACAACACAACCCAAGTACTTTGCCCAAACGAAACAGTGAGGTTGTCAATCTCACCGGCTTGCTGTAACAAAGGATTAACCGTATTGTGTGGAAGATGATTGTTTGCAAGAAAACAGTAAAACAAGTATTGCAGTAGATTGTATGCTATGTAAAGAATAGGACCGGGGTCCACAGTTCACTAGAGGTGTCTCTCCCATAAGATAAAAGCATGTTGGGTGAACAAATTACAGTCGGGCAATTGACAAATAGAGAAGAGCATAACAATGCATATACATGATATGATAAATATAGTGAGATTTAATCCGGGCATTACGACAAAGTACATAGACCGCCATCCAACTGCATCTATGCCTAAAAAGTCCACCTTCAGGTTATCATCCGAACCCCATTCAGTATTAAGTTGCAAAGCAACAGACAATTGCATTAAGTATGGTGCGTAATGTAATCGACAACTACATCCTTAGACATAGAATCAATGTTTTATCCCTAGTGGCAACAGCACATCACAACCTTAGAACTTTCTGTCACTGTCCCAGGTGTCAATGAAGGCATGAACCCACTATCGAGCATAAATACTCCCTCTTGGAGTTAAGAGTAAAAACTTGGCCAGAGCCTCTACTAATAACGGAGAGCATGCAAGATCATAAACAACACATAAACAATAGATTGATAATCACCATAACAAAGTATTCTCTATCCATCGGATCCCGACAAACGCAACATATAGTATTACAGATAGATGATCTTGATCATGTTAGGCAGCTCACAAGATCCAACAATGAAGCACAATTAGGAGAAGACGACCATCTAGGTACTGCTATGGACCCATAGTCCAGGGGTGAACTACTCACTCATCACTCCGGAGGCGATCATGGCGATGAAGAGTCCTCCGGAGATGAATCCCCTCTCCGGCAGGGTGCCGGAGGCGATCTCCTGAATCCCCCGAGATGGGATTCGCGGCGGCGGCGTCTCCGGAAGGTTTTCCGTATCGTGGCTCTCGTACGGGGTTTCGCGACGGAGGCTATTTGTAGGCGAAAGGGTAGGTCGGGGGCTCACGAGGGGCGGATGACGGGCCGCGCGGCCAGGGGGCCGCGCCGCCGTGGTCGGCCACCTCGTGGCCCCACTTCGTTATCTCTTCGGTCTTGGAAGCTTCGTGCAAAAATAGGACCCTGGGCGGTGATTTCGTCCAATTCCGAGAATATTTCCTTACTAGGATTTCTGAAACCAAAAACAGCAACTGGCTCTTCGGCATCTTGTTAATAGGTTAGTTCCAGAAAATGCGTAAATACGACATATAATGTGCATAAAACATGTAGGTATCATCAATAAAGTAGCATGGAACATAAGAAATTATCGATACGTTGGAGACGTATCAGTGTTGGGGATACAAGAGACTTCTTGTATCTTAATTGCAGGGTTGCTTGAGAGGACTATCTTTGACCTATACCTCCTTGAGTTCGATAAACCTTGGGTGATCTACTTGAGGGAAACTTGCTGCTGTTCTACAAACCTCTGCTCTTGGAGGCCCAACACTGTCTACAAGAATAGAAGCACACGTAGACATCACATGGCGCGACATGAAAGAAGAGAACATCGGCCGTCACCCGAAGTAGATGATGAAGATATGTGTGGGCTCCCCTGTTTCACTCGACGAGTCCGTAAAACGCGAGTCCCGTCTGATTTCAAGTTGCCTGACAGTTATAAGAAATTCGACGGGTTGCAAGATCCCGAGGATTGGTTGGTTGATTACCTGGAGACAGTAAAACTGACGGGTGGAACCAAGGCAACGGCTATGCAAAGCATCCAAGTGTACTTAAGTGGCGCAGCTCGATCATGGATTAAGAAGTTACCACCTGGATCTATCGACAGCTGGGAGACCTTCGAGGACTTGTTCGTGAAAAACTTCTTGTCTACATGCAAGAAACCTGCGTCAATAGAGCAATTGAGAGCCTGTCGACAGAAGTATGATGAGTCGATGAGGGCGTACATCCAGAGGTGGAACATTATCAAAAACTCGGCAGAAAACATATCTGACGAGAGAGCGATAGATGCTTTTGTCGGTGGGATCCGAAGAAAGGATTTCATAGAGGACTTGGGAAGGACCAATCCAAAAACAATAGCAGCACTCATGGAAATAGCGAATCGTTGGTCGGATGGAGAAGATGCTGCCAACAACAAGCGACACAGGTCGCCTGAGGAGGATCGCAATAGAAACATTCAAAATAGACGGCGTTTTTCTCGCCAGTTTTCAGATTATGACGGTCCTGGCCAAGTATCGGCTGGCTTCCGAGGAAATAATGGAGGAAACAATCGAGATGATTATCAAAAGAGTGGTGAACAGCGTAGCGATCATAGGGACATTCCCCGTCCTAACAGGCAAAATAATGGTCCAAGGTTCCAGATGACGTATATATCTCCCGAAGATATGATGAACGGACCATGCCAAATGCACTTCTATCTCGTCAACAACGGGAAGAGATAGTCGGGGAATTTGCAGAAGGATTGTTGAACTTTCCAAGTATTGAATAGGTACGCAGGACATGTCAGCGCACAGGCATCAAATAGAAACCCCCAGGGGCCAAGGAGTGAAGTCCACCTGCCACCTCCTCCCGCAATCACAGACGAAAATCGACATCAGCTACGAATCGCGGCAGCTCCAATGAACGGCCCTTATATCAACACCAATGGCGAGGTCTCGATGATTCAGAAAGGCAGGCCGTCAAATAGAGCTCAAAACGTAATTTCTCGGCAAGTTTTTATGGCAGAGAAAATGACTCCTCCAAAAGTTGAGTACCTGAATTGGTCGGGACAGGACATTGGCTTCACCATAGCGGACCACCCGCATCAAGTTCCTCGACCAGGGCAATCAGCTTTGATTTTGCAGGCGGTAATTGCGGGTTTTGACGTCTCACGGGTGTTTATAGATGGAGGCAGTAGCTTAAACCTCATGTATGCAGATACATTGAGGAAGATGAACATATCCTTGGCGAATTTAACACCAACCGACACACGGTTCCATGGTATCACACCTGATAAGCCAAGTTACCCATTGGGAAAGATCAATCTCGACGTTCAGTTTGGAACCCGAGAAAATTACAGAAGAGAAAAGCTGGAGTTTGAAGTTGTGGATTTTTCGTCACAATATCATGCTCTGCTAGGACGACCCGCGTATGCCAGATTCATGGCGGTACCACACTACACATACTTGTTTTGGAGGCTCCCTGGACATAAGGGCCCAATCACAGTAAAAGGAAGCTTTGCACTAGCGGACAAGTGCGACAAGAACTTTCATCGGCTGTCAGAAACTTTCGGGATGCAAGCAGAATACCTAGCGTCAAAGTTAACAACTGACTACGACGTGTTGCCAGATGGAGGGAGACCGCTCAAGGAACCAACCTTTGATACCACGAAGAACTCGAAGGAAGTGCAGATACACCCGACAGATCCTAAGAAGACGACAGCTATCGCCACAAACATGGACCTCACATAGGAAAGCGCGCTCGTCGAGTTCCTCCGTGAGCGCTGGGAAATCTTCGCATGGTGTCCAGGTGACATGCCAGGAGTACCCGGGAACTTGCCGAGCCCCCTTAATTTGGATCCATTGGCTAGGCCAATCAGACAACCTTTGCGGCGTTTTTCGGAACCAAACCGCAAAGCTATGCTGTCGGAAATTAATCGACTCAGAGAAGCTGCATTTATCAAAGAAATACACACAGAGGCCACGTGGGTAGCAAACCCAGTGCTGGTCCCGAAGAAAAACACAGAGGTCCTTCGCATGTGCGTCGACTTCACGTGTCTCAATAAACATTGTCCAAAGGATCACTTTCCCCTCCCAAGGATCGATCAAATTATCGACTCCACGGCAGGTTGTGAACGTCTTTCCTTCCTGGACGCATATTCTGGTTATAACCAGATCCGACTGAAAGAAGAAGATGAGGTCAAAACAGCTTTCATAACACCCTATGGCGTGTTCTGCTATAGAACAATGCCCTTCGGGTTGAAAAACGTGGGAGCAACATATCAGCGGATGATGCAAAAGTGTCTTGCCACACAGATTGGCAAGAACGTTCAAGTATACATTGACGATGTCGTCATAACAACAAAGAAAGGGTCAACGTTGATCGATGATCTCAAGGAAACCTTTGACAACCTCGACAAGTTCTGCCTCAAGCTGAATCCGACGAAGTGCTCTTTTTGCGTCCCTGCGGGAGAACTTCTTGGGTTTCTGGTGTCAGCAAGAGGAATCGAGGCTAACCCGGAGAAAATTCAGGCCATCGTAACGATGCGGAAGCCAACAAACTTAAAGGAAATACAACAGTTAACGGGGCGAGTCGCAGCTTTAAGCAGATTTGTCGCCAGGCTAGGAGAAAAGGCGTTGCCGTTCTACGCCTTAATAAAGCAAGGAGAAAAGTTTGAGTGGAACGAAGAAGCAGACAGAGCCTTTGAGGATCTCAAGCGCAGAATTTCGACACCACCAATCTTGGTGGCACCCAAGGAGAAAGAACCTCTCTTATTATATATCGTGGCCACACCCCAGGTTGTCAGTACATCACTTGTGGTTGAGCGCGAAGAAGAAGGGAAACTGCATGGAGTACAAAGGCCGGTATATTTCATCAGTGAAGTTTTATCGCCTTCAAAACAGCGGTACCCGCATTATCAGAAGCTGGCATATGGAGTATTTACAACAGCAAGAAAGTTGCGGCATTATTTCTTGGCACACCCGATAATAGTGGTCAATGAGGCACCATTATCAAATATACTAAATAACCCGGAAGCTACGGGCCGTGTCTCCCTTTGGGGAATAGAGCTTTCCCCTCGGGACATCACGTATGAAAAAACAAAAGCAATAAAGTCGCAGGTTTTGCCAGACTTCATCACAGAATGGATGGAGCTGCAAAATACGGGACCCCCCTGATTTATCAAGAACCTGGACTATGAACTTCGACGGGTCCAAGAGGTTAGAAGGAGCTGGAGCAGGCGTGATACTAGTTTCACCTCAAGGAGACAAGTTGAAATATGTACCGCGGATGACGTTTCCTAACGCATCTAATAACGAGGCAGAATATGAAGCGCTGATACATGGGATGAAGATGGCGAAAGCTTGTGGTGCGACCCGATTAAAAATATTCGGCGACTCGCAATTGGTGGCTCAACAAGTGATGAACCAACGCGACGCAGTCAATGACAGTATGATAGCATACAAAGAGGTATACAATGAACTCGAGAAGCTCTTCGACGGGTGTGAGGTGAACCATATTAGCAAACTCAATAATGACGAAGCCGACATTCTGGCAAATATCGGGTCACAGTGTTTAGCAATACCACCCGGAGTATTTTGGGAGGAGATAAGTGAAAGGTCGACCAAGGCAAGGAAACAGCCAAAGAAAAAGGAAAAAGTCGAGAAAGGCTCGGGGGCTCCAGCAGCAATAGAGGCAAGTACATCAGGAGATGAAGAAGAGTCACATGAGGTGATGGTGGTGCAAGTCCCTTGGATGCATGTTTATGTTGCATATATCTCAAGGAAAGAAATACCTGAAGATCCAGTGGAAGCAAGGCGAGTTATTCGACGATCCAAAGCCTTCACTGTGGTTAAGGGCGAGCTTTATAAGAGAAGTATATCAGGAGTTTTGCAACGATGCGTCACACCCGAAGAAGGCCGAGTACTTCTAAAAGATGTGCATGAAGGAGTGTGCGGACACCACGCAAGCAGTCGAGCTATTGCGGCCAAGGTTTTCAGAGCAGGTTTTACTGGCTAACAGCAATCGAAGATGCAAAAGACATAGTGCGTACCTGTGATGCATGCCAAAGGTTTGCCGCAAAACCTCATTCTCCGGCAGCAGAGCTGATGCCAATACCATTGTCGTGGCCCTTTGCTCAATGGGGTCTCGATATGGTGGGCAAATTGCATAAGGCATGGCCAGGAGGATACGAGTATATGCTCATAGTAGTCGACAAGTTTACCAAGTGGGTTGAGGCAAAACCGATAAACTCGCCAGACGCAGCATCATCAGTCAAGTTCATCAAAAGTATCGTGACAATGGCAGTAATTTTACCTCCAAGGAATTCAAGGCATATTGCGCAGAAGTAGGCATCAAGCTACATTTTGCGTCAGTTGCGCACCCGCAAACCAATGGTCAAGTCGAGAAAGCGAATGGCATCATCCGCAATGGCATCAAGAAGCGCCTGTTAGCACCATTGGAAAAAGCTCGACACACTTGGCCAGAGGAGTTGCCTAGCGTGTTATGGAGCATACGGACAACACCCAATACATCAACACATGAAACTCCGTTTTTTTCTGGTTCATGGAGCACAATTCCCCGAGAGTGGCGGAATTTGATGAAGAAACCTCGAGAAAGGCACTGGAAGATGATGTGGACGCACTCGACGAAGCTCGAGACGAGGTATTGTCAAGAGTCGCCAAATACCAGCAAGATATGAAAAATTATCACAGTCGACGCTTGCGACCAAGATTCCAACTTGGCGATTTAGTTCTTCGGCTCACGCAAGACAGCCATGAAAAACTCGAGTCGCCATGGTTAGGCCCATACATCGTCACTGAAGTAATTGAAGGAGGAGTGACAAGGGATTAACTTGTCAATGCCTACAAGTTGTAGACTAGGGTTTTTTGGGAAGTAGAGGGCAAGTAGATCTCGAAGGTTTCAGCCGGAAAAGTACTCGACTGCTATGAAAACTAGGGTTGCGTGAACAATGATTCGATCCTTTCTTTGTCCCTCGACTCCCCCTTATATAGGAGGTGGAGTCGAGGGTTTCGTGGTGTACAAGTTACAAAGTTTGGGAGACTATCTAAGTCTGTCCCGTAATAGTTACAAGTCGATATTCCTAATGCAACTCTATCTTTCAAAAATATCTCCTGACTGGGCTTCCGGGCTTCATAAACTTCGGGTTGTGGTCCTTCAATAAACCCCGGGTACCATCTTTGCCAGGCCCATTGGGGATGCCTATGTCAGTAGCCCCCGAGATTTTGCTTGAATCGAAGAATCAGGGAAAATCTCCCTTTTTACAATTACCATATAATTTCTTCGACTCAATAAATAACCTTTTGTAAAACAATTATATTGTACAGGGATAACGGTAATTGGGGCTAGTTCATCTGACGGATCAGGTACCAGTTAACTGCTCTTCTGGCAATCCGCAAAAACCTACTTCAAGATCACGTCCCTGGACATGATCTCGGGATACCGGCGTAATTCGACATGTGCCGCTTAAGGTCTTACCATATGCCGAATTCCAGTTACGTTTTATCGGGTACCTAACGCGTCCGTTAGGATTTTTCTTCGTATCTGTTGATACAGAAAAAGTAGCGAAACGCCGTCAGAGGCGGTGCCACGCCGCGCAGGACGGATCCCGGGGACTTACCTTCGTAGAGTTTTGTGGCATTCAGAGATTAATTTGCGACTGAGGCGCTCTGAGAATATATTGTCGAGTGCCTTTTTCGGCTGCTGGAATAGCAGATTTATTCGAGTCAACGGATGACTTGTATATTGTTATCTCATCCTCCCGATGGGAGTATATGAAGAGTTACTTGATAACTCGGAATATGCTCATCATTCCTTAATTTCATCGGGCACGCGACCAGCGTTCCCGATGGGAGTAGCCCCCGAGGCTACAGCCAAGTACTTGTGCTTGGTTGTAGGCTCACCTTTTTAGTATCTTTGTCGCTATATTGTCATTTCTTCTGCTTCTCTTATCTTTATCCGGTGCGCGACCAACGCTCCCGATGGGAGTAGCCCCCGAGGCTAAAGTCGAGTATTTATACTTAGGTGTAGGCTCAAATTTTTCTTTGTCGCCATATTTAAAATATCCCCTTCTGAAGCTAATCCATCAAATTTCCTCAAATTTCTTTAAAAAGTAGCCCCCGAGCATTTGAACAAAAACTTGTATTTGATCAAAAGCTCTCGAAATTATCAATGATACTTCTCTGTCGACAATCTTCAGTCATTGGCACCCGTAATTTTCTCCATAGTAACATCATTGCTGACGATAGCCACGACCACTGTATCGGGAAGACGCGAGTTCTATCTTGTCGCTGACATGTGGACCCAAAAATCCGCAGAACTTGACACGTTACGCAAGTGGGGGACACATGTCCTCCACTTTCCCAGGCACGCGCGCTATAGCGCCTGTTCAGTTCCATCACAGTAAAAAGACCTTTTTACCCCAATAGACACGTGTAGGGCATCAAATCCATTCTCCTTCCATCCGACGGTGTGCCGTTTCGGTTGTCCTGCTATAAAAGGTCTTCTTCCTCCTCCAGTTATCCCCTTCGCCATTGCAAACACATCATCTCTCTCCTCGCCGTTGCTACAATCCAAGCTCTTGCGCCCTTGCTCTCTCCACCACCACCATCAATCCAGTTAATGCCACCGCGGGCGAAGCTCTCCAAGCACACCGCACCGATGGCGTCTGAAGATCTGAAGCTCTCGGAGTGGGAGAGATCCAAGATCTCAAATCAAGATACGAACCTGCTCAAGAAACTCGGGCTCCTGAAGAAGGAGAAGATGCTGATCTTCCCTGGCGAGGAAAGCTTCCCCAAACCAGGCATCGGATACTGGGTAACATTCATCGACCATCTCATCTGCGGTTTATCCACTCCCATCCACAAATTTATTCGTGGATTACTCTTTGTTTACGGGTTGCAGCTACACCAGCTCACCCCCAATTCCATCCTCCATATTTCTATATTTATCACCCTCCGCGAGTGCTTTCTCGGGACCCCTCCTAATTGGGGCCTGTGGAAACGCATTTTCCTTGTCCGCCGCAACAGCTTCCACAACACCGCCTACAATGTGGGCGGCATTGTTATCTGCGTCCGCCCAGATGTCGAATACTACGACGTCAAATTCCCTGACTCTGTTCAAGGGTGGCGCAAAAAGTGGCTCTACATCCGCGAGGAAAACATCGACTCGCAAGAATACAACATCGCTCCCTTTGATGGTAGCGAGAAATTTCTCCGAAGCCGATCGTGGGACATTGAAGCTACCAACGAAGAGAAATCGGTGACAGAGGCGCTGATGAAGCGCATCCATGAGCTCCAGAATACCCGCGGGAAAGTGTTGTCGGGTATTCAAATTACCGCTTACTTTCTTCGGATCCGGGTGCAGCCTCTGCAGGCTCGCAAAAACCCTCTCTGGTTGTATGCTGGCGACAAAGATGTGGACCGCTTGTCCAAGGATCTATCGGTCAAGGACTTGGAAAAACTTGTCCGGAAGATCTCATCGCTGAGCAAGAAAGACGCCATTCCAACCTCCTGTCGTGTGGAGCCGTATGGCGGCAGCAACGCCCTCCCCCAGGTAAACTATCTTTGTCCTCAACGAATTTAACTTTCTCGACTACGATTTTGCCGAATTCATTGGTGTAATTTTTTGTCGATATATCCTTTCCTTTTGTAGAAGCACCAAATTGTATCTTCTCTTCCTCCCCTTCCTGAAGGTGGAGAAGTCGAAGAGCGAACCGTCGTGACCGACGACACCCAGGGTGTTTCTCGCCCTGAGTGTGAAGTCACGAAATCTCAAAAATCCGCGGCTTCCTCTGAAAGAGAAACTGAATCTGAGGCCTCCGGGTCAACCCATTCTATCCCTTCTGTTGTTTCTCGAAGGAACAAACAGAAAAGGGGTGATGCGGAAGGCTCCGGCACCTCCAAGCCTAGCAGTTCTCCTGCCGAAGAACCTGCTCCAGAAGGGACTTCTCCCGTAGAGGAGGAGCCCTTCAACGCTGATGATGCTGCCCTTGTTAGCTCGTAAGTTACCTTGTCGCCTTTTTTGTTTCATTGTGTTTCGCATATTCTCATACTATCTTTTGTACACAGTGGCGACGAAGAAGAAGAACCCGCCATCAATGTGACTGCTCCGATGAGCATGTCACAAATCTTGGTTTTGTCGGAGACTCACCGTATGGCGTAGGAAACCTCGCCTCCTCTACAGGAGCTGCAAAGGTCGACTCCTGCCACCAGCCCCCGAGCCTCCTCGCCGAAGAGGGCGAGGATTGAACTAGGCAAAGAATTCAACATAGCCGGGAGTTCGGCGACTCCTTCCTTGGACGATGTAAGTCAACTACTTTTTGATTGTTATTTGTCGAGTTTTCACCGCTTTGAACCTTTCCCGTCATCTTCCTTTTCCACAGCCTCTGATGCAACATTTCATCAGTCTTGGTACTCAATTTAGTGGGTATCGCGACACTGTCAATGGCCTGAAAGGTACACTGTCAGATGAACTATCTTGTTTTTCGTCTCGTATACTTTCATTGTTCTTATGTTATTTTGACTTCCGCTATGTTTCCCTTCGACAGAGGCTCTCGTCACGGCCAACAAGCGGGCTGATGACCTCGCCGCCAAGCTCGAAAAAAGTGAGGAAGCTCGCAAAAAGGCCGAGAAGGATTCCGTCTCTATTGGAGATCTTCGAAAGAGACTCCACGAGGCTGAATCTGCCTTGAGCGACAAAATCACTCAACAATTGCCCAAGAAGAAGATGTCATTGGCCGCTTGGACTCGCAGAATCGTCTCTTTATAAGTAAGTTTGGAGATCACTACACTTCGAGTTTTCTCTTATCATTCGCTTCTCCTCGTACTTGTCCATAACTCGAACTTTTGCTTCAGCAGGGAAAATGGGCCAAGATTTTGAACTCGAGGAACCTGAAGGAAATCGTCTTCGCGACGCCCTCTCCCTACTGGAAATTCATGGGGATTTGGCGCGTCGTACTATTGTCGACGCGAAAGCTGCCTTCACGCGCCTCTTTCCTTACTTCTTCCCGAAGAAAGACCCGCCAAGCACCTTCACTGCTCTTAGCAAGTGCTTCCTCCCCGAAGAAGATCTAGGGCTGGCTCTTCGGCAAGAGAACTTGAAGATTGGTGTTGAAGGCACCATAGCTTTGGTCGCCGAGAGCCAGCAAACCGTTGACTAGGCGAAGGCCAGCGCAACGAAGAGGATGAAGACGGAGAATTGGCAAGCCCTAATCAGGGTTTGCCAAGCCCCACTCAAAGAAGATCCTCTCTTTCCTTGGATACAAGCCCGCTCCTTCCTCCAGTTCCGCCAAACCGGAGGTGTTACCTGCCAAAACCCACCGGCGGGCAATGGTTAAGCAACACGAAGAGCCGGGAGGCTCCCAAGGCCGCTTAGTGGACCCTGGCACCTCGCGTCGTCCCGCAAGTCTTCCAGCCACGTCCTGGCGGTTGCTAGGGCGTGCCACCTGACCTAGACCCGATCAGGAAGGTGTTAGATTGCTTCCTGCATGGTAGACACGTAAACATTAAATACGAGCCCTATCGGCTCTCAGGTTGCCCTTGCGGATCGGCTCAAAGAGCCGATCGCATGGTTCACGTTGGATTTGCAATGACATGGGGATCTTGCTTGATCAAAACAAAGCTAAACCAATCTACGACAGTTTAGGGTTTTCACCGCATAACCGGAACGTCCTACGTGTAGTCGGGCCTAGCAGATACGGAAGATGATGCAAACTACCCCTACAAGAGGCCTAAAAACCAACATAACGTTAATTCCCGGAACATCCCTTGTAGGAACGGTAAACAACACCTAACGCACTACCGGATCGTCCGACCCCAGCATAAGGCCTAACTATGCAGATATTAAACTAATCCTTGCGGAGCAAGGAGCAACTATAACAGATCGGATCTACTAAGTAACGAACAAGCAAGATGCTGCCCTTACACCCCAGATAGGTGTAAGGGCAGCTAGGTGTCGGGACGGCATTGCCACGCATATATGCACGAGAAAGCACCAATGCAAGCCCCTAAACACCTAAGGATAAGTAGTGCTGCTCGCCATCAACAACGCTTCAGCACGAGCAGCACAAGGTAGACGAATAAACGTGTCTGCCTAGATCGCGAGATGCGATCTAGGCAGCATGATGCTTACCCGGAAGAAACCCTCGAAGGAAGGGGTGGCGATGCGCCTGATTTGTGTTTGTTGTGAACGTGATTGTCCTCCTTTTCCGATAACCCTAGATACATATTTATAGTCCAAGGGACTTTCTAATTGAGGCGTGCACCTAACCGTGCACGGGCCAGACTCTATCTGTTAATTCTAAACACGATACAATCTACTATATTACAGATACACGGGCAATTTAGCCCAAACTCTTAGCGCAAGGCCGCTTCGAAGATGCTCACGTGTATGTCCTTCAAGCCCATCTTCACTTACGGCCCATCTCCTGATTTGGCCAAAATCTGGTGATAACACATGCCCCCCTGGTTTTGGTAATGATAATTTCAAAACCATCTGTTTTTCCTTCGAGGGGTCATGTCGTGGCAGAGCAGAACCGTCGCAGTATTTTCTCATCATGACGACTTGCCTTCCCAACTTCTCTGCACGATTTGACAGTTTTGGCACCATGTCCTCGAAAACTGCTCGACAATTAAATTTCCATCTCCTTTTATTTAACCGCATCGAACAGTTCTCCTCTTCATCCCCTCGCATCAGCACTTCCAAAAGCCCTTCTCTGCCACCATGTCTTCTTCCTCTGCTTCTTCGTCGGGTCTTTCGGCGCAGTCCTCCCCCTTCCGCGAGCCGACGCCGGAGTGGAACCCGGAGGAGGCCCATGCAGCCAACATCCGCCGTGCCATAGAGGCCGGGGACGAGCCGAGCCACAACTTCTCCATTTGGTCAGAGGACGACAAGTCCCTGACCGACGGGGAGAGCGACCTCCGCTTCCTCGCCAATGGGGAAGCGGAGGAGGAAGCGACGACGACCACTTTCCACGGGAGGGGGTCACCTCCTCAGGAGGTGAAGGAGGAGGTGAAGGGAGGACAACGACTCCTCAGACGAGGCCGCCAAACCGCCATTGCCCCGGCCGGGAACCTCAGCGACCGACGGCGAGGACGGCGATGCGACGAGGAGGATGAGGACAACGAGGGTCTGCCGGCGGCGCTACGGCAGCGATGACGAGCCGGCCGGGAGTAGCGCCGGCAGACGGCGACAACGACGGCACGACGACGATGAGGGCAGCAACGGCCCCTAGATAGGATCTTAGCCTAGGGCCAACAGTAGTAGATGGGGCAATGTATCCCCTAGGACTTCCTTTTGAGAGCAATCAGCTCTTTATGTAAGAAATCTCGTTTATCAATGAAGAATTTCCCCAATTTGATTTTGCCGATTTCCTTTATGATAATTCAGCCGATTGTCCTTCGTACTGAGTCCGCCGATTGTCAATTCGGTCAATGCTCAACGAGCCGATGGCAACGCATCGGTCTCTCACGATAAATCTCAAGATAGATCCATCCGAACCTCCAAACTCTCGATCAAACAGGGCCAAGCTACAATCGTGCAAACCCCCAGATCTTGGAAATGCAGATCCAACTGAATGGAATGTTAGACTTAGCGGCAAAACTCCTGAAATAATGTCCATTCTCCTCATTAACTTTAAATTTCAGACATTCTTCTGCCGCATTCTTCTCTTCCCGATCCTCTTTGCCTTCAGGAGAGCCCTAGGACTGTTGCTGGATCAACTCGAATGCTGAAGCTAACACTTTGCAAAACAGGCACCATTCGCCCATAACTGTCCTTGTGATGCTCCATTTCTTTGCAGCAACCAACTGGTCCAGAGCCCATTGATGATCATGGCTCCCTCTTCAAATTCCTCTCATCAGCTCCGACAGTTCCCTTCTGCAATAATTCACCACCTTTCAAACGAGCGGTGATGCAGAGCCAGCCGATCCCAACAAAATCGGCTCTGCAGAACAAGAAACCTTAAGGGCGAACTGCCCCCCGAGCCTCAATCAAGGCGAGGATAAAAGTGGACCAGCCGAAGGGACCATCATCGGTTTCCCAACTGTAGTGCAGCATCAGCCGATTCCAACAAAATCGGCTCTCCAGATCATCGATATACGTAACTCGATGACTGCTCCATTAGGCTTCTGCTTGTAACAGTCGTATCCCTTGAGTCGATGGCTGTGCATCGGCTTTGAACTCTTAAGTCGATGTCTACGCATCGGCTGTGCCCAAAAATTTTGTATTTTCGGTTTTTTTATTGGCCGATTGCATCGGCCCCCCCATACTTGAGCTGCTCTGCTGGGTATTTGACATCCACTCCAAGCTTTGTATCCTCGTGTCTCATCCATCTATGTGCCCCCCGAGCCGATTCTGTCAAGTATTTGATGGTATCGGCTCTTCAGGCATCTGTCGGATCAATGCTGAACACAGACAAAACGCATGTCGAGGATAATTTTGGCCGATCGCGGGAATCGGCCTCCCTTTTCATTGCAATGCCTCGTGAAGGTTTAGCACTTCTTGGTTTCCCACTGTAGCTACGTGGCATGCTGGAGATAAGATCCTTTGCTTTCCCTTTTTTGAGGGCCGATCGCAGGGATCGGCCTTGCCACGTACGTCCAATGTCTTGGACCTGCTACTCTGTCCGGATCACGGATACCATGTTTGTATCAGCCGATGCCCCTACATCGGCTTTTGTCTGCTTGGGTCGCCACACCTTCTTTGGTGGGCGAGCCTCTGTCTCCAATGTTTGCTGAATTTTCGCGGCCAGATCGGGCCGCGCTTTAACGTCTTGTGCCTCGGCTTCTTCCATGTTTCGCAGCCGTTGCACCCTACGCTTCTGAGAATGGCTGAGTCCATCAGGGCACCACCTTGGCCGGTGATACCTATCTTCTTCTCCATCTGACTCCTCAAAGTCTTCTTCTTGAGATGACCCAGCTTGTTTATTATGAGGTGGGAGAGGCCCTAGACGCTCGAACACTGAAACTTCATTTGCCCTCCTCCTTTGATGTTTGCACTCTGGGCAGTTCTCGATTGTTGGCAATCGGCTCATTCCGAGTCCCAGCAATGTTTGAAGAAAGGACAGTTCCAGTGCTTATCCATGTTGTCTTGCTCCCTTGACCTCCCTCTAGCGTGACGCTCGTACCCGTCGTTGTTTCCATCGTGCTGACGATACCTCCTGTCCGCTGCATCTGACCGACGATATCTTTCGTCGTCTTCGTCGTGGTGCCGACGTCGGTCGTACTGCTGCTCATATTTGTTGAGGAGATGCACGGATAGTGGGCGTTGATACCGTATGCTTCTCACCTCCTCCTCGGTTAGGTATCGTCTGTCATCATCCTGGGGCCGGTCGCGTGGAACGGCCTCCTCTTTATCTTTGCCACGAGGGTGGCTGCTCTCTGCTTTATCTTCGCCATGGCGGCCCACAAGCCCTGCCATATTGACATCAAAAGAGAACCCTGGTTCCCTTATGGAGTGGCTTAGATCCACCATGTTGACGTCAGGAAACGGACGCATGTCTACCTTCATGGCAAACTGTCCGAAAGTTAATCGGCTGATTCTATCGCCATCTGAATTTGTGCGCGCAATACTTTGCGTCGTTGGTGGCGTGCGTGAACGTATGATGCCATTTGCAGTATGGCCTTTTGTTCATCTCTTGTGCCGTAGGGATCTTGTGGCCTTCAGGTAGCTTCAACTGTTTCTCTTTCAGTAGCAGATCGAAGATCTGTTCAGCTTTGCTCACATCAAAGTCAAACCCTCTTGGAGGCCCTGGTGGGTTCACCCATTTGCAGGACACAGGTACTGCCGTCCGAGTCCATTCGGCTACTGCGACTTCCTGATCTTCCGCAGAATCTTCATCCTCATCAGTATTGACCAGGCTTATCGCGCGCTTGAACTTGTCTTGGTACAGTTCTGGATGGCGCTGTTCATATAAGGTCATCTCTGGACCATGTGCGGCCAGTTGTACTCCACTTGGAACGTCAGATCCTTGAAGGACTGCAAGGCCTGCCACGGCCAGCTCGCTTCTTTCTCGGTTAAATGGACCGAATAACATCGGTTCTTGACAGTTCTGAAGCTGAATGTAGACACTGTCTCTCCTCGCTTTGCCGAACCTGTGCTAGTTCGGCAATGCCAGCTTCGTAGCTTCTGAATGATATTGTGTGTGAAACTGTTCCTCTAGCTGCTTCCATGATCGCACTGAATTTGGCTGCAACGAGGTGTACCATCCAAAAGCTGGACCGGTGAGGGATTGCGAAAAGAACCTCACCCGCAGCTGATCCGATGCCGAAACCATGCCCAGCTGGGCCAAGTATCGGCTCACGTGCTTGATTGAGCTAGACCCTTCTGACCCACGAACTTGGTGAAGTCCGGGAGCCGGTACTTAGGTGGTAGTGGGATCAGGTCAAACTCATTGGGGTACGGCTTGGAATAGCCGATTATCTTCTTCTTCGGCGGGATGCCGAACTGATCTCTCAGGATCTGATCCGCGGTGGAGGAAGTAGCAGCTGAGCTTTCATGAATTGGTGCGGTGGCATACTTGGCTAGCACTGTTTCTCAGCGTCTGCCCCCAAACTCCCCGTTGCTGCAGCCGTTCCTCCTGCCGGAACAATTGCTCCTGCTCCGGTAATCCCTCCGTCGGAGCCTGGATCGCTGCGTCCGGTTGTTGCAGTCCGCACAAACGTGCACACGTATCCGTGCGGGATCTCCTTGGGCGCTCATAAGAACTGATAGTCGCCCGGATCACCTCCAACCTTGTAGACAACGTATGCCGGCGAACCTTGTTGTTGTGGAGCTGCCATCGCGTACGGCAATGGTGGCCTGGTGTGGAGTTGCACCTCTCCCTGGTGAGTCCCTAGAGCAGGTCCTGAAGGGGAGTACCGATGCTTCATGATCTCTTGCACCACTCGGAGCGCAACGCGCTCCAAAGCATTTACCAGGCTCTCAGAATGCCGATGCAGCGAATGAGCCACCACGTAGTTGATTTCCTGTCGCAGGGCTCTAGTACGTTCCTCCGAAGGGAGAGACAGATCCAACCCTTCGAGGACGCCTTGTGGCGTGAATCCTTTGAACCTGATGCCGTGCGACGGGTCTTCTCAAAGGAGCCGATGAGCTCGGCTTCACGATGGCCTTCAGCTCATCGTATTTCTTCTTGTGTTCCGCAGGAAGATCTTCGTATGTGATCTGTTCCTCTGCCATCTCGGATGTCGGTGTTGACGTGGATGTTGCGAGAAGATTGTCCCACCGGCGTGCTAGAATGTGTTACCTGCCAAAACCCACCGGGCAATGGTTAAGCAACACGAAGAGCCGGGAGGCTCCCAAGGCCGCTTAGTGGATCCTGGCACCTCGCGTCGTCCCGCAAGTCTTCCAGCCACGTCCTGGCGGTTGCTAGGGCGTGCCACCTGACCTAGACCCGATCAGGAAGGTGTTAGATTGCTTCGATTGTTCGCATGGTAGACACGTAAACATTAAATACGAGCCCTATCGGCTCTCAGGTTGCCCTGCGGATCGGCTCAAAGAGCCGATCGCCCCATGGTTCACGTTGGATTTGCAATGACATGGGGATCCTGCTTGATCAAAACAAAACTAAACCAATCTACGACAGTTTAGGGTTTTCACCGCATAACCGGAACGTCCTACGTGTAGTCGGGCCTAGCAGATACGGAAGATGATGCAAACTACCCCTACAAGAGGCCTAAAAACCAACATAACGTTAATTCCCGGAACATCCCTTGTAGGAACGGTAAACAACACCTAACGCACTACCGGATCGTCCGACCCCAGCATAAGGCCTAACTATGCAGATATTAAACTAATCCTTGCGGAGCAAGGAGCAACTATAACAGATCGGATCTACTAAGTAACGAACAAGCAAGATGCTGCCCTTACACCCAGATAGGTGTAAGGGCAGCTAGGTGTCGAGGGACGGCATTGCCACGCATAAGAAAGCACCAATGCAAGCCCCTAAACACCTAAGGATAAGTAGTGCTGCTCGCCATCAACAACGCTTCAGCACGAGCAGCACAAGGTAGACGAATAAACGTGTACTGCCTAGATCGCGAGATGCGATCTAGGCAGCATGATGCTTACCCGGAAGAAACCCTCGAAGGAAGGGGTGGCGATGCGCCTGATTTGTGTTTGTTGTGAACGTGATTGTCCTCCTTTTCCGATAACCCTAGATACATATTTATAGTCCAAGGGACTTTCTAATTGAGGCGTGCACCTAACCGTGCACGGGCCAGACTCTATCTGTTAATTCTAAACACGATACAATCTACTATATTACAGATACACGGGCAATTTAGCCCAAACTCTTAGCGCAAGGCCGCTTCGAAGATGCTCCACGTGTATGTCCTTCAAGCCCATCTTCACTTACGGCCCATCTCCTGATTTGGCCAAAATCTGGTGATAACAGGAGGTCAAGTAGATCACCTTGTCTTTATCTTTTTCCTTTTTCTTTCTTTTGACGCTGTCGCCGTAATTTAGCTTGCGACAACGTACCGTTGGTTCACTAGAATCCAATCTTTTGTAATGACCATGTAAATATTTTGAGAATCAATGGAAGTCTATTTTGCTTGATGATTGATGTTGAGATTTTCTTTCCATTTGGTATTTGACAACTATACTGCAACCCCTCGTCCTTCTGATGCTTTACCCGCTTCCTCCTACTCCAAGAAAGCGTCAGTCGATGATTTTACTAAAGATTCTTCAAACGCGAGCCTGTCGCAAGAACTAAACGATCTTAGACAACAACTTCAGTCGATGAAGAAACAGGCTATTATGATCATGGATCGATTTCGCAAATCGTCGGAACGAGAAAAGGTAGCTCTTCAAGAGGCCAAAGAAGTTTTTGCATTAAGAGATACTGCAGTTGCCGAGGCTGCTCAGGCCGTTTCTCGAGAAGAGTATATGCTCAATTTACCGACTGATGCGAGTTTGGATATGGCAGGTGTGCCTCTCGAGCTTTAATCCTGTTGTACACATGTTCCCTTGATTTCTACTCCTCATTTTTTCCTTTTCCCTTGACAGGTTCCGTTCTGGATGCTGCTGCTGAATATCAATGGGTTGAAACGAGGTCAAATCTCCTGGTTAAACTTGCGTTGGAAAACGATTCCAGTTTTTGGTCATCCCCAGATCGAACTCGACGAATTGCCAGATTCCAAGATCGCGCAGGCCAGGTTCGGCAGTATCTTGAATTTTGCACCAAGACACTGGCCATGGTTTATAATGCCATGTTCCCTCAAAATGTTCAGCCAAAAACACTTCCAGAGCTGATGAACAAATTCAAGAACTCTCAGCAAATCCATGGTTTTGTGAAGGCTCAATTGATAGCTGGCGCCAGATTTGCCCTGATTATGCTACAGATCTATCACTCCAAGTTGGAGATGACCGAGGTAGTTGAAACTATTCACGCCAAGTTGAAGAAACGACGAAGGTTCGTCGACAAGATCAATGACAGGGTTACACCAGTAGCAGAAGAAATGATTGATGACCTCCTTCGGATGGACGCTGACTTCTTCATGGAGGGCCATTATGCTGATTTCATGGGTGCATCTGCCGATGAAGACAGAGTAAACATTGATGACCTAATAGGTCATGACTGAAAATCTGTTTCTTCGATAGCTATTTTTTTAGCGAAAGGACCCTGTAAATTATAAGCATTGTGTATATTGTACAATTGTATGTTCTTTCTTTTCCTTAGCCCCCGAGTGTCTCGGTGGCTAGTGTCTTTATTTTCGTTAGTTTGCGAGGTGTTTTAAACCAAGGCAAATGACTGTGAGTTTGTATATTGTATGAATTGTATGAATTTGTCGAGTAGTAAGCCCCCAAGCCTATCGAAGAAGAAGATGTATATCATCAATATCTTTACTATATTGCAGCACCGCGAGCCCACCTCATTAAAAACCTTCCAGCCCCACTCGGTGCCCTGAAAGGAAAAGAGTGCGTCTGAAAACTCGCGAGCGTTTCAGTACATTGTATGTTTACATATATATTTTGGCTTAAGCGTAAAAATGCCTAAGTTGCGCCACGTTCCAGGGATTTGGCTCCGCAATCCCTATCTTCTTGTCCTTTATCCTGTACGCTCCTCCTTCAATTACGTCGGTGACGATGTAAGGGCCTATCCATGGCGACTCGAGTTTTTCATGGCTATCTTGCGTGAGCCGAAGAACTAAGTCGCACACTTGGAAGGATCTTGGTCGCAATCGTCAACTGTGATAATTTTTCATATCTTGCTGGTATTTTGAGACTCTTGACAATACCTCGTCTCGAGCTTCGTCGAGTGCATCCACATCATCTTCCAGTGCCTTTCTCGAGGTTTCTTCATCAAACTCCGCCACTCTCAGGGAATTATGTTCTATTTCCATCAGGAGCACTGCTTCAGCTCCATGAACCAGAAAAACGGAGTTTCTTGTGTCGTTGTATTGAGTGTTGTCCGTATACTCCATAACACGCTAGACAACTCCTCTGTCCATGTGTGTCGAGCTTTTTCCAATGGTGCTAACAGGCATTTCTTGATTCCGCTGCAGATAATGCCGTTTGCTTTCTCGACTTGACCATTGCTTTGCGGGTGCGCAACCGACGCAAAAATGTAGCTTGATGCCTACCTCCGCGCAGTATGCTTTGTATTCCTTGGAGGTGAAATTGCTGCCATTGTCTGTGACGATGCTATGAGGAACTCCAAACCAGAAGACGATACATTTGATGAACTTGACCGCTGATGCTGCGTCTGGCGAGTTTATCGGTTTTGCCTCAACCCACTTGGTAAACTTGTCGACAGCTACGAGCATATACTTGTATCCCCTCCTGGCCACGCCTTGTGCAATTTGCCCACCATATCGAGGCCCCATTGAGCAAAGGGCCACGACAATGGTATTGGCATCAGCTCTGCTGCCGCAGAATAAGGTTTTGCGGCAAACCTTTGGCACGCATCACAGGTACGCACTATGTCCTTTGCATCTTCGATTGTTGTTAGCCAGTAGAACCCTGCTCTGAAAACCTTGGCCGCAATAGCTCGACTGCTTGCGTGGTGTCCGCACACTCCTTCATGCACATCTTTTAAGAGTACTCGACCTTCTTCGGGCGTGACGCATCGCTGCAAAACTCCCGATATACTTCGTTATAGAGCTCACCTTTAA
Source organism: Lolium multiflorum (assembly GCA_030979885.1). Lineage (NCBI taxonomy): Eukaryota > Viridiplantae > Streptophyta > Magnoliopsida > Poales > Poaceae > Lolium > Lolium multiflorum. The sequence continues at coordinate 151,222,767 of CM061753.1, read as the reverse complement.
CCACAGTGAAGGCTTTGGATCGTCGAATAACTCGCCTTGCTTCTACTGGATCCTCGGGTATTTCTTTCCTTGAGATATACGCGATATAGACCTGCATCCAAGGAACTTGCACCACCATTACCTCGTGTGACTCTTCCTCATCTCCCGATGTATTTGCTTCTATTGCTGCTGGAGCCCCCGAGCCTTTCTAGACTTTTTCCTTTTTCTTTGGCTGTTTCCTTGCCTTAGTCGACCTTTCGCTTATTTCCTCCCAAAATACTCCGGGTGGTATTGCTAAACAATGTGACCCAATATTTGCCAAAACATCGGCTTCGTCATTACTAAGTCTGCTAATATGGTTTACCTCACACCCGTCGAAGAGCTTCTCGAGTTCATTGTACATCTCTTTGTATGCTATCATGCTGTCATTGTTTGCATCGCACTGATTCATCACTTGTTGAGCCACCAATTGGGAGTCGCCGAATATTTTTAACCGGGTCGCACCACAGGCTTTCGCCATCTTCATCCCATGTATCAGCGCTTCATATTCTACCTCATTATTGGATGTGTTAGGGAACGTCATCCGCAGTACATATTTCAACTTGTCTCCTTGAGGTGAAACTAGTATCACGCCTGCTCCAGCTCCTTCTAATCTCCATCCACTCTGTGATGAAGTCTGGTAAGATCTGCGACTTTATTGCCTTTCTTTTTTCATACGTGATGTCCCGAGGGGAAAGCTCTATTCTCCAAAGGGAGACACGGCCCGTAGCTTCCGGGTTATTTAGTATATTTGATAATGGTGCCTCATTGACCAGTATTATCGGATGTGCCGAGAAATAGTGTCGCAACTTTCTTGCTGTTATAAACACTCCATACACCAGCTTATGATAATGCGGGTATCGCTGTTTTTTGAAGGCGATAAAACTTCACTGATGAAATATACCGGCCTTTGTACTCCGTGGAGTTTCCCTTCTTCTTCGCGCTTGACCACCAGTGCTGTGCTGACCACCTGAGGTGTGGCCGCGATATATAACAGGAGAGGTTCTTTTTTCCTTGGGTGCCACCAAGATTGGTGGTGTCGAGATTGTGCGCTTGAGATCCTCAAAAGCTCTATCTGCTTCTTCGTTCCACTCGAACTTTTCTCCTTGCTTGATTAAGGCGTAGAATGGCAACGCCTTTTCTCCTAGCCTGGCGATGAATCTGCTTAAAGCCGCGATTCGCCCCGTTAACTATTGTATTTCCTTTAACTTTGCTGGCTTCCGCATCGTTACGATGGCCTGAATTTTCTCCGGGTTAGCCTCGATTCCTCTTGCTGATACCAGGAACCCGAGGAGTTCTCCCGCAGGGACGCCGAAAGAACACTTCGACGGATTCAGCTTGAGGCAGAACTTGTCGAGGTTGTCAAAGGTTTCCTTGAGACGTTCTTGCCAATCTGCGTGGCAAGGCATTTTTGCATCATCCGCTGATATGTTGCGCCCGCGTTTTTCAACCCAAAAGGCATTGTTCTATAGCAGAACACGCCATAGGGTGTTATGAAAGCTGTTTTGACCTCATCATCTTCTTTCAGTCGGATCTGGTTATAACCAGAATATGCATCCAGAAGGAAAGACGTTCACAACCTGCCGTGGAGTCGATAATTTGATTGATCCTTGGGAGGGGGAAGTGATCCTTTGGACAATGTTTATTGAGACATGTGAAGTCGACGCACATGCGAAGGACCTCTGTTTTTTTCTTCGGGACCAGCACAGGGTTTGCTACCCACGTGGCCTCTGTGTGTATTTCTTTAATAAATCTAGCTTCTCTGAGTCGATTAATCTCCGACAGCATAGCTTTACGGTTTGGTTCCGAAAAACGCCGCAAAGGTTGTCTGATTGGCCTGGCCAATGGATCCAAGTTAAGGGGGTGCTCGGCAAGTTCCCTGGCTACTCCTGGCATGTCAGCTGGACACCATGTGAAGATTTCCCACCGCTCACGGAGGAACTCGACGAGAGCGCTTTCCTATGCGCGGTCCATGTTTGTGGCAATAGCTGTCGTCTTCTTGGGATCTATCGGGTGTATCTGTACTTCCTTCGAGTTCTTGGTGGTATCAAAGGTTGGTTCCTTGAGCGGCCTCCCTCCATCTGGCAACACGTCGTAGTCTGTTGTCAGTTTGGACGCCATATATTCTGCATGCATCCCAAAAATTTTCGACAGCCGATGAAAATCCTTGTCGCACTTATCTGCTAGCGCAAAACTGCTCTCACTGTGATTGGGCCTTTAGGTCCAGGGAGCCTCCACAACAGGCACGTGTAATGTGGTACCGCCATAAATCTGGCATACGCGGGTCGTCCCAATAGAGCATGGTACTGTGATGGGAAATCCAAGACTTCGAACTCCAGCCTTTCAATCCTGTAGTTCTCTCGGGTTCCAAACTGAACGTCGAGATTGATCTTCCCCAGTGGATAGCTTGGCTTGTCTGGTGTGATCCCATGAAAACGTGTGTCTGTTGGTTTTAAGTTTGCCAGGATATATTCATCTTCCTCAATGTATCTGTGTACATGAGGTTTAAACTGCTGCCTCCATCTATAAATACTCGTGAAACGTCTAATCCTGCGATCACCGCCGGTAAGATTAAAGCTGATTGCCCTGGTCGAGGAACTTGATGTGGGTGGTTGATGCGCGTGATGCACACGTCCGTTGGGAACCCCAAGTGGAAGGTGTGATGCGCACAGCAACAAGTTTTCCCTCAGAAAGAAACCAAGGTTATCGAACCAGTAGGAGTCAAGGAACACGTGAAGGTTGTTGGTGGAGGAGTGTAGTGCGGCGCAACACCTGAAACCGGCGCCAACGTGGAACCTGCACAACACAATCAAGATACTTTGCCCCAACGTAACAGTGAGGTTGTCAATCTCACCGGCTTGCTGAAAACAAAGGATTAAACGTATTGTGTGGAAGATGATGTGTGTTTGCAAAGAACAGTAGAGAACAATGATTGCAGTAGATTGTATTCAGATGTAAAAGAATGGACCGGGGTCCAAAGTTCACTAGTGGTGTCCCTCCAATAAGATAAATAACATGCAGGGTGAACAAATTACAGGTGGGCAATTGACAAATAAAGATTCAATACATATCAATGATGATTACTATGAGATTTAATCAGGGCATTACGACAAAGAACATAGACCGCCATCCAACATCTATCTATGCCTAAATAGTCCACCTTCGGGTTAGCATCCGCACCCCCTCCAGTATTAAGTTGTAAACAACAGACAATTGCATTAAGTATGGTGCGTAATGTACTCAACACAAATATCCTTAGACAAAGCATTGATGTTTTATCCCTAGTAGCAATAGCACATCCACAACCTTAGAACTTTCTGTCATTGTCCCAGATTCAATGGAGGCATGAACCCACTATCGAGCATAAATACCCCCTCTTAGAGTTACAAGTATCAACTTGGCCAGAGCCTCTACTAGCAACGGAGAGCATGCAAGAACATAAACAACACATATATGATAGATTGATAATCAACTTGACATAATATTCTATATTCATCGGATCCCACCAAACACAACATGTAGCATTACAAATAGATGATCTTGATCATGTTAGGCAGATCACAAGATCTAAACATGATAGCACAAGAGGAGAAGACAACCAACTAGCTACTGCTATGGACCCATAGTCCAAGGATGAACTACTCACGCATCAATCCGGAGGCGGGCATGATGATGTAGAGCCCTCCGGTGATGATTCCCCTCTCCGGCAGGGTGCCGGAGGCGATCTCCTGAATCCCCCGAGATGGGATTGGCGGCGGTGGCGGCGTCTCTGGAAGGTTTTCCGTATCGTGGCTCTCGGTGGGGTATTCGCGACGAAGGCTTTAAGTAGGCGGAAGGGTAGGTCGGGAGGCGGCGCGAGGGCCCACACCATGGGCGGCGCGGGCCCCCTCGGCCGCGCGGCCCTATGGTGGCGGCGCCTCGTCGCCACTTCGTAATCCCTTCGGTCTTCCGGAAGCTTCGTGGGAAAATAAGACCCTGGGCGTTGATTTCGTCCAATTCCGAGAATATTTCGTTTGTAGGATTTCTGAAACCAAAAACAGCAGAAAACAACAACTGGCGCTTCGGCATCTTGTTAATAGGTTAGTGCGGAAAATGCATAATAATGATGTAAAGTATGTATAAAATATGTGAATATTGTCATAAAAGTAGCATGGAACATAAGAAATTATAGATACGTTTGAGACGTATCAAGCATCCCCAAGCTTAGTTCCTACTCGCCCTCGAGTAGGTAAACGATAACAACAAATAATTTCTGAAGTGACATGGTACCAACATAACCTTGATCAACATTATTGTAAAGCATATGAGATGGATGGAGTGATTCGAAGCAAAAGATTGCTAACAAAAGATAATTACTAAACAATTGAATCATATAGGAAAACTTTTCATGAATAGTACTTTCAAGACAAGTGTCAACAAGACTTGCATAAGAGCTAACTCATAAAGCAATAGATTCAAAGTAGAAGGCATTGAAGCAACACAAAGGATGATTAAGTTTCAGCAATTGCTTTCAACTTGTAACATGTATATCTCATGGATAATTGTCAACATAGAGTAATATAACAAGTGCAATAAGTAAACATGTAAGAATCAATGCACACAGTTAACACAAGTGTTTGCTTCTAAGATAGAAAGAAGTAGGTAAACTGACTCAACATAAAGTAAAAGAATGGCCCTTCGCAGAGGGAAGCATGGATTACTATTTTTGTGCTAGAGCTTTTATTTTGAAAACATAGAAACAATTTTGTCATTCTAGTAATAATTCATATGTGCTATGCATAATACTTCCTACAAGTTGCAAGCCTCATGCATAGAATACCAATAGTGCCCGCACCTTGTCCTAATTAGCTTGGATTTACATGGATTATCATTGCATAAAATATGTTTCAACCAAGTGTCACAAAGGGGTACCTCTATGCCGCCTGTACAAAGGTCCAAGGAGATCAATTGCATTTGATTTATCTTTTTGAATAGATCTCAACTTAGGACATCCATACCGGGACAACATAGACAACAGATAATGGACTCCTCTTTAATGCATAAGCATTCAACAACAAATAATATTCTCATAAGAGATTGAGGATGAATGTCCAAACTGAAAACTTCCACCATGATACATGGCTTTGGTTAGCGGCCCAATGTTCTTCTCTAACATATGCATACTCAAACCATTTGATCATGATAAATCACCCTTACTTCAGACAAGACGAACATGCATAGCATCTCACATGATATCCAACAAAGGTAAAAAGTTGATGGCGTCCCCAGAAACATGGTTACCGCTCAACAAGCAACTTATAAGAACTAAGACACATAACTACATATTCATCACCACAATAGTTTTTAAGCTATTTTTCCCATGAGCTATATATTGCAAAGGTAAAGGAATGAAATTTTAAAGGTAGCACTCAAGTAATTTACTTTGGAATGGCAGAAAAATACCACATAGTAGGTAGATATGGTGGACACAAATGGCATGGGTTTTGGCCTAAGGTGTTTGGATGCACGAGAAGCATTTCCTCTCAGTACAAGGCTTTGGGCTAGCAAGGTTGTTTGAAGCAAAAACAAGTATGAACAGGTACAACAAAACTTACACAAGAACATATTGCAAGCATTATAAGACTCTACACTGTCTTCCTTGTTGTTCAAACACTTTACGAGAAAATATCTAGACTTAGAGAGACCAATCATGCAAACCAAATTTTAACAAGCTCTACGGTAGTTCTCCACTAATAGATTAAACTACATGATGCAAGAGCTTAAACATGATCTATGAGAGCTCAAAACAATTGCCAAGTTTCAAGTTATTCCAAACCATATGAAGCATTTTCTGATTCCAACCAAATAGCAATCTATGAAGCAATTTTCAGCCTTCGCCATGAACATTAAAGCATAACTAAGAACACAAGTGTTCAAATGAAAAAGCGGAGCGTAATATATCCAATACAAGAATGGCGGGATCCAACTTTATTCAAACCAAAACAAAAATAAAAGCAAAAAGACGCTCCAAGTAAAGAACATAAGATGTGATGGAATAAAAATATAGTTTCACTAGAAGTAACCGGATAAGTTGTCGATGAAGAAGGGATGCCTTGGGCATCCCCAAGCTTAGATGCTTGAGTCTTCTTAAAATATGCAGGGATGAACCACCGGGGCATCCCCAAGCTTAGACCTTTCACTCTTCTTGATCATATTGTATCATCCTCTTCTTTTGACCCTTGAAAACTTACTCCACACCAAACTTAAAGCAAACTCATTAGAGGGTTAGTGCATAATCAAAAATTCATACATTCAGAGGTGACATAATCATTCTTAACACTTCTGGACATTGCACAAAGCTACTGAAAGTTAATGGAACAATGAAATCCATTCAACATAGCAAAAGCAGCAATGCGAAATAAAAGGCAGAATCTGTCAAAACTGAACAATCCGTAAAGACGAATTTTCCAGAGGCACTTAACTTGCTCAAACGGAAAAACTCAAAACTAATGAAAGTTGCGTACATATCTGAGGATCACACACGTAAATTGGCAGATTTTTTTGATTTTTCTACAGAGAGTTCTACGCAAATTCGTGACAGACAGCAATTCTGTTTCTGCGCAGCAATCCAAATCTAGCATCAACTTTACCATAGAGACTTTACTTGGCACAAAAACATGATAAGGAGAGGTTGCTACAGTAGTAACAAATTCTAAGACTCAACAATACAGTAATAAAATAAAACATGGGTTATCTCCCAAGAAGTGCTTTTCTTTAACGCCTTTCAGCTAGGCGCAGAAAGTGCAAATCAAGTATTGTCTAGAGAAGAAGCATCAACATTATTATCTCGGGAGTTGGGAGTTTTCTCAACTATGCATCGTATCTTATCTATGTATGGAACTCCCTTTTCAATACCTTTAGGCTTACTATCCTCCTCAAATAAATTTTCAGGGACAATCCAATCAAAATTCTTTTCTAATGCCTCATGCATTCCTATGAGTTTATGAGGTATTGGTATTTTAATCTCCCCCTCACAATTGACTTTATTAGTGTATCTTAGCCTATCTTTTTCCCTCCTTTCAAGGATATTTGCAAAATTGGTACACAAGCCTAGAATCTTATGTCGAATAAAAACTTTCCTAGCTTCTCTAGCTACGTCACCAAATTCTCTAAGAAGGGTTTCTAAACAAAATCTTTCTTTTCTCCTTCTTCCATATCACCGAGTGTAAGAAACATATGTTGCATTATTGGATTGAGATTAACAAATCTAGCTTCCAACATGTGCACTAAAGAGGCAGTAGCAATTTCATAATTAGGAGCAAGTTCTACCAAGGATCTATCTTCAAAATCTTCAGCCTTACTAACATGAGTGAAAAATTCTTCTATATTATCTTTTCTAATGATAGACCCGCTACCTACCGATATATATTTCAAAGTAAACTTAGGATGAAGCATGATGAAATAAACAAAAGTAAACTTGATGAAGTAAATGCAAGTAACTAATTTTTCGTGTTTTGATATAGAGCAAGTAAACAAGACAGAAAGTAAAGCAACTAATTTTTGTGTGTTTTTAATATAAAGAAAACAAGACAGTAAATAAAGTAAAGTAAAGCAAGACAAAAACAAAGTAAAGAGATTGGATGTGGACTCCCCTTGCAGCGTGTCTTGATCTCCCCGGCAACGGCGCCAGAAAACAGTCTTGATGCACGTGAGGCACACGTCCGTTGGGAACCCCAAGAGGAAGGTGTGATGCGCACAGCAGCAAATTTTCCCTCAGAAAGAAACCAAGGTTATCGAACCAGTAGGAGTCAAGGAACATGTGAAGGTTGTTGGTGGAGGAGTGTAGTGCGGCGCAACACCGGTGAAACCGGCGCCAACGTGGAACTGCACAACACAATCAAGATACTTTGCCCCAACGTAACAGTGAGGTTGTCAATCTCACCGGCTTGAAAACAAAGGATTAAACGTATTGTGTGGAAGATGATATTTGTTTGCAAAGAACAGTAGAGAACAATGATTGCAGTAGATTGTATTCAGATGTGAAAGAATGGACCGGGGTCCACAGTTCACTAGTGATGTCACTCCAATAAGGTAAATAACATGCTGGGTGAACAAATTACAGGTGGACAATTGACAAATAAAGATTCAATACATATCATGATGATTACTATGAGATTTAATCAGGGCATTACGACAAAGAACATAGACCGCCATCCAGCATCTATCTATGCCTAAATAGTCCACCTTCGTGTTAGCATCCGCACCCCCTCCAGTATTAAGTTGTAAACAACAGACAATTGCATTAAGTATGGTGCGTAATGTAATCGACACAAATATCCTTAGACAAAGCATTGATGTTTTATCCCTAGTAGCAACAGCACATCCACAACCTTAGAACTTTCTGTCACTGTCCCAGATTCAATGGAGGCATGAACCCATTATCGAGCATAAATACCCCCTCTTGGAGTTACAAGTATCAACTTGGCCAGAGCCTCTACTAGCAACGGAGAGCATGCAAGAAGATAAACAACACATATATGATAGATTGATAATCAACTTGACATAATATTCTATATTCATCGGATCCCACCAAACACAACATGTAGCATTACAAATAGATGATCTTGATCATGTTAGGCAGCTCACAAGATCTAAACATGATAGCACAAGAGGAGAAGACAACCAACTAGCTACTGCTATGGACCCATAGTCCAAGGATGAACTACTCACGCATCAATCCGGAGGCGGGCATGATGATGTAGAGCCCTCCGTGATGATTCCCCTCTCCGGCAGGGTGCCGGAGGCTGAATCCCCCGAGATGGGATTGGCGGCGGCGTCTCGGAAGGTTTTCCGTATCGTGGCTCTCGGTACGGGGGTATTCGCGACGAAGGCTTTAAGTAGGCGGAAGGGTAGGTCAGGAGGCAGCGCGAGGGGACCACACCATAGGGCGGCGCGGGCCCCCCTCTGGCCGCGCGGCCCTATGGTGGCGGCGCCTCGTGGCCCCACTTCGTAAGCTCTCCGGTCTTCCGGAAGCTTCGTGGAAAAATAAGACCCTGGGCGTTGATTTCGTCCAATTCCGAGAATATTTCCTTTGTAGGATTTCTGAAACCAAAAACAGCAGACAAACTGGCGCTTCGGCATCTTGTTAATAGGTTAGTGCCGGAAAATGCATAATAATGATGTAAAGTATGTATAAAATATGTGAGTATTGTCATAAAAGTAGCATGGAACATAAGAAATTATAGATACGTTTGAGACGTATCAGTGGTACGCTATGGTGAAGCCAATGTCTTGTCCCGACCAATTCAGATACTCTATTGTTGGTGGAGGCATCTTCTCTGCCATGAAAACTTGTCGCGAAATTACTTTCTGAGCTCTATTGGATGGCCTAGCTTTCTGGATCATCGAGACCGCACCATTGGTGTTAATATAAGGAGGCGGGTGTGGGGCTGCCGCTATTCGTAGCTGATGTCGATTTTCGTCCGTGATTGCGGGAGGAGGTGGCAGGTGAATCTCACTCCTGGGCCCCTGGGGGTTTCTATTTGCTGCTTGTGCATTGACGTTCCTTGCGTACCTATTCAGTACTTGGAAAGTTCGACAGTCCTTCTGTAGATGCCCCGACTGCCTCTTCCCATTGTTGTCGAGGTAGAAGTGCATTTGGCATGGTCCGTTCATCATATCTTCGGGAGATATATACGGCCTCTGGAAACTTGGACCATTATTTTGCCTGTTTGGACGGGGACTATCCCTGTAGTCGCTACGCTGTTCACCGCTCTTTTGATAATCATCTCGATTGTTTCCTCCGTTATTTCCCCCGGAAGCCAGCCGATATTTGGCCAGGACCGTCATAATCTGAAAACTGGCGAGAAAAACGCCGTCTATTTTGAATGTTTCTATTGCGATCCTCCTCAGGCGACCTGTGTCGCTTGTTGTTGAGAGCATCCTCTCCATCTGCCCAACGATTCGCTATTTCCATGAGTGCTGCTATTGTTTTTTGATTGGTCCTTCCCAAGTCCTCGATGAAGTCCTTTCTTCGGATCCCACCGACAAAAGCATCTATCGCTCTCTTGTCAGATATGTTTTCCGTAGAGTTTTTGATAATGTTCCACCTCTGGATGTACGTCCTCATCGACTCGTCATACTTCTGTCGACAGGCTCTCAATTGCTCTATTGACACAGGTTTCTTGCATGTGGACAAGAAATTTTTCACAAACAAGTCCTCGAAGGTCTCCCAGCTGTCGATAGATCCAGGTGGTAACTTTTTAATCCATGATCGAGCTGCGCCGCTTAAGTATACTTGGATACTTTGCATGGCCGTTGCCTTGGTTCCACCCGTCAGTTTTACTATCTCCAGGTAATCAACCAACCAATCCTCGGGATCTTGCAGCCCGTCGAATTTCTTCTAACTGTCAGGCAACTTAAAATCAGACGGGACTCGCGTTTTACGGACTCGTCGGGTGAAACAGGGGAGTCCACACATATCTTCATCATCTACTTCAGGTGACTGCCGACGTTCTCTCCTTTCATGTCGCGCCCTGTCGACCCGTGCCTGTGCCGCTGTGTCTCTTGCCGACGTTCTTGGGGGTTCTTGCACTGCCACTGTAGGTCGTGGACTATTTTGTCTTGCAGTTCCTTCGGGAGGCGTACTTGCAAACGCCGTTCCCATGACTCCAACTCCTGCCATGGCCATATTATACAATGCCTCTCTTGGATCTCCAGCAGGTGGCCTGCTTGCCAATATATACGCCTGTGTCGCCATATATCATGCTTCTGGTGATTTGGGCATGATGTTTCCTCTTGTGTCAATTGACATAAAGGACATGTCGAGATTCTGGATCAAATGCTCCCTCTCTGCTTCCGGGATGTTCTGCAGCCGAGACCTTCCCCTGTTGCGGGCATCTCTATGGTTGTCTCCCGAACTCCCTGAATGTCGACTCAACTCAGCCCTTCGCCTGCTTGACGCAGAAGCGGCGGCTCTTCTTTTTTCGAGTTCAATTCTATCTTTTTGTAGTCCCCTTCCTGCACGGGCTAGTTTATATTGGTACACCTGCAGCTCTTCGGCTGTTGCAGTGGTGTTCATCGGCTCTGTGCCATCCATGGCTCTTGCCGCTCTGTCCCAGGCTTCTTGCGGGAGTTGCACCTTTTGTCTTGGTTCGGGCCCGATGTATTTGGTGCCCAAACCTCGCATGAGATCAGCGGGATCGACGTATGGATTTCCCAAATCATCGAAAGCCTCTGACGTCTCCGGCTCTGCTCGGCTTGCCTCTCCGATTACGTAAACTTGATGATATGTTGAAGCTTGATTGTCATCGGAATTGGTGACACCGTCGTATAGATCGGTGAAGACCTCCCGAATAGAAGTAGATCGGTCGATGAAGTCGAAAGTATTGACACTGTCTGAATCGCTGCTTATATTTGAGTCCGCAGACGACTCGAAGGACATGTTGCCAAAGATCTTGACGAGCTTTCTGCTTGAAGCGGGCTTGGTGAAGGTTGTCGACGAGATTTCTTCATCGCCTAACTCGAACGATGACACCGATCCCGAGGAATCGGAACCGGCCGCAATCGATCTCGACGAATCCGATATCGCGAGACGATGAGACCCCTTCTTCCCGACGCGGAAGTGGAACCTTCCGAACTCCATGTCCATGGGCTCCTCCAGATATGCATATGCATCCATACGGGAGGGTGGGTGAGGAACAAAATCGACTAGAGCAGTTTCGATCTGTTTACCTCGATCCATCGCGTTGCTTGCCACCGAAGATGTCGACGATCTTGAACGTGCCATCGAGATCAGATCCTTGTCGCCTCTAATTCCCACATACGGCGCCAATTGACAAGGGATTAACTTGTCAATGCCTACAAGTTGTAGACTAGGGTTTTGTTGGAAGTAGAGGGCAAGTAGATCTCGAAGGTTTCAGCCGAAAAGGCTATGAAAACTAGGGTTGCGTGAACAATGATTCGATCCTTTCTTTGTCCCTCGACTCCCCCTTATATAGGAGGTGGAGTCGAGGGTTTCTTGATGTACAAGTTACAAAGTCCGGGAGACTATCTGAGTCTGTCCCGTAATAGTTACAAGTCGATATTCCTAATACAACTCTATCTTTCCAAAATATCTCCTGACTGGGCTTCCAGGCTTCATAAACTTCGGGTCGTGGGCCTTCAATAAACCCCGGGTACCAACTTCGGCAGGCCATTGGGGATGCCTATGTCAAGGAGCGTACAGGATAAAGGACAAGAAGACAGGGATTGCGGAGCCAAATCCCTGGAACGTGGCGCAACTTAGGCATTTCTACGCTTGAGCCAAAATATATATGTAAACATACAATGTACTGAAACGCCCGCGAGTTTTCAGATGCACTCTTTTTGTTACAGGGCACCGAGTGGGGCTGGAAGGTTTTTAATGAGGCGGGCTCGCGGTGCTGCAATATAGTAAAGATATTGATGATATACATATTTTTCTTCGATAAGCTCAAGGGCTTATTACCCGACAAAGTTCGTTACTTACAGAAATTCATACAATACACAAGATTCTTTGTCTTGGTTTAAAACACCTCGCAAATCAACGAAAATAAAGATATTATCCACCGAGATACTCGGGGGCTAAGAAAAAGAAAGAACATACAATTGTTTTACAATATACACAGTGCTTATAATTTACAAGGTCCTTTCGTCAAGAAAAATATCTATCGAAGAAACAGATTTTTAGTCATGACCGATCAGGTCCTCGATGTTTACTCTGTCTTCGTCGCAGATGCACCCATGAAATCTGCATAATGGCCCTCCATGAAGAAGTCAGCGTCCATCCGAAGGAGGTCATCGATCATTTCCGCGGCTACTGGTGTAACCCTTTCATTGATTTTGTCGACGAACCTCCGTCGCTTCTTCAACTTGGCGTGAACAGTTTCAACAACCTTGGTCATCTCCAGCTTTGAGTGACAGATCTGCAGCATAATCAGGGCAAATCTGGCGCCAGCTATCAATTGAGCCTTCACAAAACCATGGATTTGTAGAGAGTTCTTGAATTTGTTCATCAGCTCAGGAAGTGTTTTGGGTTGAACATTTCGAGGGAACATGGCATTATAAACCATGGCCAGTGTTTTGGTGCAAAATTCAAGATACTGCCGAACCTGGCCTGCGCGATCTTGAAATCTGGCAATTCGTCGAGTTCGATCTGGGGAAGACCAAAAACTGGAATCGTTTTCCAGCGCAAGTTTAACAAGAAGAGTTGACCTCGCTTCAACCCGCTGATCTTCAGCAGCAGCATCCAGAAAGGAACCTGTCAAGGGAAAAGAAAAAATGAGGAGTAGAAATTGAGGGAACATGTGTACAACAGGATTAAAGCTCAAGAGACACACTTGCCATATCCAAACTTGCATCATTCAGTAAATTGAGCATATATTCTTCTCGAGAAACGGCCTGGGCAGCTTCGGCAACTGCAGTATCTCTTAATGCTAAAGCCTCTTTGGCCTCTTGAAGAGCTACCTTTTCTCGTTCCGACGACTTGCGAAATCGATCCATGATCATAATAGCCTGTTTCTTCATCGACTGAAGTTGTTGCCGAAGATCATTTAGTTCTTGCGACAGGCTCGCGTTTGAAGAATCTTCAGTAAAATCATCGACTGACGCTTTCTTCGAGTAGGAGGAAGCGGGTAAAGCATCAGAAGGACGAGGGGTTGCAGTATAATTGTCAAATACCAACTGGAAAGAAAATCTCGACATCAATCATCAAGCAAAATAGACTTCCATTAATTCTCAAACTATTTACATGGTCATTACAAAAGATTGGATCCTAGTGAACCAATGGTACGTTGTCGCAAGCTAAAATTACGGCGACAGCGTCAAAAGAAAGGAAAAGAAAAAGAAAAAGAAAAAGATAAGGTGATCTACTTGACCTTCGGTTTGGCGGAACTGGAGGAAGGAGCTGGTTTGTATCCGAGGAAGGAGAGGATCTTCTTCGAGTGAGGTTTGGCAGCTCTAATCAAGGCTTGCCACTTCTCCGTCTTCATCCTCTTCGTTTCGCCGGCCTTCGCCCAGTCGACGGTTTGTTGGCTTTCGGCGACCAAAGCTATGGTGCCTTCAATGCCAATCTTCAAGTTCTCTTGCCGAAGAGCCAGCCCAAGATCTTCTTCAGGGATGAAGCACTTGGTAAGAGCAGCGAAGGTGCTTGGCGGGTCTTTCTTCGGGAAGAAATAAGGAAGGAGGCGTGTGAAGGCAGTTTTAGCGTCGACAATAGTACGACGCGCCAAATCCCCATGAATTTCCAGTAGGGAGAGGGCGTCGCGAAGACGATTCCCTTCAGGTTCCTCGAGCTCAAAATCTTGGCCCATTTTTCCTGCTGAAGCAAAGGTTCGAGTTATGGGCAAGTATGTGGAGAAGCTAACGTTAAGAGAAAACCCGAGTGTAGTGATCTCCAGACTTACTTGCAAAGAGATGATTCTGCGACTCCAAGTGGCCAATGACGTCTTCTTCTTGGGAAATTTGTTGAGTGATTTTGTCGCTCAAGGCAGTTTCAGCCTCGTGGAGTCTCTTTTGAAGATCTCCAATGGAAGCAGCATCTTGTTCAGCCTTCTGGCGAGCTTTTTCACTCTGCTCCAGCTTGACGGAGAGATCATCGGCACGCTTATTCGCCTTAGCGAGAGCCTCTAACGGAAGGAAAATATGACAAAGAGTTAAGATAAAGATAGCAATATAGCTTACTCAACGAAAAGCAAGATAGATTATTTATGGTGTACCTTTCAAACCATTGACAGTGTCACGATACCCAATAAATTGAGTACCAAGACTGATGAAGTGTGGCATCAGAGGCTACGGAAAAGGAAGACGACGGGAAAGGCTTAGAATGGTGAAAACTCGACAAACATCAACCAAAAACTGGCATAGGTACTTACATCGTCTAAGGAAGGAGTCGTCGAACTCCCGGCCACGTTGTATTCTTGGCCAAGTTCAATCCTCGCCCTCTTTGGCGAGGAGGCTCGGGGGCTAGTGGCAGGAGTCGACCTTTGCAGATCCTGTTGAGGAGGCGAGGTTTCCTCCGCCGTATGGTGAGTCTCCGACAAAGCCAAGGTTTGTGACGTGCTCATCGGAGCAGTCACATTGACGGCGGGTTCTTCTTCTTCATCGCCACTGTGTACAAAAGATAGTATGATATTATGCGAATGTAACTTACGAGCTAATGATACGTCCATTTTGCATCACTATTTTATACCATAATTTGCTGTTATTCATTGATATATTTCATGTTTGGACATAATACTTATGTTATTTCATCTATTTTGCATGTTTCATCATTATTGGAGGATCGCGCACCGGAGCCAGGATTCTGCTGGAAAAAGCATCGTCGAACGCAATATTTCGGAAGATCAACAATTGACGGGAATTACACGAAAACTCCTATTTTTCCAGATGACGGAGGGAGCGGAAGGGGAGAAGGGGACCGAGGTGGGCCCACCCCATAGGCCGGCGCGGCCCAAGGCCTGGCCGCGCCGCCCTATGAGGAGGGGGGCCCACAGCCCCTCTCGCCTCCTTTTCTTCACGTATGCCTTCGTCCCAAAAACCTAAGCCACAGAGGGTACCTCACGAAGAGTTAGAGCCGCCTCTGCGGGGCGGAGAACACCAGAGAGAAAAGAGCTCTCCGGCGGGCAGGAATCCGCCGGGGAAATTCCCTCCCGGAGGGGAAATCGACGCCATCGCCATCGTCATCGAGCTGGACATCATCTCCATCATCATCATCATCATCTCCACCATCTTCACCGCCATCACCACCGCTGCACCTCGTCACCGCTGTAACGATTTGGGTTGGATCTTGATTGTTTGATAGGGGAAACTCTCCCGGTGTTGATTACGACTTGTTATTGATGCTATTGAGTGAAACTATTGAACCAAGGTTTATGTTCAGATTGTTATTCATCATCATATCACCTCTGATCATGTTCCATATGATGTCTCGTGAGTAGTTCGTTTAGTTCTTGAGGACATGGGTGAAGTCTGGATGTTAGTAGTGAATTATTGTTGAGTAGTATTCAATGTTATGATATTTAAGTTGTGGTGTTACTCTTCTAGTGGTGTCATGTGAACGTCGACTACATGATACTTCACCTTTATGGGCCTAGGGGAGTGCATCTTGTATTCGTTTGCTAATTGTGGGGTTGCCGGAGTGACAACAACCTAAACCCCCGTTAGTATATCGGTGCAGGAGGGATAGCAGGATCTCAGAGTTTAAGGCTGTGGTTAGATTTATCTTAATTACTTTCTTGTATTTGCGGATGCTTGCAAGGGGTATAATCACAAGTATGTATTAGTCCTAGGAAGGGCGGTGCATTAGCATAGGTTCACCCACACGACACTTATCAAAACAATGAAGATTAATCAGCCGTATGAAGCGAAAGCACTAGACTAAAATTCCCGTGTGTCCTCAAGAACGTTTGGTCATTATAAGTAAACAAACCGGCTTGTCATTTGTGCTAAAAAGGATTGGGCCACTCGCTGCAATTATTTCTCTCATATTTTATTTACTTGTACTTTATTTATCTGCAATATCAAAACCCCCTGAATACTTGTCTGTGAGCATTTACAGTGAATCCTTCATCGAAACCGCTTGTCAACACCTTCTGCTCCTTGTTGGGTTCGACACTCTTATTTATCGAAAGTACTACGATACACCCCCTATACTTGTGGGTCATCAAGACTATTTTCTGGCGCCGTTGCCGGGGAGTGAAGCGCTATTGGTAAGTGGAATTGGTAAGGGAACTTTTACTGTACGTGCTGATTTTGTTTCTGCTTGCTGCTATAAATCATTATGGAGAGATCCTCCCTTGAATTTCTATTTGGGAAATCTACTACTGCAACGGTAGTGGATGAGGCGCCAGGTGAGGAAGTAATACCATATAAAATACCTATGAAAATTATTGAACGTGTTGTGGATAACCGCTATGAAGGGGATGGAACTGTGCATCCTGGAGATCATTTACTATTTTTACATGAATTATGCGGGTTATTCAAATGTGCAGGTATTTCAATGGATGAAGTCAGGAAGAAATTATTTGTTACGTCGCTATCTGGTAAAGCGGCGCATTGGTATAAACTGCTGAAGGATGGGCGTTCTCTTGATTGGAAGGATATTGTGCCTGTATTTTACTCTAAATTCTATCCTCCAAGTGAAATTCACAAAGACCGCAACCGTATATATAATTTTTGGCCTCATGATGGAGAGAGTATTGCCCAAGCGTGGGGAGATTGAAGTCTTTAATGCTCAAATGCCCCATTCATGAGCTCCTGGTAATATTATTATTGATAATTTCTATGCAAGACTGTCTTTTCAAGATAAAACCTTCCTGGATACTTCTTGTTCTGGATCATTCACGCGCAATAAAGAAGAGTTTAAATGGGACCTTCTTTATCGAATCCAAGAAAATACTGAAGGATGGGAGAACGACAAAGGTAGAGTGTCAGGTATAAATTATAATTATGAATGCATTGAAACTTTTATGGATACCGATGAATATCGTAATATGAGTGCTACATATGGTCTTGACTCTCAAGTTGTTGCAAATATTTATAAAGCCTTTGCCTCTCATTTTGAATTGCCTAGGAAGAATTTTGATAAGTATCATGAACCATATAAAGATAAAGTTGATTCGCCTAAAGGCAAATGTATTGAAATTAAAACTGTTGATCATGTTCTTCCTGAAGCTTATATTGAAAAAACTCCTTTCCCTGCTAAAATGAAGGAGTATTCTGTTATAACTAGTGTAGTTAATAAAAGTGCAAAGAAACCTATAGAACCTGAAGAACAAATAAAAGTTGAACCTGCTGTTGCAATAGTTAAAGATCTTGTTACTGAAAATGTGGAAGATGGTCACATTATTTTTTGTGAACATGCTTCTAATATTGTTTCGCATCCTAATAAGTCTATGAAAGCCAGTGTTCCTGTGCTCTCTGTTCGAATTGGTGATCATTGCTATTATGGTTTATGCGACATTGGTGCAAGTATTAGTGCCATTCCTTATGAGCTCTACACGGAAATTATGCATGAAATTGGTTCTTGTGAACTTGAAGAAATTGATGTGGTTATTCGGCTAGCTAATAGAGAAACTATCTCTCCCATTGGTATTGTTCGAGATGTTGAAGTTTTATGTGGTAAGATTAAATATCCTGCTGACTTTTTGGTACTTGGTTCTGCTGCTAGTAAGTTTTGTCCTATTATTTTTGGTAGACCTTTTCTAAATACATGTGGAGCTATTATAGATTGCAAGAAAGAGAAAATTGTTACTAAATTTGCTGGTGAATCTTATGAGTTTAACTTCTCTAAATTTGCCAAAACTCCTTATAAAGCTGATTTGCCTAATGAAGATTTTAGAGTTGAACAGTGTGCATCTATTGCTCTTGCTCCTAGTAATCCTTTGCAGCAACATTTGGAGAATAGTGAGAGTGAAGTTTTTAGGGAAGAAAGGGATGAGCTTGATGAAATTTTCCTTCGTCAACCTATTCTTAAACATGACTTACCGGTTGAAGATTTAGGTGTAACACCACCACCAAAGGAAGATCCTGTATTTGATTTGAAACCATTACCTGATAATCTTAAGTATGCTTATATTGATGAGAAGAAAACATATCCTGTTATTATTAGTGCTAAGCTTTCAAATATCGAGGAAGAAAGATTATTGGAAATATTGAAGAAGCACCGAGGAGCTATTGGCTATACTCTTGATGATTTGAAGGGGATTTCTCCCGCTATTTGCCAACATGCTATTAATATAGAAGATGGTGCAAAACCTGTTGTTGAACATCAGCGTCGTCTAATTCCCAAGATGAAGGATGTGAGATGTGAAGAAACTAACCTTGTTCTTAATTGGGAGAAATGCCACTTTATGGTTAATGAAGGAATTGTATTGGGACATAAAATTTCTGAAAGAGGTATTGAAGTTGATAGAGCTAAAGTTGAAGCAATTGAGAAGATGCCCTATCCTAGGGATGTTAAAGGTATTCGTAGTATTCTCGGTCATGCTGGTTTTTATAGGAGGTTTATTAAAGATTTCTCTAAAATTTCAAAGCCTCTTACTAATCTTCTTCAAAAAGATGTACCTTTCGTTTTTGATGATGATTGTAAGGAAGCCTTTGAAACTCTAAAGAAAGCCTTAACAACTGCTCCTATAGTTGAACCTCCTGATTGGAATTTGCCTTTTGAAATTATGTGTGATGCTAGTGATTTTGCTGTAGGTGCTGTCCTTGGACAGCGAGTAGATAAAACATTAAATGTTATTCATTATGCTAGTAAAACTCTAGATGCTGCTCAAAGCTACAACTGAAAAAGAGCTATTAGCAGTAGTTTTTGCATGTGACAAGTTTAGACCCTATATTGTTGATTCAAAAGTCACAATTCATACTGATCATGCTGCGATTAGGTACCTTATGGAAAACAAAGATGCTAAGCCAAGGCTTATTAGATGGGTGCTTCTTTTGCAAGAATTTGATTTACATATTGTAGATAGGAAAGGTGCTGATAATCCTGTTGCTGATAATTTGTCTAGATTGGAAAATATTACTTATGATCCAGTTCCTGTTAATGATAGTTTTCCAAATGAACAATTGGCTGTAATAAAGGTGAGCTCGCGAGAGAGCCCTTGGTATGCTGATTATGCTAACTTTATTGTTTTGAAGTATTTGCCTCCAACCTTTTCAGCTCAGCAAAGGAGGAAATTCTTTTATGATTTGAGGCATTATTTTTGGGATGACCCACACTTATATAAAGAAGGAGTGGATGGTATTATGCAAAGATGTGTCCCAGAATATGAACAACAAGAGATATTGAGTAAATGCCATGGTAATGTTTATGGAGGACATCACGCCGGAGATAGAACCGCACAAAAGGTTCTACAATCAGGGTTTTATTGGCCAACACTTTTCAAGGATGCAAGGAAGTTTATCTTATCTTGTGATGAATGTCAAAGAGTTGGTAATATCTCTAGACGCAATGAAATGCCTATGAATTATACTCTTGTTATTGAACCATTTGATTGTTGGGGATTCGACTTCATGGGTCCTTTCCCTTCTTCAGAAGGTAACACTCATATACTTGTCGCTGTTGATTATGTTACTAAATGGGTAGAAGCTATACCTACAAAAAGTGCTGATGGTGAGACCTCTTTAAAAATGCTTTTAGACGTTATATTTCCTAGATTTGGAGTACCTAGATATATTATGACTGATGGAGGTTCTCATTTTATTCATGGTGGTTTTAGAAAAACTCGTGCCAAATATGGTATTAATCATAGAATTGCTTCAGCTTATCATCCTTAAACTAGTGGGCAAGTAGAGTTATCAAATAGAGAAATTAAAGCTATTTTGGGAAAGACTGTTAATAAATCTAGAAAGAATTGGGCTAGTAAGTTAAAGGAAGCATTGTGGGCTTATAGAACTGCTTATAAAAATCCTATGGGCATGTCTCCTTATAAAATGGTTTATGGAAAAGCTTGTCATTTACCTTTAGAATTAGAGCACAAAGCTTATTGGGCTGTAAGAGAACTTAATAAAGATTTTAAACTTGCCGGTAAGAAGAGGTTGCTACAATTGAGTTCTTTAGATGAATGGAGAAGTGAAGCTTATGAAAATGCTAAACTTTTTAAGGAGAAAGTTAAGAAGTGGCATGATAGAAGAATTATTAAAAGAGAATTTAATGTTGGAGACAAAGTCCTATTGTATCGGTCTCGTCTCAGATTTTTTGCAGGAAAATTACTCTCAAAATGGGAAGGACCATATGTTATTGAAGAAGTCTATCGTTCAGGAGCAATAAAAATTAGCTCTTTGGAAGGTAACGCCACACAAGTAGTGAATGGACAAAGACTCAAGCATTATATTTCTGGAGATTCTTATAATGAAGACATTGATATTATTCAAGTGATAACTCCGGAAGCTTTCATTAAAGATCAAATTGACAGTTCTGCAGAGTCCGACTCTGAATAGGTAACAGTTTTATTAATGAAAAGTCCGCGTTTAGCTTTCCGAACAATGTTTCTGCTATTTTTGGAAAATATGAAAAATTACGGGATCGAAACGGAGTGGAGGAGACGCGAGGGCCCGTCACCATAGGCCGGCGCGAGCCCCACCCTGGCCACGCCGCCCTATGGGGACAGCCCCTCGGCGTCCCGTTTCCACTCGTTTTCGGACTGGAACCTTCCTTTTGTCGTAAAAATATTTGCTATATAATCCCCCGGACCCCTGGAGGTCCGTATATCGTTTTCTCGTCGTGTTTTGTTTCGAGCTGTTTTCTGCCAGGATCTGTTTTGATCTAGAAGCACCATGGTCTCCAACAACAAAGACAAGGGACCTTTGGAGGAAGATATTCAAGACCCTGAATTGAAGAAAGAAGTCGAGAGCGAGGATGAGGAAGAAGCGGAGGAAACTCCGCGAGAACACCCGCGTGCCACCATTGCAAGCATTGGCGTGATATCAAATCCGTCCAACACCAAGAGAAGTGCACGGATCGCTACTGGAGGAGGAGTTCCACGTCGTTACTTAGCTCCAAGAACATCCTCTCCAAGCAATTACCACCCTTTCCGCAACCTAATCTACGATCGTCAAACTGAAAGAACCCCCAAGGTAGTGTTGCCAAGTGGTTGGGATATAGATCGTTCTAACATTGCAGGAGAGATGAAACCTGAAGCTGAAGGATGGGGAAACAACTCTAGGAGTTGGGACTCGCCACCTGACATGATTATGAGCCGCGTTGAGCACAACTCGGAGCTGATTCGCAACCTCACCTATGAGATTGAGGATTTAAAGGAACTTGTTAAGAAGCTTGTCGAGAAGAATCCACCATCATCGCCACCGAAGGAGTAATTCATCATCGGTATTGGCATCCCCTTGGTTTGTTCCAAGCTTGGGGAGTGCCGCGGTATCACATCATCATTACCTTTATCTTTTACTATCAAATAGTGTCATATCATGAGTAGGGAAGTTATCATATGGAATAGTTTGCAATGAGGAAGTATCTCTCTTAGTTGGTTATCTATGTATCCGTTGGTGTGAGTTATCGTTATGGAATATTAATGAGAAGTCTTATCATTTACTTTTTGCACACCTTATTTTAGTTTGCAATTTCTTTTATATGATTACTCTTGACATTAGTATTGAGATCACTTTGGGAGCATCAAGTAAATCTATTTGGTTTTGGCAAACTTAGCATTGGTCAATAGCAACAACTCCAAGATGTTTAAATAGAAAAGAGAAATACATGTAGATATATTGCTTTATTATCCTTCTGCTAATGAGTTTAGTATTCTGAAGTTAAAATTGCTTGTGCTTATGAGAAAGATGCATGATTGTCTCTATCACATGTATATTTGTTTGATTCCTTCAACCTTTATGCTTGCTATCAAACCTTGCTAGCCAAAGACCTGTATTGAGAGGGAATGCTTCTCATACATCCATAACCTTAGACCAAACCCATGCCATTTTTGTCCACCATAACTACCTACTATGTGGTATTTTGCGCCACTCCAAGTAAATACTTCATGTGCTACCTTTAAATAATTCAAACTATATTACTCTTTATTTGTGTCAATGTTTTATAGCTCATGAGGAAGTATGTGGTGTTTTATCTTTCAATCTTGTTGGGCGGACTTTCACCAATGGACTAGTGGCACATCCACTTATCCAATAATTTTGCAATAAGAGCTGGCAACGGGGTTCCCAGCCCCAAGTAATAACTTTCATTAATAATTCTCTTCACATGTTTTGCCCTGATTTATCAGTAAGCAACTTAATTTTGCAATAGACACTCCTCCATGGTTTGAGAAATGTTGGAAGGCACCCGAGGATTCGGTTAGCCATGGCTTGTGAAAGCAAAGGTTGGGGGAGTGTCATCCATAATAAAACTAAAATACATGTGTAAATAAAAGAGAAGGGGGATGATCTACCTTGCTGGTAGAGATGCCGTCCTCCATGGGAGCTGCTCTTGGAAGGTCTGTTTGGCAAGGGGGTTAGAGTATCCGCTACCATTCGTTGACAACAACAAACACCGCTCAAAATCTTACTTTTATGCTCTTTATATGATTTCAAAACTTGAAAAGCTCTAGCACATGATTTAAGCCCTGCTTCCCTCTGTGAAGGGCCTATCTTTTACTTTTATGTTGAGTCAGTAAACCTATTTCCCTCTATCTTAAGCAAGCAATTGAGTTGTTATGAACCAACCATTTATACTATGATTCAGTTAATCATGTCCTTTATACTTTCTTGTTCAGTACAAATTTTATCTGAATGAATATGACTTTGAAAGTTATCAATGATTATGAGGGGATTGTTATGATTGAGAATGAAAGCCCTGCTATATAAATTCTAATATGAAAGCTTTGCTTAAAAGATAAGTACAATCCGTTAGTAGTTCTCTGACCAAGAACAAAGTTTGCCATAAGTATTTATGATTTCCTATGCACCTTTACTTGTGATTTCTCTTTACTTATTTCAAGTTGAGTTATATGAAGAGAATGTTTACTAGAATGTCTTGTGCGAATCAATATGATGCTTCTTGTCCGTATTTTATTTATCGACTCCTCACTCCATAAACATGTGGTCTTGTTTATTGAGCTCAGTTTCGCTTGGGGACAAGCGCGGTCTAAGCTTGGGGGAGTTGATACGTCCATTTTGCATCACTATTTTATATCATAATTTGCTGTTATTCATTGATATATTTCATATTTAGAGATGATACTTATGTTATTTCATCTATTTTGCATGTTTCGTGATCATTGGAGAATTATTCACCGGAGTCAGGATTCTGCTGGAAAAAGCACCGTCAGGACGCCATATTTCTGAAGATCAACAATTGACGGAGAATTGACAGAGCCGCCTCTGCGGGGCGGAAAAACACCAGAGAGAAAAGAGCTCTCCGGCGGGCAGGAATCCGCCGGGGAAATTCCCTCCCGGAGGGGGAAATCGACGCCATCGCCATCGACATCGAGCTGGACATCATCTCCATCATCATCATCTCCATCATCTACACCGCCATCTCCACCGCTGCATCTCATCACCGCTGTAACGATTTGGGTTGGATCTTGATTGTTTGATAGGGGAAACTCTCTCGGTGTTGATTACTACTTGTTATTGATGCTATTGAGTGAAACTATTGAACCAAGGTTTATGTTCAGATTGTTATTCATCATCATATCACCTCTGATCATGTTCCATATGATGTCTCGTGAGTAGTTCGTTTAGTTCTTGAGGACATGGGTGAAGTCTGGATGTTAGTAGTGAATTATTGTTGAGTAGTATTCAATGTTATGATATTTAAGTTGTGGTGTTACTCTTCTAGTGGTGTCATGTGAACGTCGACTACATGATACTTCACCTTTATGGGCCTAGGGGAGTGCATCTTGTATTCGTTTGCTAATTGTGGGGTTGCCGGAGTGACAGCAACCTAAACCCCCGTTAGTATATCGGTGCAGGAGGGATAGCAGGATCTCAGAGTTTAAGGCTGTGGTTAGATTTATCTTAATTACTTTCTTGTATTTGCGGATGCTTGCAAGGGGTATAATCACAAGTATGTATTAGTCCTAGGAAGGGCGGTGCATTAGCATAGGTTCACCCACACGACACTTATCAAAACAATGAAGATTAATCAGCCGTATGAAGCGAAAGCACTAGACTAAAATTCCCGTGTGTCCTCAAGAACGTTTGGTCATTATAAGTAAACAAACCGGCTTGTCCTTTGTGCTAAAAAGGATTGGGCCACTCGCTGCAATTATTTCTCTCGTATTTTATTTACTTGTACTTTATTTATCTGCAATATCAAAACCCCTGAATACTTGTCTGTGAGCATTTACAGTGAATCCTTCATCGAAACTGATTGTCAACACCTTCTGCTCTTCGTTGGGTTCGACACTCTTATTTATCGAAAGTACTACGATACACCCCCTATACTTGTGGTTCATCAACTGTCTACAGGAATAGAAGCGTGAGTAGACATCATAGCCTCGGGGGCTATTCCCATCGGGAGCGCTGGTCGCGCACCCGATAAAAATAGGGCAAGCAGAAGAAATGACAATATAGCGACAGAGGTGCTAAAAAGGTGAGACTACAACCAAGTACAAGCACTTGGCTGTAGCCTCGGGGGCTACTCCCATCGGGAACGCTGTTCGCGTACAGATGAAATTCACGAAGTCTTGGCGAGCATATTCTGAGTTATAAAATAACTCTTCATATACTCCCATCGGGAGGATAAGATAACAATATATAAGTCATCCGTTGACTCGAATAAATGTGCTATTCCAGCAGCCGAAAAAGGCACTCGACAATATATTCTCAGAGCGCCTCAGTCACAAATTAATCTCTGAATGTCGCAATACTTTGCGAAGGTAAGTCCCCAGGATCGGTCCTGCGCGGCGTGGCACCGCCTCTGACGGTGTTTTGCGTATCAGCAGATACGAAGAAAAATCCTAACGGACGCGTTAGGTACCCGATAAAACATAACAGGAATTCGACATCTGGTAAGACCTTAAGCGGCACATGTCGAATTACGCCAGTATCCCGAGATCATGTCCGGGGACGTGATCTTGAAGTAGGTTTTTGCGGATTGCCACAAGAGCAGTTAGCTGGTACCTGATCTGTCAGATGAACCAGCCCCAAATACCGTTATCCCTGTACAATATACAATTGCTTTATAAAGGTTATTTATCAAGTCGAAGAAATCATATGGTAATTGTAAAAAGGGAGATTTTCCCTGATTCTTCGATTCAAGCAAAATCTCGGGGGCTACTGACATAGGCATCCCCAATGGGCCTGCCGAAGAAGGTACCCGGGGTTTATTGAAGGCCCACGACCCGAAGTTTATGAAGCCCGGAAGCCCAGTATGAAGTAGTTTGGAAATATAGAGTTGTATTAGGAATAATGACTTGTAAACTATGACGGGACGAGCTCAAAGAGTCTCCCGGACTTTGTAACTTGTGTATCACAAAACCCTCGGCTCCACCACCTATATAAGGGGGAGTCGAGGGGCAAAGAGAAGATCGAATCATTGTTCACGCAACCCTAGTTTTTATAGCAGTCGAGATCTACTTGCCCTCTACTTCCAACAAAACCCTAGTGTACAACTTGTAGGCATTGGCAAGTTAATCCCTTGTCACTGCTTGCCTGTACTGGGTCAGCTTTGAAGAGAAGGAGACTGTCATCCGCGAATAATAAGTGTGATATTCCTGGTGCTCTTCGACATATCTTCACCAGGGTAATTTGGTTCTCTTGTACCTCTTTGTGCAATAAGGCAGATAACCCATCAACAATAAAAAGGAAAAGAAAGGGCGAGAGGGGGTCACCTTGACGTAGGCCACGTGAAGGCGAGAATGATTCCAGTAAGGCTCCATTAAATTTTACCTTGTGTCTCACCGTGGTCACACACTCCATGATCCACTTGATCCAGCGGAAAGCGAAGCCTAACCTTTCCATCGATCTCCTTAAGAAACCCCAGTCGACCCTATCATAAGCCTTAGATAGGTCTAACTTATATGCACAGAAGTTATTTCCAGCATTTTGATTGTGCTCAATATAGTGCAGTCACTCAAAGGCAATAAGGGCATTATCCGTGATAAGGTGTCCTGGAATAAACGCACTTTGGTTTGGCGATATTAAGTCCCCAAGCATTGGCCTCATTCTATTAACCAGACATTTTGCTACTACTTTATATAGCACTGTACAGAGACTTATGGGTCTAAAATCTTTTAGTTCTGCTGGGTGGTCCACCTTTGGTATCAAAACAATCGTGGCTTCATTAACTTCATCCGGCATATGTCCAGTATCAAGAGTTTTATGGCTGCAATGATTTCCTTTTTCATCAGACCTCAATTCCTTTGATAAAAGCGTGCAGGGAAGCCGTCTGGTCCAGGTGCCTTTAGTGGCCCAATTTGGAATAGGGCGTCTGATATTTCATCATCAGTAAAAGGTCGAGTTAGGGTATCATTCATATCATCTGTGATCTTCCTATCTATTAAACGTAAAAGTCCACCTGGGTTGATGCTAGGATCTTTAGTGAATAGCTCCTTAAAATAAGACGTTGCCATTCTCTCCATATCAGTGGGGGCTGTTTGCCAAGCTCCATTGGCATCTTTGAGTCTCTTTACTTTGTTTTTTCTTGCTCTCCATACCGCTTTCTGGTGGAAAAACCTTGTGTTCCTATCCCTTCATTTAGCCACGCAACACGGGACCTTTGTAGCCATAACATTTCTTCCCTATATAATAGCTCATCAATAATTTCAGAGGTCCTTCTTATCTCTTCTTTGTTAATATCACCAACATTACTTATAATGAGGTTTTCGAGCTTTCTCCTATGCTTGTCTAGCTCATGGAGTACATTGCCGAATTTTTTCTTGCTCCATCCCTGTAGCTTGACCATCAGGTTCTGCAGTTTATTCATGACGCCATATAAATCATTCTTCTCGCCTTGATCTGTCCATAGCTGCTCGACTACTTCAGGCAATTCACCAGCGCGCTCCCATAGAATTTCATATTGTCGTGACGATATGCCGAGGTGGCATACGCTGTTCCTGCTGAAATTTCACCAAAATCATTAGATGCTCAGAGCAAGGAGTAATTATGTGGTTTACTTCTGCCTCACTATAGAGATTCCGCCAAGTCCGGTCAGCAACCGCTCGGTCCAAGCGGACCTTAACATTATTGTGGCCTTGCCTCTTATTATCATAAGTGCACGGCAACCCAATGAACCCCAAATCAGATAAACCACGAATTTGCAGAGTATCCCGGAAGACCATCTTTTGGTTTTCCGCCAGGAGAACTCTAGAGAAATGCTCAAATTGCCACAACGTCTCATTGAAGTCTCCTAGTACTAGCCAAGCTAAATCAGACTCACTTTTTAGATCTTGTAATTTAGACCAGAACTGATGTCTATTTTCCACTCTAGGTTCACCATACACACACGTGAGCCTCCACATAGGTTCCTCAGGTAAGAAACGGATATACGCATCAATAACATTTTTATTCATGAACTTTATCTCGACGTATATGTTTTCATGCCAAAAGAGGGCTAAACCCCCACTCAAGCCTTTGCTACTCACACCAACAAAGCCTCGAAGACCTAAACGACACTTAAGACGCCTAACTTTATTTTTATTCTGTCTAGTAGTAAGACAGACACATCGCCCGCGGGGCTGCCGGCGAGGCTGGAGTTTTGTTTCTGTCCGTCACATGTCCGTCACAGCATCTCCACCGGCGGCCCTAAATAGATGTCGGCACTGTCGTACGGGGTGCTGGCAGAGCATCCTCTATTTGGAAATGTTTTCATACCGGTCCCCCCATAGTGTATCCCAATAAAAAATTAAACTTAAAATGACATTTAAAAACCGAAATTTATATGAATATTGAGTAGTTTTATACATGAATGACTTGAATTTAAACTAAAAACTTAAAAAAAAACTAGCCATGGCGTGCGTCGAAGGCGCTAAAGTCGAGTTTGTTGTCGTCGTCATCGTTGCACGTGCCGAAGGACCAGTCGTCGTCCTCCTCCTCCGGGTCGTTGCTGCCACTGAGGGCCGCCTCCTTATCCCACTATTGCTTCTTCACCGGTGGAAGTGGTGGCGAGGCCGCGGCGCCTCCTCCTTGAGGCGGCGGCATTGGCCCAACCCCGTCGCGGATGACGACGCCTCCCGAATGAGGTGCGAGCGTGGCCGAGCGCTTGCGGTCGCCGGCTGCTGATGATCCGGTGCGCGAGCTTCCGGACGCCGTAATCCTTGCCGGCGCCTCCGGTGACATGCACTCCGCCTACGGAAAGTATAGTGGGACGCGCGACGGGTCGTCGCAGGCGTGCTAGGGGTAGCCGTACTGCTGCAGCGTGGCGTCGACGTCGCGGCCGGCCGCCCGCGCGAGCTCGATGGCGCGCTCCTCCTCGAAGCGTCGCGGCCACGCCGGGCTGTTGAGCGCGTTCGCCGGCAGACTCCTCTCCCCTAGCGTCATACGCTTCCGCCACTCGTTGATGACGACGCACATCTCTGGTCCTACCGGTGGCGGTGGTGGCACGGCGAAGCCGGCATCGGAAATGTGCCACCCGTGCGGCAACTTGTATTGTACTGGCACGGGGATGCGCTGCAAGTATAGTACATCCGCCTCGTCGTATGTTAGTTGCAACGAGCGGAGCACGCTGCCGCCGGCCTCGTCGTTGTGTGACATCGCATCGGTAGGGTGCGTGGGAGAGGTGGTTGTTTGTGCGGCGTCTTCGACAATGGCGGTGGCGGCGGCTAGGGTTGGAAGACGAGGAAGAAGAGAGGTGCGCGCCGGCGGGGTTTTAAGGGAAGCGGCGGACGCGCATTGAAGGCGCGTGGGGAAGGTGGATGGACGCCGTGTGGCCAGTCGCCCCCTCGTCACCGCTTCGGATTTCCGCGCGGGAGGCCATTAACGCCGACGACCTACCTTCCCGCGCCGTTTCCGACGCGAACCGTCGAGTCCTCTCGCTGCCAAGGCGGCCCCACCCGCGAAAATCGCCGTGCTATGAGGCGCCGGCGCGCTCGATTCGCGCCCTTCGCGAAGGCGCCGGCACGGGGTTGCCGACGCTTCTATTGGGCTCGGAAAAACACCGATGCTTTTTGAGTCGCGTCGGTGCATTCCTATTTTCGATGCCGGCCCCCAAAATGCTATCGGGGCCGTCGGTGGAGATGCTCTCATGGTCACCGGTCGCTTCCGTGGCGATTGCTCGATTTCTCGTTAGTTTTTGTATAGATTTGATGTGAGGCAGTAGATTGCTCCATATTTAAAGGAAAGTATCTTTACTATTAAAGTGAAACCTGTGAATGCGTGGCGGTGTCACACTTTCAGTTAGCTATAAAAATGCCACCATAGCAACCTCTTCCTTCTTTTCCTCTTACTCCCGTGGACAACGCAACAACCTCTCTAATCTCTCTCTCTGTCTCAACCACATACAACTAGCCCCCGCAGCTAACAAGAAGCAACCACCTGTTGCTCCGTGTGGCGATTTTTTTTTTTTTGCCCTGTTAGCTAACGATCTCCCTCCAAACCATGCGCCTTGAGATCGTAACAAAATATCCTCAATCTTAGCATTAGAACGTCGCCATCGTATCTCCCCGATTCCCCTTCTCTCTCCCCATGTGCCCCCTCCTCATAACATTAACCCCTTGCCCCTCTCCCTCACCTCCATGGCGGCAGCATCGGCTTGCACATTGGGCGACGGCTTTGCGCGGCTGAACGCTGGGGAAAGGAAGCGCGGCCGAGGACCTGTTGCCACACCCTGACGGAAGGTACGTAGAACGGAACTTGCGCCGACAAGCGTCGTCGATGGCTCGGCACATGTCTGGCACGAGTCAGGTTCCTGTCTTTCCTCGTCGTGTCGGATCAGATCAAGCGTCCAGAACCACTTTGAGATCACACGGGTTGGTCGCCGTTGGCAAGGCGTCCCGCGTCCGTGTATACCTTCTACAATGGGAAGAGGCTGCAGGTGCTCGTCATGGTCTACAGACCAAGGGATGGAGAGGTATTTATTCTCTGTCAGTATCGGTTCGGCAGCCACATATATATGTCCCCTGCCTGGAGAAGCTGCCATGGATTTCTAGCTGATATCGCCGCGTCCGTACCTGTCATTGTGCCGCCACCGTCTACTTCGAGCCATAGTAGTAGACACGCATTCCTTATCTCTGTCGACAGTCTCCATAGCCATGACAGGTCTCGCTCCGATCAACAGATCCTCAAACGTCCGGGCCAGTCATTAATCCACCGTTGCCGACCTCAAGCCAATGTGCGTCCTTTGTAGGTAATACCTACTAGGTATACGGTGGCTTCCTCATCAGATTCACCAAATTGTTCCTATATCCTGTGTGGTATGTACTAGATCAAATGTACTTGTGTCATGCGCATACACGTGAATCTGTAGAATCAGCACAAAACGAATCTAGCATGCAAATCATGGAGAAGTTCCATCGAGATTAATTATTTTTTTAGTCAAAACTCGGAGATTTATATCATTCATTGATAGGTTTTTGTGGCATTTTATGCACGTCATGTAAAAGACACTGAATTCTAATTTGCTATTCAATATTCACCTATTCGAATTTTTTAGGGACGCTTATTCAGATTGATATTTAACTATTTCATTTTATAGGATATTCTTGTAATGAAACTAGATAGCGTGTAACCAATTTGGTGCAGGCAAGAGAGTAGAGTTGCATCACAAAATGTCTTCTGAAGTCTGAGATATAGAAGTTTGTATTTTCAACATTTGAGGAAGATAAAATTTTACTCTGTTATGTAGCAGATAATTTAATTCTCCCTTCCCATGTACTCCCTCCCTCCTAAAATATAAGGCGTATAAATTTAGTAAATTACGTAATGAGAAAATATGATTTATGGTGAATCTATTGACATTGATTTATTCTGGATGTTCATATTATTTTGTATAAACTTTGTTAAACTTAGAAGATGTTGACTTTTGAGTAAACTATTCGTCTTATATTTTTGGACAGAAGGAGTATATTATTGTGGATTTGATGCAATTTCAAGTAATCCCTTTTTTGTATAAGAAAAAAATTATAGTAATATGTAAACCATGATTTGAAAGGCTAGAAGTAAAAGGGAAGGCCACGAGTTTGGTGCCAATGACCGCAAGAATGCCGAAGTCGACAACAGTGATTGGCAATAGTAGAATGGGTAACGAAGCGCCTAGGGACGGACCTACAAATGGGCTGCGCCCAGGGCTGGCCTGTGTGTAGGCATTGAGCTACTGTTTTATATGAACATTTCCTAATAAAATTTAAAGCAGATTTAGTGCAGTCTTGGGCCCAAGCCCAGGGCTGCGCTGGGTACAGATCCGCCCTGGAAGCGCCCAGACAAGTCCAAATAATATTATGTCTGGTATTTGCAAGTGTAAGTAACATGATCTCATTCATAGTAAGCCTTGATCCCGTATATACATAGGTATTCATTTGATGTATGCTATTAGTCAACGAAGTCGAGCAAAACTTAGTTACTCCCTCTCCCATGAAATATGTCTTAACTTTTGTTAAAATTTATATATATCTAGACATTGCTTAGCATCTAGATATATCAAATTTTAGATAAAGTTAAGCCAAATTTCACGAGACAGAGAGAGTATTATTTAGTAAATATGTGAACTTTTAGTTTATTGATTGAAATATAATTTGTAATAACTTGTTTTTCAAGAACGGTCATTACTTGCTGGAATAAGAAGTTCATTATTTTACTACCTTTGATGAATTATTATGAACTGATTTGTGAAACACAAAAATTAACACTAGAGTGCATCCGCATGCCAACGCATTCGGTTATCACCTCCGTCTAAGTGTAGCTAGAGTGCAGGAGCATGCATGTCTCCGCTGCATATTAGGGCCAAAGTAGAACCTTATTTAAAAAATATTATATTGTGCATGGATTGCTTATGTGAATTACATTAAAATGTGTACCTAAAAAAAGTTTAACAACCCGTGCTTACTAGTAATGCTTACTATCCGGCAGACCGATCAAACTTAAAACATCGGTCGCTCCGTCTCGGTCAGCGCACCTGCCCCGTGCGACGTGTGGTCTTGGCTCTCACTCACGCGCGCCACTTTCCTCTCTGGTTCCCGCCCAGTCCATGCGCGCTGCTAGCTGACTCTTTGCTTTGATGCGGCATGTGAGAGACTAGCTAAAGGGTGTGACACTCAACTAACTATCCAGTTTTCTAATTTTCTATTATGATGCTAAAAATTCCAAATGTTTAATTATAATTTTGATCTATACATTTTTTTGACCCGTCGGTGTCTTTTACTCCGAACATACGAGCGAGAATTTTGGTGTATGCCAAAATAAATATTGTGATCTGACTCTGATGAGTCACTAGTGAGACGGATTCATCGCCGGGAGCCCGATCTGGCGAGGTCGGTGTTCCAACACATGGTTAGATTTTCGTGGATTTTTGTATGTTGCATGTGTGTGTCCAATTTGGGAAAACTCGTGTGTGCTTTGTTGTGAAAGCACACATTAGGCGCGGCAACGATTCTAGTGTTTGTTATAAGTTTCTCTTCCTCTATTTCTCCGATGTTGTATATGTGACTTTATATTGTAATAAATTCCTATGAGTTTTGTTGTAAACAAACACACGAGATGTTGCAATGTTTTTCTATGTGTTTGCTACAAGTTGTGGTTTTCTCAGATTTTTCAAAATGATGCATACACATGGTTTTTATTGTTGTAAATGTTCGAGATTTTTGTTAAAATTGCTGTTGTTTTTTTTGTTGCAAATGAGTCCACGAAAACATTGATCCTTAACTACTTATTATTCTCTGCCCACACATGATGTTTTCTTGTAATCGTTTGTGATTGTTGTTATAATCTTTTTGTAGGTTTTTGTTGTAAACCAATCTACACCAGCAAGGTTGTTGTTTTTACTTTTTTTTTGTAAAATTACCTTTTTAAAAATGTTACGACTTTTTTATTGTAATAGTATATATGTTTGTAAATGGGGTGATGATTTTTGTTGTAATACTCTCTGCCTTACGTAAATCACCATGGTGCCATAATTTTTTTCTTGTATATTTAAATAAAGGGAAAATTTGCTACAGGACATCGTTATTTTTGGGCATTTGCTGAACACACCGCTCGATTGTGTCTTTGCTAGGCACCGTTACAATTTTGTGACGCATTTGCCAGAACACACCACCTGGCTAAAAACGGAAAGTTTTGCCCTTTGTCTTCAAAACTAGTCATCCTAGGCAAAAGTGCAAAACTTCTCGTTTTTAGTTAGGTGGTGTGTTTTGGCAAATGTGCCATAAAATTGTAATGGTACCTGGCAAAGACACAATCGAGTGGTGTGTTTCAGCAAATGCCTGAAAATAACGGTGTCCTGTAGCAAATTTTCCCTTAAATAAATTATGCTACAAACATACACCATTTTTTTGTCGATCATTTTTGCTATTTGTTGTGAGCTTATTGCGGCAATTAGCTTTCCGTAAAGGTTTATATCTCAGAACAGATGCAATAATTTACCTTAGATATTGTGTGTAGTATGTTGGTGGAACAATAGCAAAATAGAAATAGAGCACTGGTCACCTAGAAGTAGCTACCACTCTACGTACCATGCATCAGCTAACACCTATCATGGAGCCTAGCAAAGCTTCACGGTCTTTCAATTTCGATAAATTTGACCTTTTTTGAAAGTTTGGCACGATTTGACCTCATTTTGAAAAATATTTAGATTTGACCCTTTTTAGTAGCGCCTTTCTTCGAGGCGCTTGATACGTCCAAAACGTATCTACTTTCCCGAACACTTTTGCTATTATTTTGCCTCTAATTTGTTTATTTTGGATGCAACTAACACGGACTAACGCTGTTTTCAGCAGAATTGCTCTGGTGTCTCATTTTTGTGCAGAAATCCAACTTTCAGTAAAATCCTCGGAATTTATGCGAAAGGTCCTATTTTCCCAGAATATTGACGGAGCCAGAAGGGCAAGCCAGGTGGGGGCCCGAGGGCCCCACACACTAGGCCGGCGCGGCCCAGGAGGGGGCGCGCCGCCTTGTTGTGTGGGCGCCTCGGCGGCCCCCCGACGCTCTCCTTTGGACTACATATGCCTTTCGACCTAAAAACGCCAGGGGGTTCGACCATATTTCCGGAGACCATCCAGTACGCCGCCGCCATCGCGAAACTCCGCCTCGGGACCAGAAACTCCGTTCTGGCACTCCGCCGAGACGGGGAATTGGAGGGGATCATCACCGCCATCACCACCGACGCCTCTCCATCGACCAGCCATGTTTCCCCCATCCATGTGTGAGTAATTCCCCCGCTGTAGGCTGAAGGGGATGGTAGGGATTGGATGAGATTGATCATGTAATAGTCATAAGATTGTTAGGGCATGGTGCCTAGTATCCGTAGATGTTACTTTTATGATATTGTTGCAACTTATTATGCTTAATGCTTGTCACTAGGGCCCGAGTGCCATGATCTCATATCTGAACATGTTATTGTTTCATCATGATATGCATTGTTTTATGATCTTACCTGCAAGTTGTATACACACGTTGCTGTCCGGAACCCGAGGCCCCAAAGTGACAGAAATTGGGACAACCGGAGGGGAAGGCGGTGATGTGAGGATCACATGTGTTCACGGAGTGTTAATGCTTTGCTCCGGTACTCTATTAAAAGGAGTACCTTAATTTCCAGTAGTTTCCCTAGAGGCCCGGCTGCCACCGGCTGGTAGGACAAAAGATGTTGTGCAAGTTTCTCATTGCGAGCACGTACGACTATATATGGAACACATGCCTATTGATTGATTAGTACTTGGATACCGCTTTATTATTACCTGCAAATGCCCTACCATGATTGTTACATGAATTCTCTCATCCATGCAACACCCGTTCATCCGTCCCTGTGCCTACAGTATTTTAATCCTGCTGTTTACTATAATCACTACTGTTGTCTTTATTTTACCGCTGCTGTTATTTCACTATTCCTACTGCTATAAAACTGTTGCTACTGATAAACTCTTGCGAGCAAGTCTGTTTCCAGGTGCAGCTGAATTGACAACTCCCTGTTAAGGCTTACAAGTATTCTTTGTCTCCCCTTGTGTCGAATCAATAAATTGGGTAATACTTCCCTCGAAGACTGTTGCGATCCCCTATACTTGTGGGTCATCAAGACTATTTTCTGGCGCCGTTGCCGGGGAGCATAGCTTTATTTGCAAGTTCACTTGGATTGATATTGTTCGCTGCAAATTCTCCATCATGGGTAAACCTCGCGATACTAAAGTCGCCATATTACCATCCACTACAAGAAAAGGTACAACTCTGAGTACCTCCGCTGCTCTTGATTCACCATCTGTGATAAGTCAACTTGTTTCACCACCACAAACTTCACGTGTTGGTATTTCTGCTGAATCTGAAAATTCCTCTGATAATTTTTATGATGCTTCTACTGTGCTTGATAATACTGGTTCATTAGGTCCTTTTCTAGATGCTACAATTGCTAGGTCTAGACAAATTGAAAGTACTGAAACTCCTAATGAAAATACTGTTACACCTGTTAATTCACCTGAGATTGATGATCTTGATGAAGATTATGTGGAACTTGATGATGATTTTATTGATAAATGCAATGCTACTACTAGTACAAGTAACCTTAAAAAGCTTATTGCACAACATGCTGTTAGATATAAACTGTCTCCTGATCCTAAGTTTGCCACGTCTCATATAAACATTAAGGATAAAGATTATGACTTTTCTCTTGATTTATCTCATATATCTATTGTTGAGAAAACACCTTTTTGTGGTACTGAAAAAGAAAGTGTTGTAGAGCACATGAATGAGCTTTCTACTTTAAGTAGCTTGTTTTCTGATGATGTTAAGATGCGTACTTATTTTGTTACTAAGATTTTCCCATTCTCATTAAAGGATGATGCTAAGATTTGGTATAATAATTTGCCTCCTGATTCTATTGATAGTCCA